>OX608080.1:79466918-79882973 GCA_951509765.1 Sphenella marginata | reverse complement strand
AAATCACAGCGATGGATAGGATTACATGTTTCAGAGTTTCCAAGCTCATCATCAGATCCCTTTTCGGACACTGGGATGCGATGTCTATTTACAGCTTCAATCATTACCAATAATTGTATTTTATTATTCCCACAAGACTGTACAAATATCTATTTAATTATTAAGATAATAAGCCAAAAACTATTCAACCACCATTAACCGAATAAATACAACTATTCGTTACCACTATTCGAATAATGAAAGAAATATTGTTACTGCTTTGGCACACATCTGTACACGCAAGCATACATACATACATACAAAACATACAAAACATAAATGCACGCTCATAGGTACAAGCAAAGAAAACAGCGAATACCATTTTAAAAATCTATTAACAACAAGTAAGGAAGTCTAAGTTCGGGTGAACCGAACATTTAATACCCAGCGTTAGTTTCCAGAAAAAGGGGGCGGGGTTTTCATCCGATTTCGCCCATTTTAAAAACCAATCTATTCCCAGCCTAAACAATAGCGAATTTGGTGGGCGCGGCCACGGCCCTTGCTTATAAAGCATTAACCGCTTACATGAGCCAAAAGTACTCAATCAATCTTTTCAATGGTGATACCATGTCCTATATATAACTTTGGAAAAGAAGGCGTGCCATGCCCATAACTTTTAACGTATTTTGTGAAATTTTTGATATACGGATATATGTGTCCATTAATCAATATTTACATAATTTTAAAACAGTGGGTGGTGGCACGCCCACGGATTTTATTATGTTGTTTGTCCCTATTTGAAGATCAGTTTTCATTGCAGATCTTTATGATACTTTCACAGTGGCTTGTTAATAGTGAAATGTTGATATTTTGTTTATTCACTTGTAGGCGGTGCCACGCCCATTTTCCAAAATATTACCAAAAAACCTTTAAACAACACTAATAACATCATCAAGTGAATGAGTGTACTAAGTTTTAGCATTATATCTTTATCAGTTAAACAGATATTGCATATTCCGGTTTCCTAACTCTCGTTTAGAGAACTTTAGTCCAAAAGTGGGCGTGGTCGTTCACCGCTTTTTCTTATTTTCTATGGTAGTACTCTACATAAACATAAGATGCCTGGTACCTAGTTTCGTAAATCTATCTCACACCGTTCTGAAGTTATTAGCAGTCGAATTTGAAAATTGCGTGACTCAAAAGTGGGCGGTGGCACGCGCACTTTCCAAAATTTTGCAAAAATAATGTAAAGAATATGAAAATTGATGTATGTACCAAATTATATTATTATAGCGGTATCAGTTAATTAGATATGGACTTTTCAATATTTCCACCTCCTTTCAATATAACTTTTATGAAAAAGTAGGCGTGCTCGCTAAGCGATTTCGTTTATTTTCTATATCTGAATTTAACACAACAATAGTATGCCCTCTACAAAATTTCGTTGTACTAGCATAAACTGTGCTGAAGTTATTGAGATTCAAAATTTGAAAATTTCTTCAAATATATGTGGGCGGTGCCACGCCCCTTTTAAAAAAATTTGATAAAATCGGCCTTAGAACATCTAAATCAATACATATTGCAAATTTTATCATTGTAGCTGCTTCTGATATTGAATTAACCCGTTTTATACGTTTTTCGAAATTTTCGATATCGAAAAAGGGGCGTGGTTATGGTCCGATTTTACCCATTTTCAATAGCAATCTATTCTGAACCCAAATAAGTACGCATGCCGAATTTGGTGAAGATATCTCATTATTTGCTCAAGTTATCGTGTTAACCGACAGACGGACAGACGGACGGACGGACGGACGGACATGGCTCAATCAAATTTTTTTTCGACCCTGATGATATTGATATATGGAAGTCTATATCTATCTCGATTCCTTTATACCTGTACAACCAACCGTTATCCCAACAAAGTTATAATACCCTTGTACTAGTACTAGTACGCTGGGTATAAAAATATTCGAATAGTACTATTCGAATAAACGAATAATACTATTCGAATAAACGAATAAAAAAATTTTAATAAATACTATTCGACTTTTTTGCAACGAATATTTTTATACGTTTATTCGAATATTATTCGAAAAAATTCCCACTCCTAATGCATACTTAACTACAAACATATTGCTACTTGAACAAATGTAAGAGGCTCACTTACCTATAGGTGGCCGCACGGCGAAAAGCGAAAAAGCCCTCATGTGTTTGCATTTGTTTTTGGTAATGAGTTTGTCAAATCCAGGGTGAAGTTTCGATTTTTTGGTTCATAAACGTAGAAAGGAAGGGGGTGAGACGGGGCTACACCCCCACCACACGTACAAGTTATGTTAGCTTTACCCCAGTGACCCCCGATAGGTATTATTTTGATATATTTAGTGAAAAAGGATTCCCGGTATCGGAGAACAGTTTAAAGTATACGAATGTGCATGTCTACACATGCTCTACGGAAATCTGCATTAATTGAAAAAAGTTTTAGTGAATCTTATATAAATTACAACTTAATCATTACTCTTGAGTTTTATTTCTTTGATTAAACGTAATGATTACTTTTTGAGTTTTATTTTTTTGATCAAACATAAAACTTATGCTTTGAGTTTTATTATTTTGAGATGAAATAAAACTTACCATTGAGTTTTAGGTTTTTACTCGACAGTAAACGTTATTCTTTGGGCGATATTTTATCGTTCAAGGATAAAAATTAAGTTCCGAGTTTTAAGTTTTTTCTCGGATCAAAAAACTCAAAAGGCCGCTGCGCCTTTATGGCAAATATTTGGTCATAACTATGGTTGGTATAATCTCGTCAACATATGTATGTACTGAATGTATGCATGTATGTATATGTACATAAATAGTCATGTACATACGTAGCAAAGGGACATGGAATAAATATCGCCCACCATGAAAAATGCATTGACCAACTATGTACTTATTTTATTTATTTTCAAAAACAGAACTTATCTTTTCAGTTTTCAGCTGACAAATTACACCGCAAGTCACTTAGGATAAGTTTTAACGCTTGGGTAGCTGGGGTACTGTGCATTACTTGTGCTAGTGACTACAAATATGGATGAATGAGGACAACAACAATGTCGAAAACACAAATAACGACACAAAAGAAATAAGAGAACAATAATATAAAAAGTCGTACAAACGCAACCACAATGGCATCAGGCGATGGCTCGTCAGCGGATGCAACGATTTCCTCAGTCCTTTCACACCTCACCACTCCCTCCCTAAACACCTCACTTCAACAATCTAAACCAATCTTTCCTCCCACCGCTACCTCCGCTATTTCCCGTATACTGAACAGTTTCTCCACCCCAGTGGTATTAATGGGCGATTTTAATGCGTGGAGTCCTCTGTGGGGTTCTCCCACTACAAACAATAGAGGAAAACAAATCTAAGACCTAATACTTTTTTATGATCTCATCATCCTCAACGACGGATCCACTCATGGGACCCTTTCCCATCCAGATGTTATCCTAGCTTTAGCTTCGATTACTCCAAAACTTTCTTCCTTTACAATTAATGATCCCCACAGCAGCGATCACTTCCCAATCGTAACTTCCCTTTCAAAATTCGTAACTGAAAAAGCAGACTGGCCAACCTTTTCCTCCCTCTCTACCTCATTTTTCAACAACAAGCCTACCTTCACCTACACCAACAGGCCTTCACACTAACGAACTCATCTCCACGCTATCTACCCTGGGAGAGAAAACCCCAGGCATGGATAAAATATTCTGTCCGATCCTAAAAATACTTCTAACAGTGGAAGGTGGCCACAATTATCCCCATACCCAAACCCTCCAAATCGTATTCCTATATTTAGTATTACAGACCCATTTCTCTCCTGGCCTGTATGTCTAAAATATTGGAAAAGATGATTGCAGTCCGACTTATGTGGTATGCTCAAACCAACAAACTTATAACGCCTCATCAATTTGGATTTTATAAAGGGCTTGGTGTAATGGATTCTCTCGACCTTTGAGCTTTTCTCTTCCACGACCACAGCAACTCGATAGGATTGGAGTACACATCGTCCTTAATGAACGTTGGAAAACTGGCACTAAACTGTAAAACTTTGTAAAATCCGTTTTATGCAGCCGAAAATTCACTGTCTCCGTAAATGGCCACAATTCTAAATTCGTTAATTTATACAACGGAATACCCCACGGCTCACCCCTATCAGTGATTCTTTTTATCATAGCTTTTAACAAAAGCAGATCATGTCGTAATCTCTACAAAAAATTAATGACCTGAACAAGGTGAACGACAAATTCCTGCAAATTTTGGGTGAGATAGCAAAATGGTCAGATTTTTCTGGTTCCAATATCTCCACTAGGAAACGCTCGACATTCCATCTATGTAAAAAACTCAATTGTTCTTTCCCAGCCCTCTCCTTTTCTAATGCTCAAATCGCACACTCTAACACATTAAAAACACTCGGTTTAATTTTGGATAAAACCCTAACGTATAAGGAACACTGTAAATATGTTAGATTAAGTTTATTTCCTAGACTCAATATTATTAAGTACTTATCATCTAAGCACTGTATATGTCACCCTAATACAGTTCTAAATGTTTCAAAGACACTATTGTTGTCTAAGATTGACTACGGCCTTGCAATTCACGGTCACTGTGCGAAAAGGCAGTTACGAAGAGTATGCGCGCTTTTCCAACAAAAGCAGTTTTATCGATCGAAAGACAATGACGATTATCCCTAAACTGTCCCATTGCAAAAACGAACTTTTACTCAAACAAGTCACATTGGCCCAAAAATGTACACACAATAAGCTATCTGTCCTCTTGCGTTGCCTCGATATAGCTGCGAAGCTACAAATCGCAGTAACCTTAGCTTTAGTTGAAATAAATATTGTTCCGCCCTCTATGTCAAAGATTGGGACCTAATCTTCACCGACGAATCTATATAGCTATTCAAATCCGCAATATTTTAATGAAGCACACCAATAATATCAAGCTAATGCAGACAAGGGTATACATGGTAACAAAGTGGCTTATAACTGAGTGTAACGAACCGCTGCTTTCATTTGGACATTTTACCGATAACGACATAAGGCCTTATCAGAGGAATGGATGAAGTACAATCACCACTATAATCACTATAAAGTATCCAACCCAAGTGGCAAGAAAACATATTACTTAATTAACTGTTCCATCAATAAGATAAGAACATTCGTACGACTTCGAGTTGGATACACAATTACCACATACGCTCACATCCTATATAACTCACAGAATCCTAACTTCCCTTTTTTGTGATAGTGATTTTAGCGTTACGCACATAAACGACTGTCCAAGCTTGCAACAGAACAGAAATTCAGTATTTGGCATATCATTATCACTGAATTCATATCGCCATGTATTAACATATAACAGCAAACATCATTTTACTTAGGTAGGTAGGTAGGTACAATAGCTGCGACTCAGGTCGCCAAAGTATGTAGCTTTAAGAAGCGCGCCAGCTCATCGGCTTTCTCATTACCTTCGATACCTCTATGACCCGGAACCCAGGTAATGGATAGTTCAAGCTTAGTTAGTGCAGCCAGTACTTGCTTACATGTATGCACCACGATCGAACTAGAGTTTGGTGCTGCTATTGCCTTTATTGCTGCTTGGCGGTCTGAAAAAATAGTGACTTTACCAGTTATGTTCGGGTCTCTGAATGATCTACCCGCCTGCAAGATCGCAAGAACCTCTGCTTGAAACACACTGCAACGCGATGGGAGTCTGAATGATACAGCTATGTGTAGGGACTCTGAGAAATCTACACCAACGGGTCCAGTTTGTGAGGATGAAAGTCGGTTCTGGTATTAATAGTGCTAGTTGGAAGATTGTTTGATTGAGTCTGTTTAAGCGACATAAGCAATTTATTTCATTTGCGCAACCTTTCGAAATTCGTAACCAGCCTATGAAATATTCGGAAGATATGGTTTATGGCTGCATAACCCAAATGGGGCATTCCAAGAGAAAATGAGGAGGCCATCCCTCGCTTTTACCTCAGAGCCCCCAGTGCTCACCCCCAATGAATACATACAAGATGTAACAGGTGCCCTGCACTCTCGCAGTTCTATATAGAGCAAATAAATTGAATAAAGTAATAATACAATAATTTTCCCAAAGATCGTCCCCAGTAACATGTGCTCCGCACTCCCAGGATCTACTCTTAATAAATAAAAACAATAAAAATCTCAAATAAAACAAAAAAAAAACTTACAAATATCACTAGACGACTAAGCCGTCTAGGGGGCTAGGATGTTTAAGCGACATAAGCAATTTCTTTCGTTTATTTCATTTGCGCGCCCTTTATAATTCTCAACCAGCATATGAAATGTTCTGAAGATATAGTTAATGGCTGCCTAATCCAAAGGTGGTTTTTCCAAGCGAAAATGAGGAGGCCATCCCGTACTTTTAGCTCATAGCTCCCAGTGCTCACCCCGAATGAATACATACAAGGTGCTGATGAGGTTGTAGTTCTTCCGGAGAGCTTCCCCACACTACAGATCCATAGCTCGTACATCCATAGCATCATCCTTGGCTTTAAATCCCATTTTTTTGCAGGCATAGAAAGCTACACCGGCCATCCGCACCCGCTCCTCAATGCACGCTTTCCAATTTCGCTTATCAATTATCAGCCCCAGATACTTAGTACTAGCAGATAGGGATAACCCCTGGCCATTTAATGTAGGTAGTTCGAAAGTCCGCTTGTACTACCTCCGGATTCAGCCTGATGCCACAATCATGTGACCACCTATTTAGTCTTGTCAACTTTTTTTTCATGAGTTTTGCCCCACTTGTGGTGAGTTGTATTAGTATTTCGTTCATAATGAGGGGCCATAGCAGAGGTTAGAGTACCCCGCAATGCGGTGGGCCTCTACATATCTGCTTCCTAACTTTTGCTTCCCCTAGCTCTGATAAGGATTAGGGACATGATCCAGTTCCTTATTCGCTCCACCACCCCCACCCTTACGAGTGCTGCTGATATCGCGTCGGCTCTCACGTTGTTGAAGGCGCCTTCCACATCAACGAACGTAGCTATAGTAAATTCTTTGTACAGTAGTGACTTCTCGACTTTTCGCACCACCTCGTTTAGTACGAGGAGGGGTCTCCTGAAGAAGTTCCCGTACATGGAATAATCTCTCAAAAGTTTTTAACACAAAAAAGGTGAGGCTTATCGACCGAAAGTCCTTGGCCACCTTATGCCCTCTTCTGCCAGATTTGGGAATGAAAACCACCAGGCGCGTAGCCAGAAAAAAATTTCGGTGGGGGTTTTGGCCAAAGTGTCAGTAAATAAGAATTACCTATAAATACACATATATTTATATTTTCACATATTACATATTTATACTTTTATTTATTTGAAATTTTCCTCTTTCTACACGGCTAAAAATTTGAGCCTCAATTTTAAACCATTCATTGGTTTACACAATTTTTAAAACTTTTTTTTAATAAATTCCAAACCTTTCTCAATTTTTTGCGGTTTAGATTTAAAACTTAACCGGGATAAACAAACACGGTACTTTTCGCACAAAATTCATGAGTGCGCCGTAGCTCAGTAGGTAGAGCATTGCGCACTGATTTGGGGCACGTCGGTTCGAGACCTAACATTTTTTAAAAAAACATAAAAAATTGTTAACAACATTTTCGGGGTAAAATTTAAATAATTTTTATTAGGCGCTTTTCTATGACAACCGTCGTAAATTTAATTCTAAACCAAATTTGGTCATGCACCTAGATCAGTATGTCTGTTCAAAGGGTTTTTTGGAATATCCAGTAAAATTAACTTCTTTAGACTAATTAAATTATTTTGAATGAAAGTATGTGCAAATACATAATGAAACTTCTGCAAATCAAAGTTCAAAACTTTGTGGAAAATTCATGAAAACTTAAGAAATCTCGAAAAAATTTCATCGAAATTTCTAACTTTCTCGTAAAATTTTTTTGATTTTTTTCGAGTATGCAGTTTTGCTGCTCGTTCAATTGTCAAAAGCCGACCAAGAGCATTTTCTTCAATATAAAAATATTACGCTTATAAATTTGTATGGAAGATAATGCACTTGGCTAGGAAAAAAATTGCCAAAAATCGAGTAATTCTTCTAGCGGCTTAAGATTGCTATCTTTGTTCACTTTAATTGAACGGGCCACAAAACTGAAAACTCGAAAAAATTTAAATATTTTTACTAAAAAGTTAGAAATTTTTATGAAAATTTTTCGAGTTTTCTTGAATTTTCCACAAAGTTCTTAACTTTGAGTTGCAGTATTTTTCTTGTTTTTTTGCACATTCTTTCATACAAAAATAATGAAATTAGTCAAAGGAAGTCAATCTTACTGAAAATTCCAAACTACACTTTGAATATGTAGCCCCAAAAAGTTTTAAATCTAGGCTAAATATTTTAGCCGTGTACAAAACAATATTTATTTTTATTGTTTGTTTTCAAATTTTGTGTAGGATTTCTTCAGGCTTTGGCAAGAAGTAAATAGTTGTCGCTTTATTTCTTGAAGAAAAACTGAAACATCGGAAAAATAAAAACAAAAAATGAAATAACATTGAAATTCATATAAAAAGCGGAAAATCGCAATTATTCAACATGCAAAACGGAACGTCAACATTTGTGGGCTATTCATGACAATTTCATAGTCAAGAAATACTTGAAAATATTTCTTAATCATTTTCTTTTCAACAGCATACCGGGCTTTCTTTTAAACGTTTTCAATCTTTTTTTGCCAAATTAGCGTCACCTTTTAGTATCACCTCACAAGTATAAGTACAATTTAATTGTTACTTTCTTTGATAATTCAATACGACTGCGTTGTGTACAGCTTAGTAATTTTTGGAAATTTTTTTTAACTTCTTGTTCATTTTTTTGGTTAAACCTTTGGCAACTGTGACTATAATAACGAGGGACACTCATTTTTACGATTTTTGCCCGCTGTATTCATAGCTCGAAAAGCAGTTAGTTTGGCGCGAATTTCTTAAAGGGCCAAATGAGTGAACCGTTGCAGGAATTTAGTTGTGACCTCTCAGACTTGCTCTGACAATTGATTATCGACTGCCAATAACTTCTCTCAGTGTGAAATATTATTTAATTTTATTCTTTCGTATTTTCATTATTGCTATTAATGCTAATTTCTTAACAGGGGTTTTAAAGGTAAATAGAGTAATTATTCTAGTACAGACGTATATTTTTTAATTTTCGGAAATTTCGGGGGGGGTTTGAACCCCCGAAACCCCCCCCTGAATACGCGCCTGAAAACCACCCTTGTTTCTTTCCACATGGACGGGATGTGGTTATGAATGATGCATGGTGCGAAGATCTCCTTCAGTTCCTTAACTAAATATGCCTGAGTCTTCTGCAACATAAAAGGAAGTATACCATCTACTCCCGCTGATTTGTAGGGTGAGAAGCTGTTAATTGCCCAATTAATTTTGTCTTCTGCAACGATTTTGTCGATCAAAGAGGTCGGTGCCCCCAGTTACTTCACCTCTCTTCTTTGCTCCAACTCTGCAGAGGCATCTGGAAAGTGAGCTCCTTTTAGAATGTCAATAGTTTCCGCTATGACCCGGCCCATGTCCCATCAGCGTGTTTAAAGAGCGTCTTGTTTGTGTGCCTCTTGGCGAGGATCTTTCCGACCCTTGTTGAGTCCTTTGAGGACTCGATTGACTCACAGTGTTCCTGCCAGGATTTCGTATTTGCTGTTCTTACAGCTTTACCTGAAAGCTTTTCTCTAGAGACCTAACTCGGTCGTCCAGACAGTTGCTCGATTGTTTTTTTATTTCTACAGATGCTAATACTGCCTATCTTGTCAAATAGACCCCATGAGGTTCGCGCTGAGATTTCTTATCTCCCTTTCCCCTTTCTACACCAAAGAAAATTCTTTTATGGTCAGATAGAGATAGACGCTTGGACACCTCCCGATTCCTTACTACAAGCTCCTCTGAGTCAGATTTCATGGTAATGTCTAGGACTTCTTCCCACCCCGTGAATTTCTCTGAACTTGGAAAAGCCCGTGTTACATATATCTAGGTTGTTAGATAGTAGGAATTTAAAAAGAGGCTCACCCCGTTTGTTAGTTTCGCTGCTGCCCCACATCGTGTGTCTGGCGTTGGCGTCACCACCGTGATCACCGTTAGATGAAATTAGGTAAAAATAAAGCATTAATAGTATCCCTAACTAGGATGCAAGCCCTCCAATTATATAGAAAAGATTGTAGTCCCTGGTGTTTAGGCCCTGACCTAGGAGCGCCACACCCAGGGTTCCTGCACCAAGCAGATATTGTCCGAGGCGATCTTGGAATGTTGCAGGTTTATTTGTGCCACCCTAATCATCGGACCGGGAGGACGGAGGTTGTAGGAGCGCTGTCCTCAGCCGGTCCTGTCAAACGGAGCTCCTCCAGGAGGTTGGCCGCTGCTGTAGTACTAGTGGAAGGTCCTCATGCTGTTGGCCTAATTTGTCCTTCTTCCTCGTGTGATCGGTTGCGCTTTGCTGATTTGCACTCATGCATCCCTGTGACTCTTCAACATCACAAGCATCAACTGCTGGAATTGGAATTGCTTCCATTGTACGTTAGTATAAAAGGACTTACGTGGTGTAACTCTCTCTCTTTCATCAGCATCAACTAACATCGGCGACACCTCGAGTCCACGAAGTTCAACATATCATCATCGAAACAACCTGAACCCCCCCATGGCCAAATCTAAGTTGCAATGATTTTGCAAAAATTTTCAAAATAGAGTTTATAAATCACGTATTGAATCTTGACTCATAATTTTTGACAAAATTTGTTAAAATAATTTTACGGAAGTAGAAATTGGTGAAAGTTGCAAAGAATAAGGTTGGCCAATACATAAGTCCGGCACTTTGAATTGCACTTTGAGCTTTCCGAAGTTACAATGTTGTGTTGCGTATGGGCATGTTTTAAAAAATTTTACTGATGAAAACTGTGAGCAGTTTCAATTAACAAGTACTGTAAACAGTACTATTCAGGACCTGATTAATTAGGTTTTGATGAATCAGAATTATGACTAATCAAATCTGTTCATCGCACGTCCCGAATTTGTACCAGTACAATTGATGTCATGGCCAAATGATGCTAAGGTTGTGTCAAGTGACCAGCGGACTTCTACTTTTTTATGAGTATTGACGGAATTCTTTTCCGTACCTCCAAGAGTTTCAATGTTAAACCGACTTTAATTATAATTATGTATTCATAAAAGTGCGAATAATCCCAGCTTTCCAAAGTCGGAGCGCTCCAAACAAAAGCATCCAAAAAGAGTCCGTAATTGGAGCCTTTTCGGAGAGAATAAATGAATATTGTAGAGCGAGTGAGCTGCAAGGCTCAATTATATGAAAGATTTCGAGTGTTTTCTAACACTTTTTGTTGTAGGCGTAAAGAGAATTGTGAGAAAATGAACGTTGGAGAGCAGATGAGCGACAACGTTCAATTATTTCAATGTTTTCAAACATTTTCTGAGGTTTTTTTTTTATTTTACCTAACAGAAGATAAAGATCGCATTTTTCATGGACGTTTATCAATAGACTGTAGAAAATAAACATAGTGTAGCATTACAGTAAAGGCACCACGCTAATGTACTTAGAAATACCGACATTTGCTAAACATGTGACGTTCACATAAGACACATATCGGCCACACAAGAAGGCAATGCACTCACGACCTACATTAAGGGTATTACGCCCAGCGGGAAACCAACATATAAGTAAAATGTTGAAAGAAATAGATCGGTTTACAATAACAGCAAGTCAGGCACACTTTCTAGTGCACGCGGCGATCAAATGACCGACCGTCAGCGGCAGGTCGACAGCGCGCCTGTCTAAATATTTGTTACACATATGCCAAGTCAGCTAAATATATTTACTACCATAGCATGTAAGTGTTGGGCAAATAGCCCAAAATAGATAGTATAGGTATACGTATAGTTTGTAAGTATTGGTTAAGGATAGCTTAAGAATTCTGTATAACAGAAAGTGAAATTAATAAGCCAACGAATTCGATTTTGGCACTCAAACCATCAAGGTGAGTGAGGACAACAACAATGTCGAAAACACAAATAACGACACAAAAAAAATAAGAGAACAATAATATAAAAAGCCATACAAACGCAACCACAATGGCATCAGGCGATGGCTCGTCAGCGGATGCAACGATTTCCTCAGTCCTTTCACACCTCACCACTCCCTCCCTAAACACCTCACTTCAACAATCTAAACCAATCTTTCCTCCCACCGCTACCTCCGCTATTTCCCGTATACTGAACAGTTTCTCCACCCCAGTGGTATTAATGGGCGATTTTAATGCGTGGAGTCCTCTGTGGGGTTCTCCCACACAAACAATAGAGGAAAACAAATCTAAGACCTAATACTTTTTTATGATCTCATCATCCTCAACGACGGGCCCACTCATGGGACCCTTTCCCATCCAGATGTTATCCTAGCTTTAGCTTCGATTACTCCCAAACTTTCTTCCTTTACAATTAATGATCCCCACAGCAGCGATCACTTCCCAATCGTAACTTCCCTTTCAAAATTCGTAACTGAAAAAGCAGACTGGCCAACCTTTTCCTCCCTCTCTACCTCATTTTTCAACAACAAGCCTACCTTCACCTACACCAACAGGCCTTCACACTAACGAACTCATCTCCACGCTATCTACCCTGGGAGAGAAAACCCCAGGCATGGATAAAATATTCTGTCCGATCCTAAAAATACTTCTAACAGTGGAAGGTGGCCACAATTATCCCCATACCCAATCCCTCCAAATCGTATTCCTATATTTAGTATTACAGACCCATTTCTCTCCTGGCCTGTATGTCTAAAATATTGGAAAAGATGATTGCAGTCCGACTAATGTGGTATGCTCAAACCAACAAACTTATAACGCCTCATCAATTTGGATTTTATAAAGGGCTTGGTGTAATGGATTCTCTCGACCTTTGAGCTTTTCTCTTCCACGACCACAGCAACTCGATAGGATTGGAGTACACATCGTCCTTAATGAACGTTGGAAAACTGGCACTAAACTGTAAAACTTTGTAAAATCCGTTTTATGCAGCCGAATACCCCAACGGCTCACCCCTATCAGTGATTCTTTTTATCATAGCTTTAAACAAAAGCAGATCATGTCGTAATCTCTACAAAAAATTAATGACCTGAACAAGACGAACGACAAATTCCTGCAAATTTTGGGTGAGATAGCAAAATGGTCAGATTTTTCTGGTTCCAATATCTCCACTAGGAAACGCTCGACATTCCATCTATGTAAAAAACTCAATTGTTCATTCCCAGCCCTCTCCTTTTCTAATGCTCAAATCGCACACTCTAACACATTAAAAACACTCGGTTTAATTTTCGATATAACCCTAACGTATAAGGAACACTGTAAATATGTTAGATTAAGTTTATTTCCTAGACTCAATATTATTAAGTACTTATCATCTAAGCACTGTATATGTCACCCTAATACACTTCTAAATGTTTCAAAGACACTATTGTTGTCTAAGATTGACTACGGCCTTGCAATTCACGGTCACTGTGCGAAAAGGCAGTTACGAAGAGTATGCGCGCTTTTCCAACAAAAGCAGTTTTATCGATCGAAAGACAATGACGATTATCCCTAAACTGTCCCATTGCAAAAACGAACTTTTACTCAAACAAGTCACATTGGCCCAAAAATGTACACACAATAAGCTATCTGTCCTCTTGCGTTGCCTCGATATAGCTGCGAAGCTACAAATCGCAGTAACCTTAGCTTTAGTTGAAATAAATATTGTTCCGCCCTCTATGTCTAAGATTGGAACCTAATCTTCACCGACGAATCTATATAGCTATTCAAATCCGCAATATTTTAATGAAGCACACCAATAATATCAAGCTAATGCAGACAAGGGTATACATGGTAACAAAGTGGCTTATAACTGAGTGTAACGAACCGCTGCTTTCATTTGGCCATTTTACCGATACCGACATAAGGCCTTATCAGAGGAATGGATGAAGTACAATCACCACTATAATCACTATAAAGTATCCAACCCAAGTGGCAAGAAAACATATTACTTAATTAACTCGAGCCCTATCCGCGAAAAAAATGTAAGCGACACTATTATCGATTTTTACTTTTTTGCACATATCGATAGTTTACAATCATATGCATCTTCTGGGAAATTTTTGTTTTTCTGGGAATTCCCGTTAAATAGTTGCAGCGGAAAGAATTTTAATGTAACCGCCAAACTCATTTTGTGTACATTGTGCTTGACCGCGGTTTGTCGCTTACCCTTTTATTTCCTGCCTTCGCTTACGATTTTATTTTCTGCCTGCGCTTAGTTTTTTAGTCTATGCCGGCGCTTAGGCAATTATCCCGGCTTAGAACTAATAAGTATACATTATGAGCCGTTTGGAACTAAACGTAAGTGTATTTATACATATATTTATATATATGTATATTGCAAATTCTTTAATTTCAGCTAGGAAAAGGCGCTCTTGTACCGTACTCGGATACTGATACGGAGCAAACCGACGATTGCGAAGAAGAAATTTGTGTTGGGAAAAGAGGCTATAAAAAGAAAAGACCAATACCTAAGCGTCTCCTATCTAGAATGAACCGGTCTACTGGAGTTCGAAAAAACCCCTGTGCTATCAAAAAATGTGGAAATGATTGCACGAAAAATTTCACTGAGAGCGACAGAATTTCCATAAATGAACACTTTTGGGGTATCGGAAATAAATTAAGGCAAAAAGACTGGCTGCTTTCATGTATAAGAAGAAAGAATATCAAGAGGGTGAGATCAACAAGTCCCAAGAAAAAGTTTAGCTACGATTACTCCATAAATTTCAACGACAAAACCATAAAAGTGTGCCAACAATTTTTGTTAAGTACTTTGAGTGTATCGCAAACATTGTTAATATCAGCGAGGGATAATGCTAAGTATCTCAATGTTGTTGAAAATAAGGAACGAAAGGAACCCCATAACAAATCAGATATAGCTAAAGTATCTATATTAAAAGCATTCATTGAAAAGTTGCCTGCAGTACCTTCTCATTATTGCCGTAATAAGAGCAATAAACTGTACATTTCACATGAGTTTCGTAATGTAGCAGGGCTATATAAATGTTATGTTAAACATTTAAAGAGCATCAACCAAGAATCAGCCAAGTTATCTTTGCGAGTTTTCCGTAATATTTTCAACACTGAATTTCATATCGGATTTCATTTGCCAAAAAAAGATAAGTGCGTGACTTGCGAGTGTTATAAAAATTTGGACAATGAAGCAAAAAGTGATTTCCGTCATACTGAAGAGTACAGAAATCACATTCAAGCCAAAGATAAATCCAAAGAATTATTCCTGGAGGACCAAAAAAAAGGGAAATCAAATTCCAAATTTGTATGTGCTAGTTTTGATCTTCAAAAGGTGCTTCACACTCCCCACGGGAAAAGCGTCAACTTATTCTATTCCCGAAAGTATGCGTACTACAACGAAAGTGTGTATGAAAACGGCACCAAAAATGGATATTGCTTTCTTTGGGGAGAATCTGATGGAAAAAGGGGTTGCAATGAAATTAGCACAATTATTTTTCAGTATTTAACATTAGTAGATGAAAGAAAAACTCACGAATCAGTAAGTCTTTACTGTGATAGCTGTGCAGGTCAAAACCGGAACAGAGCAATGCTCGCTGCCTTGGCGTTTTTCCTGGAGAAGTCAGTGTTTGTTAAAAATATCAAAATAACATATTTGCTACCTGGCCATACCATGATGCCAGTAGACTCGATTCATAGCACTATTGAGTCCTTTATTCGTGAAAGAACTGTTTGGGCTCCAACAGAATGGTATACCATGATTGGTAGTGCTAGGACCAATCCAACAAGTTATACGTGTATCGCCATGCATCACTCTCACTTTAAGGATTGGAAAAGTTTTGCAAGTGCAATGTTTCCACCCACATACAGAATTAATTTCCAAAAATTACGTTGCGCTTCATTCGAGAAAAACAGCTCTATTATTAAGTTTAAATATGGATACTTTGAATGCTCTGAAACCAAAGAATATGATGTGAAATCAATTCCACAATCCAGACGTAACTCCTCATTATTAAAGAATGGCCCTCTTCCACTATACAATAGGCAGCTTAGTATTTCATTAGCTAAATACAAAAACTTGAAAGACCTCTGTGATAAAAACATAATCCCGCACAAATTTCAAAAGGAATATTTGAATCTGAAATCCGATGAAGATATTAGAGATATTCTACCAGAAACAGATGTAATGATGTAAAATAATTTATTTTGAAGTTCCAAAAAGTTCTTTTGACAATAAGACTTAGAAATGAAGTTCCTATTTTTTTTACTATACATATATAAGTGTAATTAATTCAAATTGACTACCTATACAAATGTATTTACATTTATAAAATAATTTAAGTTTTTTTTAGATGTTTTTTTTTTTACTTTGTAATTCAAATTGGACTGAAGCTACCTTTACGAATGTATTTATATGAAATAATTTAAGTTCTATCACCTAGATGTCTTTTTTTACTTTGTAAACTTGTTGAAAATGAAAAAATAAAAATAACTGCTAAATACTAGCAATAGTGTTTTAATGTCTATATATTAAGGTAACCGCCATATCTTTGAGAACGAGCAATTTATGGTGACAGCGAAAAAAATGTAAGCGACAAAAAATTGTGATCTCTCACTGGTAAAAATTTTTTACACATTGCATGAATTTTCTAATGCAATAAAAAGGAATGGTACCGATTTTCAGACAATAATCTGCTTTGAGTGCCGAAATAAGTAAAAAAAACGTTCTCCTGTAAAATTTACTTTATCTCGCTTACCTTTTTTTCGCGGGTAGGGCTCGAACTGTTCCATCAATAAGATAAGAACATTCGTACGACGTCGAGTTGGATACACAATTACCACACACGCTCACATCCTATATAACTCACAGAATCCTAACTTCCCTTTTTTGTGATAGTGATTTTAGCGTTACGCACATAGACGACTGTCCAAGCTTGCAACAGAACAGAAATTCAGTATTTGGCAGCAGTGTACCATCAAGAAGATGGTCACTGAATTCATATCATTATCACTGAATTCATATCGCCATGTATTAACATATAACAGCAAACATCATTTTACTTAGGTAGGTAGGTAGGTACAAAAGCTGCGACTCAGGTCGCCAAAGTAGCTTTAAGAAGCGCGCCAGCTCATCGGCTTTCTCATTACCTTCGATACCTCTATGACCCGGAACCCAGGTAATGGATAGTTCAAGCTTAGTTAGTGCAGCCAGTACTTGCTTACATGTATGCACCACGATCGAACTAGAGTTTGGTGCTGCTATTGCCTTTATTGCTGCTTGGCGGTCTGAAAAAATAGTGACTTTACCAGTTATGTTCGGGTCTCTGAATGATCTACCCGCCTGCAAGATCGCAAGAACCTCTGCTTGAAACACACTGCAACGCGATGGGAGTCTGAATGATACAGCTATGTGTAGGGACTCTGAGAAATCTACACCAACGGGTCCAGTTTGTGAGGATGAAAGTCGGTTCTGGTATTAATAGTGCTAGTTGGAAGATTGTTTGATTGAGTCTGTTTAAGCGACATAAGCAATTTATTTCATTTGCGCAACCTTTCGAAATTCGTAACCAGCCTATGAAATATTCGGAAGATATGGTTTATGGCTGCATAACCCAAATGGGGCATTCCAAGAGAAAATGAGGAGGCCATCCCTCGCTTTTACCTCAGAGCCCCCAGTGCTCACCCCCAATGAATACATACAAGATGTAACAGGTGCCCTGCACTCTCGCAGTTCTATATAGAGCAAATAAATTGAATAAAGTAATAATACAATAATTTTCCCAAAGATCGTCCCCAGTAACATGTGCTCCGCACTCCCAGGATCTACTCTTAATAAATAAAAACAATAAAAATCTCAAATAAAACAAAAAAAAAAAACTTACAAATATCACTAGACGACTAAGCCGTCTAGGGGGCTAGGATGTTTAAGCGACATAAGCAATTTCTTTCGTTTATTTCATTTGCGCGCCCTTTATAATTCTCAACCAGCATATGAAATGTTCTGAAGATATAGTTAATGGCTGCCTAATCCAAAGGTGGGTTTTCCAAGCGAAAATGAGGAGGCCATCCCGTACTTTTAGCTCATAGCTCCCAGTGCTCACCCCGAATGAATACATACAAGGTGCTGATGAGGTTGTAGTTCTTCCGGAGAGCTTCCCCACACTACAGATCCATAGCTCGTACATCCATAGCATCATCCTTGGCTTTAAATCCCATTTTTTTGCAGGCATAGAAAGCTACACCGGCCATCCGCACCCGCTCCTCAATGCACGCTTTCCAATTTCGCTTATCAATTATCAGCCCCAGATACTTAGTACTAGCAGATAGGGATAACCCCTGGCCATTTAATGTAGGTAGTTCGAAAGTAGACCGCTTGTACTACCTCCGGATTCAGCCTGATGCCACAATCATGTGACCACCTATTTAGTCTTGTCAACTTTTTTTTCATGAGTTTTGCCCCACTTGTGGTGAGTTGTATTAGTATTTCGTTCATAATGAGGGGCCATAGCAGAGGTTAGAGTACCCCGCAATGCGGTGGGCCTCTACATATCTGCTTCCTAACTTTTGCTTCCCCTAGCTCTGATAATATTTCACGGTTCAGGATTAGGGACATGATCCAGTTCCTTATTCGCTCCACCACCCCCACCCTTACTAGTGCTGCTGATATCGCGTCGGCTCTCACGTTGTTGAAGGCGCCTTCCACATCAACGAACGTAGCTATAGTAAATTCTTTGTACAGTAGTGACTTCTCGACTTTTCGCACCACCTCGTTTAGTACGGTCTCTCTGTGGCTTTTCCCCTCAGATACGCGTGCTGCGTGACGAGGGGGGGTCTCCTGAAGAAGTTCCCGTACATGGAATAATCTCTCAAAAGTGTTTAACACAAAAAAGGTGAGGCTTATCGACCGAAAGTCCTTGGCCACCTTATGCCCTCTTCTGCCAGATTTGGGAATGAAAACCACCCTTGTTTCTTTCCACATGGACGATTTTGTCGATCAAAGAGGTCGGTGCCCCCAGTTACTTCACCTCTCTTCTTTGCTCCAACTCTGCAGAGGCATCAGGAAAGTGAGCTCCTTTTAGAATGTCAATAGTTTCCGCTATGACCCGGCCCATGTCCCATCAGCGTGTTTAAAGAGCGTCTTGTTTGTGTGCCTCTTGGCGAGGATCTTTCCGACCCTTGTTGAGTCCTTTGTGGACTCGATTGACTCACAGTGTTCCTGCCAGGATTTCGTATTTGCTGTTCTTACAGCTTTTTTATACTCTCTTAAGAAGATATTATACTCCTGAAAGTTTTTCCTTGAGTAGCAGTCATTAAAGACCCTCCTGAGATTCGGCCTTAGGTCGCCAAGGTTTTCATTATACCACGGTGGAAAGGCCTTTTTGCTTCTGGATATTGAACAGGCAACTTTGTAGGCTACCTGAAAGCTTTTCTCTAGAGACCTAACTCGGTCGTCCAGACAGTTGCTCGATTGTTTTTTTTTACTTTCTACAGATGCTAATACTGCCTATCTTGTCAAATAGACCCCATGAGGTTCGCGCTGAGATTTCTTATCTCCCTTTCCCCTTTCTACACCAAAGAAAATTCTTTTATGGTCAGATAGAGATAGACGCTTGGACACCTCCCGATTCCTTACTACAAGCTCCTCTGAGTCAGATTTCATGGTAATGTCTAGGACATCTTCCCACCCCGTGAATTTCTCTGAACTTGGAAAAGCCCGTGTTACATATATCTAGGTTGTTAGATAGTAGGAATTTAAAAAGAGGCTCACCCCGTTTGTTAGTTTCGCTGCTGCCCCACATCGTGTGTCTGGCGTTGGCGTCACCACCGTGACCACCGTTAGATGAAATTAGGTAAAAATAAAGCATTAATAGTATCCCTAACTAGGATGCAAGCCCTCCAATTATATAGAAAAGATTGTAGTCCCTGGTGTTTGGGCCCTGACCTAGGAGCGCCACACCCAGGGTTCCTGCACCAAGCAGATATTGTCCGAGGCGATCTTGGAATGCTGCAGGTTTATTCGTGCCACCCTAATCATCGGACCGGGAGGACGGAGGTTGTAGGAGCGCTGTCCTCAGCCGGTCCTGTCAAACGGAGCTCCTCCAGGAGGTTGGCCGCTGCTGTAGTACTAGTGGAGGGTCCTCATGCTGTTGGCCTAATTTGCCCTTCTTCCTCGTGTGATCGGTTGCGCTTTGCTGATTTGCACTCATGCATCTCTGTGACTCTTCAACATCACAAGCATCAACTGCTGGAATTGGAATTGCTTCCATTGTACGTTAGTATAAAAGGACTTACGTGGTGTAACTCTCTCTCTTTCATCAGCATCAACTAACATCGGCGACACCTCGAGTCCACGAAGTTCAACATATCATCATCGAAACAACGTGAACCCCCCCATGGCCAAATCTAAGTTGCAATGATTTTGCAAAAATTTTCAAAATAGAGTTTATAAATCACGTATTGCAGGGTTCGAATTTGCACGCACGCATACAGCACACAAACGCGTGCAAAAAAATGCTCACTGCACATGAGCTGTGCTTTAAAAAAAAATATTAAACACACCGCACGCGTGTGTGCAGTTTGAAATAAAGCACTTACACGGGTGTGTGTTTTGTATTGAAAATATAAAAGCACATACAAGTGCGTTCTGAAGTGAAAGTTTTTTCTACACACAGCACGAAAGTTCGTGCATAGATATTTTATATAAAAGCACACACGTGTGCATGTGATTAACTCAAATCGGCACACACATGAGCTGTGTGCTAAAAAATATTTCTGGTAGCACATAGCACATGTGTAAGAGCGAAAAATATACAAGTGTGCTGCACACGTGCGTGCAAATTCGAACCCTGCGTATTGAATCTTGACTCATAATTTTTGACAAAATTTGTTAAAATAATTTTACGGAAGTAGAAATTGGTGAAAGTTGCAAAGAATAAGGTTGGCCAATACATAAGTCCGGCACTTTGAATTGCACTTTGAGCTTTCCGAAGTTACAATGTTGTGTTGCGTATGGGCATGTTTTAAAAAATTTTACTGATGAAAACTGTGAGCAGTTTCAATTAACAAGTACTGTAAACAGTACTATTCAGGACCTGATTAATTAGGTTTTGATGAATCAGAATTATGACTAATCAAATCTGTTCATCGCACGTCCCTAATTTGTACCAGTACAATTGATGTCATGGCCAAATGATGCTAAGGTTGTGTCAAGTGACCAGCGGACTTCTACTTTTTTATGAGTATTGACGGAATTCTTTTCCGTACCTCCAAGAGTTTCAATGTTAAACCGACTTTAATTATAATTATGTATTCATAAAAGTGCGAATAATCCCAGCTTTCCAAAGTCGGAGCGCTCCAAAAAAAGCATCCAAAAAGAGTCCGTAATTGGAGCCTTTTCGGAGAGAAGAAATGAATATTGTAGAGCGAGTGAGCTGCAAGGCTCAATTATATGAAAGATTTCGAGTGTTTTCTAACACTTTTTGTTGTAGGCGTAAAGAGAATTGTGAGAAAATGAACGTTGGAGAGCAGATGAGCGACAACGTTCAATTATTTCAATGTTTTCAAACATTTTCTGAGGTTTTTTTTTTATTTTAGCTAACAGAAGATAAAGATCGCATTTTTCATGGACGTTTATCAATAGTCTGTAGAAATTAAACATAGTGTAGCATTACAGTAAAGGCACCACGCTAATGTACTTAGAAATACCGACATTTGCTAAACATGTGACGTTCACATAAGACACATATCGGCCACACAAGAAGGCAATGCACTCACGACCTACATTAAGGGTATTACGCCCAGCGGGAAACCAACATATAAAATGTTGAAAGAAATACATCGGTTTACAATAACAGCAAGTCAGGCACACTTTCTAGTGCACGCGACGATCAAATGACCGACCGTCAGCGGCAGGTCGACAGCGCGCCTGTCTAAATATTTGTTACACATATTGTCTAAGCTTTAGAGAAGGCGAGTTGTTTTTTAAGTGATTATTATTTTATTATTTGGCTCAGGTGCTATGTGACCGTTTTGCTCAAATTGTATGTATTCATTTGGCTCAGGTTCTGACGACCTTGTTTGCCTAAATGTTCAAAATTGTTCTTTAGAGAACGAGAGAATATGTATGTATTATTGGTGGCGAGCACTGTTGGTTCTGAGGCATGGCGCTATTGGCTTCCTCATTTTCGCTTGGAAAAACCACCTTTTGGCTCAGGCATAGGCGACCGTATTGCTCAAAAGGTATTTATTAAATTATTTGGCTCAGGTTCTGATGACCGTGTTGCGCAAATAATAAAAGCATTTTGTTCTTTATAGAACGGGAGGTGCGGGACACCTGTGACACCCTAAATGTATTGGTTAGTGGCGAGCACTGTTGGCTCTGAGGCATGGCGCGATTGGCTTCCTCATTTTCACTTGGAAAAACCACCCTTTGGCTTTCCAAAACATAAACTATATCTTCGAAATATTTTATAAGCTGATTGCGAATTACAATAGCATGCAATGCCACTAAAATAAACGAATGAAAAACCGTAGCTTATGTATGTATGTATGTCGCTAAAACATCCTCGCCCCCCTAGACGGCTTAGTCGTCTAGTGAAATGCATAAGTCGCCTGTTCGAATCCGGCTCGAAGGACCATGTCTAAGCTTTAGAGAAGGCGTGTTGTTTTTTAAGTTATTATTATTATTTTTTTATTTTATTTTATTATTTGGCTCAGGTGCTATGTGACCGTTTTGCTCAAATTGTTAAATTCTTTTTGTTCTTTAGAGAACGGGAGGTGCGGAACACCTGTGACACCCTATATGGATTTATTGCTGGCGAGCACTGTTATCTCTGAGGCATGGCGCGATTGGCTTCCTCATTTTCGCTTGGAAAAACCACACTTTTGGCTCAGGCCTACGCGACCGTATTGCTCAAAAGGTATTTATTAAATCATTTGGCTCAGGTTCTGATGACCGTGTTGCGCAAATGTTAAAAGCATTTTGTTCTTTATAGAACGGGAGGTGCGGGACACCTGTGACACTCTAAATGTATTGGTTGGTGGCGAGCACTGTTGGCTCTGAGGCATGGCGCGATTGGCTTCCTCATTTTCACTTGGAAAAACCACCCTTTGGCTTTCCAAAACATAAACTATATCTTCGAAATATTTTATAAGCTGATTGCGAATTACAATAGCATGCAATGCCACTAAAATAAACGAATGAAAAACCGTAGCTTATGTATGTATGTATGTCGCTTAAACACATATGCCAAGTCAGCTAAATATATTTACTACCATAGCATGTAAGTGTTGGGCAAATAGCCTAAAATAGATAGTATAGGTATACGTATAGTTCGTAAGTATTGGTTAAGAATAGCTTAAGAATTCTGTATAACAGAAAGGGAAATTAATAAGCAAACGAATTCGATTTTGGCACTCAAACCATCAACACCCATTTTATTTTCTACATGGCGATCCTGCCAGGCTTAGCTAAAAATTGAGTACCTTCGAAAATACCAACAGCTGGGAAGCGGAAGGAGCTACACAAGTAACCCCTAAACACCCGATTGGTGATATGAAACATTAAGGACACTATAGAGGAGTATCGGCGAAGGAATAAGCTCGTAAAAAAGGAGGAAACTCCAAAAATTCCAACTCCCGAAAGAATCCACAAAAGGAAGCGAGGAGGCAGACAGGTTAAGAACGGGAAAGAAATCGCTGAGACATTTAGATTATTAAATTTAGCCACAGACGCTAACGATAGATTAAAACTGAAAGATAAAATAAAAATATTAAGAGCTAATCTGTAAAGAAAATTTTTTTTCTGAAAATAACGAACAAGCTGAGTAAATTGGAATGTTAAAATAAAGCTAAATATTATTAAATTCTAATTTTTTTTCTTGGTTAAAATGCAGTGGTGGAAAATTGCACTAAACGGAATTTTAATAGCAATAGCAGGATACGAGGTAGGTAAAGAAAGTTCTGCAGAGCCAAATCCCGAGAATAGATTAGTCAGGTACGAGCCACATCAGATTATTGAAAATAAAGAGGAACTTTCTGATAAATGGTTGGCTGTCGTTTCATGCGTAATTATGGGTTTAATCGTCGCAATTGCAATTTCAATCAAAAAATATATTGAAAATAAATTGAGACGATTGAACAATGTGCAACAGCGCGTATGATGCAACGACCCCCAACAAGAAATGAGTCAATGGAAAGAAATCTATGACACATTACAAGAAGAAAAGGGAAAAGCTAGTAAATCGTATAAATGCATAAATAAAAATACCACGATAACAACAGAAACAGTAGAAAAGCACCTGAAAATAATTTTAGAAGCTTTAAATAATACAAGTCAGGTTATAAAATCAGTAAATAACATACTTACTGAACCGCACCAAATAGAAGCTTATCAATTTTTCTCTTCCATACGAGATAAGCTCGTATCCTCTTTAGCTAGATACAGTATAGAATTTAATGTACCAATAACGGTAGAAGAAACAATCCAAGCAGATTTCAATTTATTACTAGCAGAACGCGCACCAAGCCCAACCCCATCCAACTCTCAAGGTCAAACCCCGGCAGTAGAAGAAGCCAAACCAAATTTATAGCAAATAGAAACCCCAATCATAAACGTCACAATGGTGCAAACGACATAGTTTGACGGTAAGCCAGAAAATTTGCATAGCTTTCTGGACGCGCTAGATATACTTGAGCAAATCAAGGACGACCATGAGCCTTTAGCCATAACCATGATTAAGACCAAACTAAAAGGCACAGCAAGGAACTTTATAAGCAGCGAAAGCACGATTGAACAAATAAAAATAAAACTAAGAACCGCAATCAACTGTGAATCAGTAGAAGTTGTAACCGCTAAACTCCTGAACATCCAGCAACGTAGCAAAACTGCAAATCAGTACACGGCGGAAGCAGAGAAAATAACAAGGTCACTCGAAGGAGCGTATATCTTGGATGGATTAAATCCAGACCTAGCCACGAGATATGCAACACAGGCAGCAGTCAAAGCCATGTGCAAAAACTGCTCCAACACCCAAGTTAAGATGATAATGCAAGCGGGAACGTTCACAACAATTATTATTATTATTATTAAAGATAAAGGGTGTACATTTAAGACTTTAAGTCTTTTATAGTACATCAAACGGTGGAGTTTACAAAATCAAAAGTTAATTAAAAATCAATTACAAACTTAAGATGAACGACGCAATCTCTAAGTTCACAAATAGCTGTACCGAAATTACAGGCAGCTCTAATACAATTTTAAATGTACGACAACAAAGTCAGTACCGGAGTAACTTCCGAGGAGGTTACAGAAGTAACAACTACGGCAATTACCAAAACAGGAGATACAGACCGCAGCCGAGGTACAACAACAACTCAAGACCAAGTAGTACCAACCATAATAATTATAATAATAATCGAAGAAGTTCACAAACCCAAAATGGCAATAGGCCTTACAATCAGACCCGTAACGTGCGCAGCTGCACGCAGACGGAAAACCAGGAAGCTCCACTTCAAGAGTAAACGAAAGAAAAATATGCGTACTTAACTTACACCTGAACAGCTATTTAGCAACAAGGACATCTCTAAATAATTCAATTTCAAACTTTTTAATCGATACAGGAGCAGACATCTCCATTATAAAAAAGAATCAAATTAATCAAAGTCACAAAATAAATACGGAGCAAATTACAGATTTAAAAGGCGTTGGTCAGGGAATAACCAGCACTCTAGGAACGATTAAAGCAGACTTAAAAGGCGATGACCTTCTCATTTACCATAAATTTCATGTCGTAGACGACGATTTCCCAATTCCATGCGATGGAATAATAGGGCTAGATTTCATAAAAAAGTACAATTGCATCTTAGACTATCGAAAAACAGAGGATAAACTAATCCTAAGACCATATGACTTTCCCCCCTATAATAACAATGCACCTTACAAATTGTCTGTCTGTCAATACAATTACGATCCCTGCTAGATCTGAAGAAACTAGACAAATTAAAGTAAATACCGATAATAAAAGTATTTTCATCCCACACCAAGAATTATCTGAAGGCATCTTTATAGCAAATACAATCACAAATAAGGATCAAACTTTCGTTAGAATCATTAACACTACACATAAAAACACAACTATTCAAAATTACAAAATCAATACCGAAATCTTAGATGATAACACACTAATTAAAACACAAACACAGAGTAAAAATTGCAACGATACAGAAAAATTAAAAAGATTAACAAAAAATTTTCCAAAATTTGTCAACTCTCAATTAACAACACTTTGCACAGAATTTATAGACATATTCGCATTAGAAACCGAACCCATCACCTCTAATAATTTCTATAAACAGAAATTATATATGAAGGATGACACCCCAGTTTACATAAAAAATTACAGATTGCCCCAAACAAAAAAGGGAGAAATCAGCAAACAATTTTTTTTTTTTTTTTTTTGCCCAACGGATTATTACCCACCATATCCCGCCCGACCGGCGCGAGGGGCGCATCCGCATGACGCGCGGATTGTTTTTTCGTGCCGAGTCTTTGAAAGGCTTTGGTTTGTTAATCGTCGAGATCTAAAACTGCTCAGCTACAGAGAAAACCTCATCAGCTAAGTACAAAAGATTCCACAATTAATAAATAATTAGTTGACAGCGAAAAGTTATTGTTAAGAATAAAGATAAGAATCAAAGGATATGAAAAAAAAAAAGTTGTTGCTATGTATTCAGGATAGAAAGAATTGACTTTTTTATGCTGTATAGTGAGTCTGAGATATCAAACGTACCAGAATGAGAATTATAATCTTGACACAAACAACGAAAAGGCTCATTTAATTCAAAATTAGTTCGGCACTGTTTCAAGATAAGTGGTTTAAAATGTCTTGATGGACGAGAAGGTACATTGAAGTTCACTTCGCTCAAAAGAAACGGGCTTACGATTGAACCATTTAGTAATTTAATCATGAAGACAATTCCAAGCATTTCCCTCCGACTAGAAAGGCTGTGAAGATTAATTAGTTTTAAGCGACTCGTATAAGATGGCAAATTATACAAGGGATCCCAGTGAAGATCTCTTAAGGCAAATAGTAAAAATTGTTTTTGAACTGATTCTAAGCGATCCACGTGGACCTGGTAACGCGGGTTCCAAATAATAGAACCGTATTCAAGTATCGGTCTGACTAATGTAGTAAAGAGAGTTTTAGTTACATAAGGGTCGCTAAATTCTTTAGACCATCGTTTAACAAATGCTAGAACGCCTCTAGCTTTATTGACTGTTACGTTAATATGGCAGTTGAAATTGAGTTTGTAATCCATAGTAACCCCAAGGTCAACAAAATCATACATTTGCTCAAGACTATAATTGTTAATTGTATAGGAAGCTGGCTGTGAAATTCCTCTCGAAAAACGCATGTATTTACATTTCTTTAGATTAAGCGGCATATAATTTAAATCGCACCAAGTAACTAGTGTATTTAGGTCTGATTGAAGCTTATTGCTATCTTCGGGTGATGCGAATG
This sequence comes from Sphenella marginata, assembly GCA_951509765.1. Classification (NCBI taxonomy): domain Eukaryota; kingdom Metazoa; phylum Arthropoda; class Insecta; order Diptera; family Tephritidae; genus Sphenella; species Sphenella marginata. The sequence continues at coordinate 79,855,362 of OX608080.1, read as the reverse complement.
ACATGAAAAGCTTTACATCGTCGGCATACATTAACATTTTCGAAAATTCTATTACTGTAGAAATATCATTTATAAACAACAAGAACAGAATCGGGCCCAGATGGCTTCCTTGAGGAACTCCAGAGGAGACATAAATAACATCGGATTCACAATTTTTAAACACTACTTTTTGTATTCTGTCGCTAAGGTAAGAAGAGATCCAGCGATTGAGACCCGGCTGGAAACCCAACTGATCTAGTTTATAAATAAGTAACGAGTGACACACTTTATCGAAAGCTTTGCTGAAATCAGTATAAATAACGTCGGTGTGCAGATTTTTTCTAAAGCCATTTGAGACATGATTTGTAAATTCAAGTAAGTTTGTAACGGTGGACTTTCCCTTACAGAACCCGTGTTGACAGTCAGAAATCAAGGTAGAGATAGGATTCGTAAGCTGATTGGTAACAATAGCTTCAAACATTTTTGGGATGGCAGACAGCTTCGCTATGCCACGATAGTTCTCTATAGAAGCCCTGCTTCCGCTTTTATGAAGCGGTAGAAGAAACGACTCTTTCCATGCTGTTGGAAAAACACCACACTTTAGTGACAGATTGAACAAATTGGTAAGGGGTTTGTAAATATTGTTAGCGCACTTCTTCAAGAAGCATGTAGGAATCCTATCAGGACCACATTTAAAAGATTCTTTCAAGATTTTCAGATAAACAAGAACATCATTGGCGCATATAGTTGGACAATTAATTAAATTGTTCCCATGTAGCTCATAGGGATAATTTACAAAGTCAGAATTGGTGACGGCAGAATAGTTAGAAGTGAAAAATTGCGCAAAGAAATTTGCGATATCTTGATTATTGCTAGATAAAATGTCTTTATATTTCATGGCTGAGGGAAATCCCACTACTTTTCGTTTAGAATTTACGAAATCATAAAATGACTTAGGATTGCGAATAATGTCTCTTTTTGTTTTAGAGATATAGGCTTTATAGCACTTTTTATGCAAGTCGATGTACCTCTTACGTAGAACAGAATACAACAAGTAATGTTTGTTTAACCCCGATTTCTTAAATAATTTGAAAGAACGCGTTTTTCTATTTTTCAACATCATAAGCTCTTTAGTAAACCAAGCTTGCGTTGGATGATCATATGTTATTTTACGTTTAGGAACAAACTTCTCAAATAAGTAGTAAATAGTTTGATTAAAGTGTAAAACATTTGAATCGATATCGCCACAAAGCTCAGGCCAAGTTAATTTAGACAGTTCTCTATTTAATTTCTTATAGTTGGCTTTTGAGAAGTTAAAATCAAAGTTACTAATTGAGCAGCATTGTGTACATTGGCCATTACTTAAGGTTTCGTGCAATATTTCCATAGAAGGGTGGTAGACGTCTTCGGGTAAAGCCAACGGATCACAACGATTTACAGAAAATTTGTTTTTATCATCAACATAAATTAAATCTAAGATTTTACCAAACTTGTTAGAGTTAACATTTATTTGACTAAGGCAGAGATCGGAAATTCCATCCAAAAAGTCATTGAAGCCCAGTTTGGATGGATTTGGAATAATGTTTCCATCAGATATGTTCCACGATATATGCGGTAGGTTGAAATCACCTAAAACAATCATCGAGTCTGAAGCTTTAGTCAATAAGTTAACAGTTTTGAGCAGAGAGACATGCTGCATGTAGATTGAAAGATCAGATGCTGGAGGGATGTAGCAAACAGATAAGTACATATACACGTTCTCTAGCTGGATGCGGACGCATTTAAACTCAATGGAATCCGTGTTAGGTACATTAACCTCCTCTGAAGGAATGGAGGAATGAACGGCAATTAGAACACCACCTCCGACCTTGTTCAAGCGATCATGTCTATAAACTTGATATTCGTTACAAAAAAACTCGGAATTGAAAACATGCGGTTTTAGCCAAGTTTCGGTAAAAGCAATAACATTATAACTGCAATGGAAAGATTTCAAATACAGATCATTTAATTTGGTATTTAAACCTCTGACATTTTGGTAGAAGATATTCACGGACTTAGAACTCAGTTTTTTGACTCAACATTACGAGAGATTTTAGCTACGTTGTCAACATTTCTGTTCGGCCTGTACTCAAATTCCCGCACAAGAGCCCCGGGAGGCCAAAAAGAACTGTCCAAAAGAGAGTCAAAATCTTTTCCGGATACGTCAATTTTAAACGAAGACATATTCCGTTGGTAACCGAAATTAAACTTTCTAACAGTGAAGGTTTTATCTTTAATCTTAGAAGAAATATGGTACCTCAAATCATCTTCAGTAGTGTCTGGATGGAACCGAGACACAAAAATCGATTTTTTTTGAACGACCACAACCAGCTTTCTAACAATCGGTTCGGACTCCATCGCAATAGTTGGAGGTTCCAGGGTTTTTTTATTTGTTGACCTTGGGGGGGCGTTTTTGGACGTTGCCCGAACAACCGTACTAGGTACTGGAGATGCCAAATCTATAAGTTCAATGGCTGGAGGCAAGTTCAGCGCCGTTGATGTAGTAGGCAGATCAACCGTACGTCTGCTCGTGTTCTCGCGATTGGCTTCGCGATTTTCAGGGCATTCTAAATCTAAAACTACAGGCTTTAAAGTCTTGAAAATATTTTCATACTTCTTGAACTTTTCAGTCAGCAGTGAAAAATCTTTGGCGATTTCAGAAAACCCGTTTCTAATGTGCCTAAAGGTTTTACATAGCTCAACTTCCGACGATCGACATTTAGCACAGGACCAGCGCAGGCCTTTGCCGTCGTTAATTAAGTCAGCTATCCTACCAGTTAACCCGGCGCATTTTGCGTGGACAAGTCCATCGCACAGCCAGCACGCTACAAAGCGTTCGGACTCGCTTTTAATCTGACAATTTTCAAACAAACACGACATTTTTTTAAAAAAGCTAATTAAAAGAAATATAAAATAAGCTAATAGAAGATGATATAATAGAACCCTCCATATCGGTATATAATAGCCCAATCCTACTAGTCCCTAAAAAGCCAATTCCAGGAAAAACAGAAAAAAGATTCCGACTAGTAGTTGACTACAGACAAGTAAATAAAAAGCTAGCAGCTGACAAATTCCCACTTCTAAGAATTGATGACATTTTAGACCAACTTGGAAGAGAAAAATATTTTTCATGCCTAGACCTTATGTCAGGTTTTCATCAAATCGAACTTCACCCAGACTCAAGGGATATAACTTCATTTACAGCCGAAAATGGCACATATAGGTTCAAAGGACTACCCTATGGATTAAAAGTAGCACCAAATTCATTCCAAATAATGATGACCCTAGCATTCGCAGGGCTCAAACCATCTCAAGCATTTCTCTACATGGATGATTTAGTTGTATTAGGTTGTTCCGAAAATCACATGCTAAAAAATTTAAGAGACGTATTCTCCACTTGTCGAAAATACAACCTAAAATTACATCCAGATAAATGTCTATTTTTTAGCCAAGAAGTAACTTATTTAGGACACAAATGTACAAACAAGGGAACATTACCCGATCCAAGCAAATTCGAAACCGCTCAAAACTATCCAATGCCAAAAACAGAAGATGAAGTTAAAAGATCCGTAGCTTTCTGCAATTATTACAGAAGATTTGTACCGAATTTTGCAGAACATTCAAGAAAATTAACTAGGCTTTGCAGAAAGAATGTTTCCTTCGAATTTACAGAAGAATGTCAAAAAGCTTTTGTCTACATAAAGGAAGCATTAATTAGTCCAAAACTTTTGCAATACCCAGATTTCGAAAAAGAATTTTGCATAACAACAGACGCTAGTGGATACGCTTGTGGAGCAGTCCTTATCCGAAAACATGATGGCAAACAGTTACCAATTGCTTACGCTTCAAAGTCCTTTACAAAAGGCGAAACTAACAAAGCTACAATAGAAAAAGAATTGACCGTGATTTATTGGGCCATAACCTTCTTCAGACCATACGTATTTGGCAGAAAATTCCTAGTTAAAACCGACCATCGCCCATTAACATACTTATTTTCAATGAAAAGTCCTTCCTCAAAGCTGACACGAGTAAGACTAGATTTAGAAGAGTACGACTTTGAAGTGGAGTACATAGCTGGTAAAGAAAACCGTATAGCGGACGCATTATCGTGCATAACTATAACAAATTTGAAAGACTTGTCAGTGGAAGCAAGCAAAATATTAAAAATAACTACCAGATCAGCAGCTAAAAAGAATAGCAAGAATATTGAGAAAAAAGAAAGTCATACACAGAACCCCAAAATATATGAAGCGCTAAATAAATTTGAAGTAAAAAGACATGTCGAACTCGTTTTCAATCCTCCGAAATTTTATTTCAAAAAAGGAAAGAAAATTTGTAGCAATTTGGATACAAGCAACACAATTGTTGAGGATAAGATTGACTAAGGACAATTCTTTACCAGGCTTGAAAGAGAAGCCGGCAATTTAGGACTTGTGCAAATACAGTTGTCCTTAGGGGACAAATTGTTTAAAAAGAATTATACTGCAGTAGGAAAATTTATTGAAATGGGTAATAAAGTTCTCAAAAAGTTAACAATAGCTCTAACGCCAGAGGTTATATACGTGACAAATCCCGGGAAAATTAAAGAAATTCTGCAAAAATATCATGACGATCCTATTAGTGGTGGCCACCCAGGAATAAATCGCATGATAGATAAGATCAAGCAGAAATATAGCTGGCTGAATATGAAGAATGACTTAAGGAAGTATATAAAAAACTGCATTCACTGCAAGAAAAATAAAACTAACAAGCACATAAAAGAGCCAATGACAATAACGGAGACACCTCCGAAGGCATTTGATATTGTACAAATCGATACAGTTGGACCCTTACCATAGTCAATAAATGGCAACGAATGCGCAGTTACCATTATTTGCGACCCAACCAAGTATCTAGTGGCTATCCCGGTACCAAGCAAACACGCAATCACAGTAGCTAAAGCCGTGTTCGAACACTTCATCCTAATTTACGGACGAATGAAAACGATAGTAACAGACATGGGCACAGAATTCAAAAATAGCCTGTTCAAAGACCTTTGCAAATTGTTGAAAATCGAACACAAAACTTCAACACCTTACCATCATCAAACTTTGGGTACCGTAGAACGCGGTCACCGGACATTTAACCAGTACATACGGTCATACATATCCAGTGACAAAAACGATTGGGATGAATACCTCAGGTATTTCGCGTATTGCTACAATACGACGCCATCCACAACACACAAATATTGTCCATTTGAGCTTATATTTGCAAAAACCCCACCTAACTACGACTTTTTAAAAGAGAATGGTATAAGCCCTTTGTACAACCACGAAGCTTACGATAAAGAAGTCAAATACAGAAAGAAGAATCAAAATGCGACACATCATGTCAAAAACAAAAAAAAAAAAAAAAAAGAAACCAACACCACATTTACACATGTTATACAAATACAAATACACAAAAAAAAAACAAGCACTTCATGCAATATGAACCGAAAAACAATTAAAATTTTGTACACATAAGCAAAACATTAAGTAAGTCATTAAGTCTTGAGCATTACAGTAAAGGCACCACGCTAATGTAAGTTAACACATATAAAGTTATTTACCCATTTTCAGCTTTAACCAGCGAGTTACATATTTACACACCTCTGGCTATCGCCACAAGCTTTCATAAACAAATTATTGCTGACACGTCAGTTTAACTTTTATTTTTTCATCCAGAATTTCCCACAGGTAAATTCTTAACAACTAAATGTTATTTTGCATTTCTTGTTTCGCAATTGAAGTTGCGCCCAATTCAGGGAATAAGCGCAACTTATAAAAATATCGTTTCCAATTGCACGCGCATTCGGTTCAACGCTAAATGCTTACGCTAAGTGCATTGTGACGTCACAGGGCATCATAGCTTAGATGTTAGAATTTTCTAACAGCGGCGTTGGTGCAGACACTGGTTCGCATCCCAGTGTCCGAAAAGGGATCTGATGATGAGCTTGGAAACTCTGAAACATGTAATCCTATCCATCGCTGTGATTTAACAATGTAATTTTTCTCCAATTATCAATTTTTCCCAAAAACTGACAATTAAAATTCATTACGAATTATTGTTTCTCTGATCTCAAGCTTGCAAAACTTACAAATATGTAAAGAATTTATAGTTACAAAAAGTTTGAAGTTTAACTAAACTGAAATTAGTTTTAAAGTTCAACTAAAATAAAATTAATTAGTTACAAAAAGTTTAAAGCTTGACTAAACTGAAATTAGTTTAAATGTCAACCGTAATAAAATTAATTAGTTACAAAATTTAAAGTTAAACAAAACTTTTAAAGAAAATACAACCGGAAAAGTTAAGTGAAAAGAACAAACAAAAAACAATAATTTAAGATTCTTTTGAGAAAAAAAAGAAACGTAAAGTGCCACTAGCAAAAAAAAGTGCCACTAGAAAAAACATTAATTTAAGAAATAAACAGAAACATAAAGTGCCACTAGCAAAAAAAGTGCCACTAAAGAAGTTCCACTAGAAAAGTGCCACACCAAAAACATAAAAAGCAACATCAGCCGACCGTGTGTCCTAGGAAGGGCCCCAAGTAGTGAAGCAGCAAGCAGCCGAAGCAGCAAGCACTCAAACAAACAGGAGCATCCCATGGGACCTAGCGGGATGAGGACCAAACTAGAGATGTAAGTTAAGAGCAAAAAATTAGTGATTATTAAAGCAAATCTTAAGAAAAATAAAATTCAAAAAAAAAAGAAAAAGGATTTTGTAAAAAGAAAATTATAGTAAAACAACTACTTAGACTAATTTTAACAAAATTTTCTCTGCGACACTGAAATTCTATCTTGCAAACAGAAAAAGACAACAGTTTGAGCCTGTGTAAAAACAAAATTTTTTTTCTAACAAAAATAAAAAATATAAAATAAAGTTCTTTTTAGACAATTTTTTTGTGGAAGGCAATTTTTGGCAAACAATGTAATTAGATCTTTTAGTCTACGCGAAAACAAAGAAATAAACTAATAATAGCAAACCCCAACAATTTAATTAGGCCACCTGTTCTGGCCAGCCCCAACTCACAACCAGTCGCAAATCCAACTCTGCAAGCCACTCCGGAACTACAAAACTTAGTTAGAAACCTACTGACTCAGATACTGACAACGGACGGACGAACCCAGTACCTATAACGGACCAGACTATCGACGAACAACATAGGAACAATCTGACAGAAATTGATAAGATCCCCGACGTAGTGAGATCGTTGAGGGAATTTTCAGGGAAACCAGCGGAATTTAACTCATGGAAGAAAAGTGTTGAGAGGATACTTCATATCTATGAACATACAAAAGGGACGCCCAAATACTTTGGGATATTGAATGTAATAAGAAACAAAGTACATAGTAGGTAGTGCCGACATTGCACTAGGGTCATATAACACCCCTCTAGACTGGAAGGCCATCTCAATGTGTCTCACGACACATTACGCCGACAAACGTGACTTAAGTACACTAGAGTACCAAATGACGGGACTGATCCAGGGCAAAAATTCAGTCCAGGACTTCTACCAAAAAGTATATTTCCACCTTTCCCTGATATTAAACAAAATTGGATGTATGGAGGTAAGCCCGGAATCCATAAGACTCCTTACGGAAACATATAGGATAAAAGCTCTGGACACATTTGTCAGAGGCCTTAACGGCGACCTTCCCCTATTATTAGGCATGCGGGAACCAAAGGATCTTCCAGAAGCACTACATCTGTGCTTGAAGCTGGAAAACCAAAAATTCAGGAGTGCTCATGCAAACCATCAGAATGGATTCGACAACTACAATATTAAACCACCACTGCCACCACGAACTTACCTAAAACCACCACAATTCTATTCCGAACTAGCACACTTACCCCAACCCCAACAGCGATTTAATCAATTTCCCCAAAGGCCACAACAGTACCCTCAAGGACCAAATAACCTCAGCAGACCACAATACCCACAGGGACAAAATAACTTCAGCGGAGCACAATACCAATATGGACCGAACATTCAAGAATTTCAACAATACCCACAAGGATACCAGCCAAACTACTTCAACCAGCAGCAAACACAGCAGAATCAACGCTACAACACACCTCCTAGGCCCACAGCTCAAAAGCCACAACCAAAACCGGAGCCAATGGCCATAGATCCCAGCATCAGAACAAATGTCATTAACTACGCAAATAGACCCAACTTTAAATACGCCGGTAAAAGACAAGGCGGCTCAAACTTAACAAATCCACCTATAAAAGCACAAAGAAATTTCCATGTAGCCACCAGCCCAGAAGCCAACGACCCACTAGACATCGAAAATAATAACCCACCCAACACTCAGGAACAATACGATACCTAAGGCCCCGAATATTATCCATACGAAAACGCAGATTTCACGGACATACATTTTTTAGAATAAGGAACTCTTCACTGCCCTATTTCAATTGTAGAACGAAGAGTGGAGATATTTTAAAAATTTTAGTCGATACAGGATCTAATAAAAATTACATCCAACCCCAACTAGTAAAAAAGAAAATCCAAAACGACAATAATTTTTTTGCAAACTCAGTAGGAGGAAAAATAGAAATTACCCACCATACGTTCGTAAATCTCTTTAATTTGTCAAACATTAATTTAAGGGTTCTGCCAACCCTCACATCCTTCCATGCCATATTGGGCAATGATAGTTTAAAGGAATTATCAGCAGTCATTCATACAAAAGAAAACTCCATGACCATTAATAATTCAGTGAGAATACGCCTCAAATAATTACTTTCTCAAGACGTGAACCATATCCCCATAAGAAATGAACAACAGTTTCCAAAAACACATAATGAGCTCACTAGTAAACCGGAATCTAGATCTTTTTTCTGACCCCAATGAGAAACTAACCTATACCACCAAAGTCGTCGCTACTATCAGGACTAACTCCAACGAACCAGTTTACACAAAATACTACCCTTACCCTATGTCCTTAAAAGAAGAAGTAGAAAAACAAATACAAAAATGACTAGACGATGGTATAATAAGACCTTCACGGTCCCCGTATAACTCACCCATATGGATAGTTCCAAAAAAGACAGGATGCTTCTCTCGAAAAAAAATACAGACTAGTAATTGATTATAGAAAACTAAATTCTATAACCATAGCCGACCGATATCCAATTCCGGATATAAACGAGGTCCTGTCTCAATTAGGTAAAAATAGCCTATTTTCAGTTATAAATCTAAAAAGCGGTTTCCACCAGATTCCACTGAAAGAATATGATGTTGAGAAAACTGCCTTTTCAGTAAAAAATTGCAAATACGAATTCACATGTTTACCATTCGGCCTCAAAAACGCTCCTGCAATTTTCCAAAGAACTTTGGACGACATCCTCAAAAAATATATCGGAAAGATCTGTTATGTTTATTTAGAAGATATAATCATATTCAGCAATGACGAAAAAACACATGCCCAAAATATACACGAAATCTTTGAAACCTTAAGAGCAGCTAACATGAAGGTACAAATCGATAAGTGTGAATTTTTCAAAAAAGAAATAGAATTTTTGGGCTTTTTAGTTTCATCAAAAGGAATCAAAACTAACCCCTACAAGGTTAAAGCAATAGTAAATTTCCCATACCCGAAAACCCTAAAGGACATACGATCATTTCCAGCCTCTCCGGCTACTACAAGCGATTCATAAAAGATTACGCCCAAATCACCAAACCCCTCACTAACCTTCTAAGAGGAGAAGAAGGTAGGATTTCAAAAAACCTGTCAAAAAAGAAGCTTATTCAATCAAACAGCGACTCCATAGCAGCATTTAATAAAGTAAAAAGCTCTCTCATATCAAAAGAAGTCATACTGACCTACCCAAACTTTCAAAAAGAATTCCACCTGACGACGGACGCTTCAAAACATGCAATCGGTGCAGTGCTCGAACAAGACGGAAAACCTATCACTTTTATCTCAAGAACGCTTACAAAGACGGAACAACACTACGCTACTAATGAAAGAGAGATGCTCGCCATCATCTGGTCTCTCAAATCTCTAAGAAACTATTTATACGGAAAAGCAAAAATTAAGATATTCACCGATCATCAACCCTTGACCTACGCATTGAGTAATAAAAATGATAACTCTAAACTAAAAAGATGGTAAGCAATCCTCGAGGAATACGACTATGAACTCAAGTATAAACCAGGTAAAACCAACATAGTGGCCGACACCCTTTCTCGACCACCAGAACTTAATACAGTAACAATAGCAACCCATTCCGACGAGAGTTCAGGCCAAAATCTGGTACCCTCCACGGAAGCTCCAATCAACGTATTTAAAAACCATATCTGGATACTCACCGAACCTAAAAGCTCATACAACTTCACAATTCCGTTCCCAACCTACCACAGACATACTATTACCAAACCACATTACTCTAACGACGACCTGAAAGACTTATTGAAACGCTATTTAAACCCTTCTGTTATCAACGGGCTATTTACTTCGGAAAAAATAATGGGACAAATACAAGAATTATACCCTATCTATTTCAACAACTTTAAAATTAGATTCACCCAATCACAAGTAAAAGATCTAGCAACAACAGAACAACAAGAGCAACAGATCTTACTCGAACATAAAAGAGCACATAGAAACGCAATAGAGAACAAAAAACAAATCATTCAAAAATTTTATTTCCCACAGATGCAAGCTAAAATTACAAAAATTGTGAAACAGTGCAGAGTTTGTGCTGAAAGCAAATACGATAGACACCCAAATAAACCTGAAATAAAACCTACCCCGATTCCCGAATATCCCGGACAAATCGTCCACCTCGATATATTCATAGCCGAAAAAAAGTTGGTATTAACGGCAATAGATAAATACTCGAAGTACGCTCAAGCGAAAGTAATTAAATCCAGATCAATAGAAGACATACGTGAACCCCTCTATAATTATAGATAACGAAAAATCTCTCAACTCACAATCAATAATTTTCATGTAAGAAGATCAATTAAGAATTAAAGTTTATAGGTAGGTAGGTAGGTGGAATGGCTGCGACCCAGGTCGCCCAAGTAGCTTTTAGAAGCCGTTTTGATGCCATAAAATACTCATTTAAACCTACTTATGTAGTATGGTTATCTGTTACAACCAACCAGAGTTGTTGATAAACTCGAGGATATTTGAGATCCCTATCTCGGATATACGATCCAAGCTCCCCAAAAAGGGGCTCCCAAAGGATTTCATTCGCCTTCCGGCTAGAGCCGGGCATTCACACAGGAAATGCTCAACGGTCTCTTTGGCATCGCTGTCGTCGCAGCTTCTGCAGTGATCTCGGTGCGGAATTCCCATTTTTTTCGCAAGCGTGCCTATCGCCCAGTGACCTGTGAAGACTGCTATGAGTTTGTGAGTGCTAACTCCTGACCTGCCTAGAAGACTCCTCGTCCTCTTTTCGCTATATTGCACAACTAGTGGTGTTACTCCATCTCAATTGTGCTTTGTTCCGGTAATATTTATGGATGCTTCCCTTGGCTACTGCTAAGGGTACCCCTATATCTACACTGATTACTTCCTCATTTTCGTCCGATGAGCCGCTGCGTGCCAGCTCATCGGCTTTCTCATTACCTTCGATACCCCTATGGCCCGGAACCCAGGTAATGGATAGTTCAATGTTAGTTAGTGCAGCCAAGATCTGCTTACATGCGTGCACCACGTTCGAACTAGTGTGTGGTGCTGCTATTGCCTTTATTGCTGCTTGGCTGTCTGAAAAGATAGTGACTTTACCAGTTGTGTTCAGGTCCTTGAGTGATCTGCCGGCCTGCAAGATCGCAAGAACCTCAGCTTGAAACACACTGCAATGCGATGGGAGTCTGAATGATACGGCAATGTCCAGGGACCCCGAGAAGACGCCGGCCCCCACCCCTGAATCCATCTTGGACCCGTCGGTGTAGACTTGGATGCCGCTGTCATCTTCGACCCTGCCCCTTTTCCAATCATTCCTACTCGGAATTGAAGTAATAGTACTACTCTCAAACGCCAGTTTGTGAGGATAGAAGTCAGTTATGGCATTAATAGTGCCAGATGGAAGATGGTTAAGAATGCTACTGTGACCCTGCTGAGCATCCCTCCAACACCCGGACTCCCTGAGTCTGAGTGCGGTTTGAGCCGATGTACTCAGTATGTGTAAGTCTATTGGAAGAAGGTTCAGAATCGGATCCAAGGCCGCAGTGGGACAAGTGCGCAAGGCTCCGGTGGCACCAACACATGCCGCCCGCTGAACCTTCTGTAGGCTGATGAGGTTATAGTTCTTCCGAAGAGCTTCCCACCATACTACAGATCCATAGGTCAGCACAGGCCGCACCACCGCCTCGTACAACCATAGCACCATCCTAGGCCTTAGACCCCATTTTTTACCAAACATTGATTTGCAGGCATAGAAAGCGACGCAGGCCTTCCGCACCCGCTCTTCAATGCACGCCTTCCAATTTAACTTACAGTCAATTATGAGCCCAAGATATTTAGTGGTAGCAGATAGGGATAGCCGCTGGCCATTTAATTTCGGTAGTTGGAAAGTAGGCGGCTTGTACTTCCTTGTGAAGAGTAGTAGATCCGTCTTCTCCGGATTCAGCCTGAGGCCACAATCATGTGCCCACCTACTTAGTCTTGCCAACGTTCTTTCCATGATTTCGCTCATCACGGAAGGGAAGGGACCCGAGACTAGGATCGCCACGTCGTCGGCGTACGCCATGATTTTTGCCCCACTTGTAGTGAGTTTCATTAGTATGTCGTTCATAGTGAGGAGCCATAGCAGAGGTGATAGCACTCCGCCCTGCGGTGTGCCTCTACATATCTGCTTCCTAACTTTGGCCCCTCCTAGCTCAGCGGATATTTCTCGGTTAAGGAGTAGGGTCGTGATCCAATTCCTTATTGGCTCCTCCACCCCTACCCTTACGAGTGCAGCTGATATCGCATCGGCTCTCACATTGTTAAAGGCGCCCTCCACATCAACGATAGTGACTTCTCGACTGTTCGCACCACCTCGTGTAGTGCGGTCTCTGTGGATTTCCCCCTCAGATACGCGTGCTGCGCTTCCGAGAAGGTGGTATCCTGAAAAAGCCCCCGTATATGGATATCTAGTAATCTCTCGAAGGTTTTTAACACAAAGGATGTGAGGCTTATCGGCCGAAAGTCCTTGGCCACCTCATGTCCTCTTCTGCCAGATTTGGGAATGAAAACCACCCTCGTTTCTTTCCACGTGGACGGGATGTGGTTATGAATGATGCATGCTGCGAAGTTCTCCTTCAGTTCCTTAACCAAAGATGCTTGAGTCTTCTGCAGCATAATGGGAAGTATTCCATCTACTCCCGCTGATTTGTAAGGTGAGAAGCTGTTAATTGCCCAGGCAATTTTGTCTTCTGCTAAAATTTTGTCTATCAAAGAGGTCGGTGCCTCCAGTTGCGCCACCCTTCTTCTCTGCTCCAGCTCTCCAGAACCATCAGGAAAGTGAGCTCCTGTTAGGATGTCAAGGGTTTCCGCTGATGACCCTGCCCATGTCCCATCAGCGCGTTTGACGAACGTCTTGTTTGTGTGGCTCCTGGCGAGGATCTTCCCGAGCCTTTTTGAGTCCTTCGTGGACTCGATTGACTCACAGTGTTCCTGCCAGGATTTCGTTTTCGCTGTCCTTACTGCTTTTTTGTACTCTCTCAAGCAGATCTTATACTCTTGGAAGTTCTTCCTAGAGTAGCAGTCATTAAAGACCCTCCTGAGATTTGACCTTAGGTCGCCAAGGTTCTCATCCCACCACGGTAGGAAGGTCTTTTTGCTTCTGGATATCGGACAGGCAGCTTTGTAGGCTACCTGAAAGCTTTTCTCTAGAGACCTAACTCGATCGTCCAGGCAGTTGCTAGGTTGTATGGATTTTTTATTTCTACTGAGCCTATTACTGACTATCTTGTCAAATTGACCCCGCGAAGTTCGCTTCGGGTTCCTATAGGGTTTTCTTATCTCCCTCTCCCATTCTACACCAAAGAGAATTATTTTATGGTCAGATAGAGATAGACGCTTGGACACCTCCCAATTCCTTATCACAAGATCCTGGGAGTCAGATTTCATAGTAATATCCAGGACTTCTTCCCACCCCGCAAAGTTCTCTGAACTTGGAAAAGCAAAGGTGGGAGAGCTGCCCGTCTTACATATATATAGGTTATTCGATAGTAAGAAATCAAAAAGAGACTCACCCCGTTCGCTACTGCACCACATCGTGTGTCTGGCGTTGGCGTCACAGCCCAAAAGAGTTGCTTCCTTATTCTCATCATTTTTTTCGAACAACTGTTGTACTTCCGCTGGAGGTACCGGTCGATCGTGAGCCATATACGCAGAGGCGATCGTTAACCTACGACCGCCTCGTGACTCAATCCTGACCACCGTTAAATCAAAAGTGCTGAAATTAGGTAAAAAGAAAGCATTAATAGTATCCCTAACTAGGATGCAAGCCCTCCGTTTACCTTCTCCAAGTATGTAGAACAGATTGTATCCCCTGGCGTTGAGGCCCCTAACCTTGGAACGCCACACCCAGGGTTCCTGCACCAGGCAGATGTCGATGTCCTCCTCCCTGAGGAGGACCTGAAGATTGTCCGAGGCGATCTTGGAACACTGGTTGCTTTGTGCCACCCTAATCATCGGATTTGGGAGGCACACCCGCAGTTTTACCGGAGGTTGCCGGAGCGCTATCACCAGCCGGCCCTGCCAAACGAAGCCCCTCCAGGAGTTTGTTGGCGTCTTCAACCGCCTCCAGGTTGTTATCAGGCGCTACCGCTGCCGGGAAAATCTTTAGCTTGGCGTTCCTGACGCCGAACTTCAGCTTATTTCCCCTCTCCTCGAGTGCCCACAGGGACTCATTGGAGATCAGCAGTAGCGCTGGCTGGCTGTTCCTTTGCTGCTCCTCGATCTTAAGCACAACCCAGTCATCCATCGGGACACCTGGGTTCTGCATCTTTAGGCACTGGATTATTCTCCCCTTATCCAGCTTCATCTTGGGCAACCAGATGCGTGCCCGGGGTCTCCTGGGAATCTTCGAAGCCAAGATGATCTTAATCTTAAGACCGTCAGATGTGTTGCTTATCTTGGCAATGCACCTCTCCAGGAATTCCCTTGAGAAGCCGTCCGCGCATTTGATCACCCGACAGCCTCGGCAAATCTCCTCACAGTTGAAGACGGGCACTGGGGTCTGGTTCTCCATGAGGTGCTCGACGACCATCTCAGACAGACGTCCCTCTATGGAGCTCCAAGCCGCCAGTACTCGCCTTTCACTAGCCCCCCCAGCATCGACCAGTGCAACCTGGAGGTGATCTCTGACCACCTCGCTGTAGGTATTCCTGGCCGCTGCTGCAGCACTAGTGGAAGGGCCCTCATGCTGTTGGCCGAATTTGCCCTTCTTGACATCACGCTCGTTCACCTCGTGTGATCGATTGCGCTTTGCCGATACTTTCGGTTTGGATGGTTGTTGCTGTGGCTGGGCTGCTGGCTTATTGGTACGGCTGCTCTCGTAGTCCCTGACCACTGACTCACACCATACCCTGTCTTCTGCGTCTCGCGCGTGGACCTCGACAGCCTCTTCATTCTGCCTGATTTTCTTCAGAATGAAGACAGCCCTGTGGTACTTGGCTCGCTCCAACGTACCCGAAGATTTCTTTGATTTTTTGGAAGCCACTATGGCTGGTGCGCTTCCTTTCCCCTTAATTGGGTTAGGAGGGAGGGTACTATGGCTGGTACCCCTGCCCCCCTTCCACGGTTATCTTTTGGCTTGGAAAGGGTTCGTCCGCCCCGGCAGAGCCAGTATACCGGGGTAAGGCACTTATACAACCGACCTTGCCCGGGCGTCGGAGGGGACCGTAAGCGATCAGCTATGCAATAACCACCCGCTGATCATCCAGCCCTCGGCATGGGTACCTCAACACCTTGGCTTAGGGTGGTGTTGGTACGGCTATCTCCACTTCCCCCGCAACAGCGAGCGCGATGAACTCTCAGAGAACACAAAACCCGAAGCTGTGGGGGGAGTGAAGCCTTCCTCTTAGTTCGTCTCATATTGAAATCCCTACCAGAGGGACACCAATACGACACTTAAGCCCCTTCGCCACGGCACGGCGACCAACATGAAGAGGTATAGGACACCACCACATATTATAGGACACCACCACATATTAGCAAAGCAAACGGACAAATCGAACGTTTCCATTCAACGCTCGCCGAAATATTGAGATGCTTAAAAACCGAAGACATAGAAAGGACTTTTGACGAACTGTTGGATAGAGACGTATACGAATACAACTTTTCAATTCACTCGACGACTGGACTGAACCCATAGAAATTTTTTTCGGACGTAAAGTCTATATAAACCCAAAACAATACGAAGAAGCTAGACAAAATAACATACAAAAACTGAAACTTAAACAAGATAAAGACTTAGAATTTCACAACAAAAAGAGAACTCCCTGTAAAACCTATTCACCTGGACAGACTATTTTTGTGAAAATTAATAGAAGATACGGTACAAAACTCACACCTCGCTTCAAGAAGGAAATTGTTAAGGAAAACAAGTCATCCACGGTCATAACAGAATCAGGCAAAGTGGTTCATAAGAGCCTAATGAAACAAGAATAAAAAAAAAAAAAGATAAAAGTAAAAAGCTCAAAAAGAATAAAAAAAAAGTAAAAATATTTAAGTTTCCCTTTTACTTTTCCAAAATTTTTCCATTTTTCTTTTCGAAACAAAATATAAAATGTTTCTTTCGAAATAGAAAAAGTGGAAAAATTATTACAAAAAAAAAAAAAATTATAAATAATATAATAATAGGTAAATTAGTAGGAAAAAATAAATTATAGAAATAAATCAGATAATGAGTATTAAACATTATTGCTTTATTTTTGTAAAATTTTTAGATTCATTGCGATGGTAGTTTGCGCTTCAGCAAACGTACAGTTCCTAGATTACTCATCATCCCAACTGGTTACAATTGACTCAGGATCGGCGAAATTACAAACAGGGAACTTCAAAATCATACATATAATAGAACTAGACGACTACGACAAGACAATACGACACTTAGAAACGACAATTAATGAACAGCTCCCAAATCATCCCTTAAATCCCATCCTTTTATCCCTCGCCAATCAATCAAAAAATTATTTAAATAGAATTAGAATAAACAAAGCACACAGTAAAAGGTCCTTAGACTTTATACGTTCGACATGGAAATGGATCGCAGGGAATCCACACCATAGCGACTTTAATATTTTAACTGAAAAAATAAATAACGTCCTAGGGAATAATAATAGGCAAGTTGTAATAAATAAATTAACTCATGAAAAAATTAACGAAGTAATTGATAATACGAATAAGGGTGCGAACAGAGTGGCCGCTTGTTGCCGAGCCGAGCCGACCGACGCTTATTGCGAGAACTTGTTCATGCGAGAAACAAGTTTGAGTGTGCATAATGGATGCGAGAATCAGCGCTGATATTTTATCTATTATTTGTGTTTTATGTATGTTTGTATGCATTTGGGTTTGTTGTTCATTCGTGTTGTGAAATTGAACTGAAAAGATATGGAAGATATGGATTCGCCGAGAAAAAACTTCACTTATTTATTGTTCTACATTCATTTTAAATAAACCAAAACACACGACTGTACTCATGAAAAGTTCAACAAGAATGCCATTAAATGATGAATGACAGCATATAATTTTTGATTTCAGTTTTTCCAAAGAATTTTATGTATGTATGTCCAAAATTAACTTTTCGCAGAATAAACAATGTTTTCGGCGCTGAAATACGCTTTGGAACTGTTTTCTCGCATTCAATCAGCTTTGCGCTCTGATCAGCTCGGCGCCCACTATGACCTGTTCGCGCTTATTTGTACTAATTTGTATAGTACCAGTTTTCTCGCATTGGTTCTCGCAATAAGCGTCAGTCGGCTCGGCTCGGCAACAAGCGGCCACTCTGTTCGCACCCTAAAATATCTAAGTTAGTGCAAGAAAAAAAGGAAATTGATAATGAACTATTGCTAAAAACGAAGTGCAAATTAGAGACAATCAAAGAAGAACTAATAAACATTGCATATGCCATTCATTGGGCAAAATCTAACAAATGTTTAGAGGATGAAAACATTCCTTTTATAAATATCGATGAAGCACTAGAATTTGCTGATATAAAAATTGCATCCAATAAAGAAAGCCCAATTTATATAATAAATTTACCCACAACGGAAAAAGAAGATTGTAGATCGTTAGATATAAGACCTGTCAAAAAAGGAAAGGTTATAAACAAAATTAAATTTGATTCGATATTAGTATGTAAAAACGAAATTTACGGAAAAATGAAAAATTGTAAATCATACAATAATTTGTCAATATGTTCTAAAGATGTAGTAGAGAATATAACAAACGGTACTTGCATAGCACATCTGCTGAAAAGTAAAGTAGATAATTGTACAAAATAAATAACCAACATATAAAAACTATTGAAGAAATTTCAAATGATGTACTTTTTTTAAATGAATACAAAGGTTTCGTCATATTTGAAAACGAAACTATAAAAATAAATGGAACAAACTATCTGCTATTTTACAGCCTATGGGAAAACACGAAAAAATCGAAGAAATATTGTCATTAAACTCAATAAAAGAATACCAGAATAACGAATTAAAAGAATTAGAAATGTTAAAAAAAATAAATCAAATATATTTTAGTATTAATACAATATATATAGGAATTATCGCATTAGCTATTATAAGTTCATTGTTAAAATTAAGATTGTTACGAAAAATAAATAAAGAAAAGAAATCTAACCAAGGTAATGCAGAAATAGGGATCGAAGACTTGCAAAAGTATTTCGTTAACTTATCGATCGAGGACGCTCGAATTTAAGGGCGGAGGAGTTAACACATATAAAGTTATTTACCCATTTTCAGCTTTAACCAGCGAATTACATATTTACACACCTCTGGCTATCGCCACAAGCTTTCATAAACAAATTATTGCTGACACGTCAGTTTAACTTTTATTTTTTCATCCAGAATTTCCCACAGGTAAATTCTTAATAACTAAATGTTATTTTGCATTTCTTGTTTCGCAATTGAAGTTGCGCCCAATTCAGAGAATAAGCGCAACTTATAAAAATATCGTTTCCAATTGCACGCGCATCCGGTTGAACGCTAAATGCTTACGCTAGCGTCTGGCTTATTTTGTGCAAGCGATTGTTGTTGTACTATTTTGCGCAAGACTTTGTTGTTGCTTGCATTAACTAAATTTTGAACTTAAAAGACTAATTATCAAAAATTAAACTTCAGTCCTCGTTCTGAATTGCGTCGGTTGATAGTAACAAATAATTTGTCATTTTGTTCTTAGAAATACCGACATTTGCTAAACATGTGACGTTCACATAAAAGACAAATATCGGCCACACAAGAAGACAATGCACTCACGACCTACATTAAGGGTATTACGCCCAGCAGGAAACCAACATACCAAATGTTGAAAGAAATAGATCGGTTTACAATAACAGCAAGTCAGGCACACTGTCGACCGCACGCGACGATCAAATGACCGACCGTCAGCGGCAGGACGGTAGCGCGCCTGTCTAAATATTTGTTACACATATGCCAAGTCAGCTAAATATATTTACTACCATAGCATGTAAGTGTTGGGCAAATGGCCCAAAATAGATAGTATAGGTATACGTATAGTTTGTAAGTATTGGTCAAGAATAGCTGAAGAATTCTGTATAAAAGAAAGTGAAATTAATAAACAAACGATTTCGATTTTGGCACTCAAACCATCGACACCCATTTTATTTACTGCAATAGCACATTTCATATTTTCCGAATTGTGTCAATAAAACTTTACACTTTATTTTTTATTATTTATTACCCCAAATAAGCTTCAGAAAAACACCAATAAAAGGCTCCGAAAGGAGTCTGAAAAGGCTCCAAAACTCAAAATGGAGGAATAAAGTTCTCCGAAAAAGGTTCAGAAAAGCACCAATAAAAGGCTCCGAAGTTCGTTTAGAAAGAGTCATTTCGGACTCTTTTTATGACTACGTTGGAGTGCCCGCGTAGAGCGATTTTTCGTTCCATTTGGTTTCCGAAAAAAGCTCATTTTGGAGAGTAAAGCTCTGAGAAATGAGCGTTTTATGGCTCCGAAAGGAGTCTTTTTTTGCACTTTTGGTTAGCTGGGATATGCCATCATATCACCAATTCCCTATCAAATACAGAAAAATGTGTACAGTGTTGCCAGGATACAATTTATTTTGGAGCTAGATTAGAGAAAAGAAGAGCTACAAAAGAGCTAGATTTGTGAAAATCCAAAACATGTAAAAAAAGAGCTAAAAAGCACTTAAGTATTTTGTATGCAAGTTTTTACATTTATTTCATACTAGCAGGGTACCCAGCTTTGCTCGGTATGTACATAAGTAGTTAATAAATTCTAGCTACCCTCAATTGCGAAAACAATTTATAGACTGAGAAGGTTCAGAACAATATTTATTTTCCCACATTATATTCCGTTTATGTCTACGTCAACCAACTAAAGTAAAGGCGTTTTTTAATAGTCTAACTTCGACATTTTGTCATCTCCCCTCTTTTTGACTCCTTACCTGTGCCTAAACATTCCCCAAGTTATCCCCAGTCATTTTTCAAAGAAATTTCAAATATACAGACACAACTTATCTAGAGTTTTATTAAAGACTAGCAAACCCGGCAGACGTTGTTCTGCCTGACCAGTGACTTCCCTAGAAATACATTTTCAAATATTTTTCTTTAACTTTTAACATTCCATTTATTGCAGTGCTTTAGGATATACAATGTTTCTGGCTTTAAAGTCTTTGGTATAAACAAATAAATTTTTTGGATGTCCAACTCAAAAAACGGATCTTTTGAACTCAATGGGTATGACAAAAACCATTATGCGCTGCTGAGCAGATGTGTAGTTAGTACTTATTTCATTATATCCTATATCTACCTATAATACTCTGGATATGTATGAACGGCAATAACAAACAAAAAAAATTAAGTGCTTTGATTAAGATTTAAGAACGTTAAAATGTCACTAAAGCAAATACATTCAGGGATATAACGAATTGATATATTACTTAGCCTGTGGTCTTGGAACTGCCCACTTTTCCAAAGAATTTACAAATGTAGCCTATGTATGTCGTACACAACGAAGATTTTAACGTATTGGAAAAGTTTAAAACAGATCAACCATAAACTTTGGACATTATTGAAGTACAAACAAAGCTTTGAATACACATTTCCCAAATTATATAATTCTTGACCAAGGGACACACATATCCAAAAATCTTTAATTTAGACCCAATATGTTCAGAGTTATGAAGAATTTAAATTTTATATAGCCTGGGGGCGTGGCACCGCCTACTTTTCCAAAAATTGATATAGCCTAAACCGTACACAACAATTTTCTTAAACAATCTTGAAAGTTTAAAAGAGATCGACCATAAACTTTGGACATTATTGAAGTACAAACAAAACACAAAAAATGTGGGCGTGGCACCGCCCACTTTTCCAAAATTACATAAATCTTGACCGAAGGACACACATATCCAGAAATCATTAATTTAGACCAAATATGTTCAGAGCTATGAAGAATTTAAATTTTATATAGCCTTGGGGCGTGGCACCGCCTACTTTTCCAAAAATTGATATAGCCTAAATCGTACACAACCATTTTCTTAACCAATCTTGAAAGTTTAAAAGAGATCGACCATAAACTTTGGACATTATTGAAGTACAAACAAAACACAAAAAATGTGGGCGTGGCACCGCCCACTTTTCCAAAATTACATAAATCGTGACTAAAGGACACACATATCCAGAAATCATTAATTTAGACCAAATATGTTCAGAGCTATGAAGAATTTAATTTTTCTATAGCCTGGGGGCGTGGCACTGAATACTTTTCCAAAAATTGATATAGCCTAAATCGTACACAACAATTTTCTTAACCAATCTTCAAAGTTTAAAAGAAATCGACCATAAACTTTGGACATTATTGAAGTACAAACAAAACACAAAAAATGTGGGCGTGGCACCGCCCACTTTTCCAAAATTACTTAAATCTTGACCAAAGGACACAAATATCTAAAAATCATTAATATAGACCAAATATGTTCAGAGTTATGAAGAATTGTAGTTTTATATAGCCTGGGGGCGTGGCACCGCCCAAATTTCCAAAAATTAATATAGCCTATGCTTTAACCCATGATCCCAAGAATATACTGTGAAAATTTCATAAAAATCGGTTGAGTACTTTGGACGCCCATAAAGGACACACAGACACACATTCATTTTTATTTATAAGATGGGTTTGTTATTATAATTTGGGGAATCACCAAAAATTCTCTTTATATTTCTTCTCTTTTGTCGAAGGCTTATGCATCTCTTAGTCAAAATACATTTTCTCTACGTTGAGTTCATACACACACGCACATACATTTTTGTTTATATAATTAGTATAGATAAGGCAAACAGCTCTATGAAAAAGCTTTTGTATAATAATTTTTTTCTTGAATTCAGATGAATCTAAGCGGACACAGTCATCAACACTTTTGATATGATAGCTATATTATATGAGCTTATTGTTGGGTCAGCCTTGGTCCACCTAAAACTTTTCCTTGTGAAAACTCGCATCAACACCTTTAATTTGATACGCATATTGTTAAAATACATTCGGGGTCACCCCTGGTCCACATTTTGGTCAATATCTCAGGATTCCAGAAACTTTTTTAACTTTTTCTTTCTGAAGAACCTTCTCGGGGCACAAACAAATACAATTAAGAAAAAATTAGTCAAATCGGTCCAGCCGTTCTCAATTGATGAGTTACTATACATTTTTTCCCTCCATTTTGAATCAACACCTTTAATTTGATACGCATATTGTTAAAATACATTTGGGGTCACCCCTGGTCCACATTTCGGTCAATATCTCAGGATTCCAGAAACTTTTTTTACTTTTTCTTTATGAAGAACCTTCTCGGGGCACAAACAAATACAATAAAAAAAAATTTGTGAAATCGGTCCAGCCGTTCTCAATTGATGAGTTACTATACATTTTTCAATTTCACAGTGAATACAATACCGGTTTTAAATTTGCGTTTGAAAGAACGTGCGCATAAGAAAAAATGTCACATAAAATTAATGGCGATGTATGTTTAAAATGACTTCCATTATTTTCCTGCTTTCCGACTTATTTTTATATTATACCAGGGTCACCCCTGGTCCTCATTTTTGGATATCTCGTAAGCGGGGTAGCATAGGGTCCTGAAAATCACCTCATCAACACCTTTTATTCGACACCCATATCGTATAAAATCCTTCTAAGGTCACCCCTGGTCCACATTTTGGTAGATATCTCGGAAAACGGGTCGCATAGGGTCTTGAAAATCACCTCTTTTCTAAATACTCATCAATACCTTTTATTTGATACCCATATTGTAGAAAACCCGTCTGGGGGCACATATTGTAGAAAACCCGTACGGGGTCTTATATGGGACTAATAACTACACCATGTTCAAGCGCTCGTCAACACCTTTGATTTGATACCCATATCGTACAAACACTGTCTGGAGTCACCCCTGGTCCACATTTGGGTCAATATCTCGGAAACGGGACCCCATATGGGACTCAAAACCACTCCATCAATACCTTTCATTTGATACCCATATCGTACAAACACTTTCTGGAGTCACCCCTGGTCCACATTTGGGTCAATATCTCGGAAACGGGACCCCATATGGGACTCGAAACCACTCCATGTTAGAACACTCATCAATACCTTTCATTTGATTCCCATATCGAACAAACACTATCTGGAGTCACCCCTGGTCTACATTTGGGTCAATATCTCGGAAACAGGACCCCATATGGGACTCAAAACCACTCCATGTTAGAACACTCATCAATACCTTTCATTTGATACCCATATCGTACAAACACTTTCTGGAGTCACCCCTGGTCCACATTTTGTGGAATATCTCCAAAACCTTCCCGGTTTCTTATACTTTTTTTGCCCATAAACCATGTCGGGCTCAATCAAAAACTACGTGCAAAATTTCGTTTAATTCGGTCCTGCCGTTCTGGAGTTATAGCGTCAGCAAGGAAAATAGGCTCCATTTTTATATATAGATATGCTGATACCCATATAGGACGGCAGTGTACCTACCTATGCAATTGATTTTTGATTTAGCTGAAATTGAAAAAAAAGTGAACAAAATTTTTAGAGGAACGCTTAGTTTTTTTTTGACAAAGTAAGTGAATTTTTCTTCATATAAAATTGTGTAAGAAAAAAAATTTCATACCTTCCTAAAAATCAGTATATCTTTTTTGTTTGTCATTCGGTTTTGATAAAACAAAGTGCAGGTCCCTTTCTAAGCTTGAAGCAGTCCATTAGTGACTCTCATCAAAATCCATTCTTTAGTTTCCGAGATCCTTAGGTTCAAACAGACAGAAAATAATTTTAAAAATGGATCAGATGAACTCTACAGCATTCCCTAAGTCATCCCCAGTCATTTTTTCAAAGAAATTTTTAATTTACGACTTTTCTAGAAATTAATTATGGTATAGATTTATGATGTTTAAAACGTATAAAAAGTATACATAATTAACTCAACAAAAAAAAATAAGTGTGTTCTGGAAAAATTATCAAGCTTCATAAATAGGTAAGAAAAAAATATTTAATTTTTAATAAATAAAACTCAAAAATAATTTTTATTTTTGCGTTAAAGCCAAATGAAGTCATTTTATTTCTGACTCAGATATCAAAAATCTGGGAATATTTTTCTGATTATTTATCATGAAGACAGAATGGGGGGGTAAAGTTGTTCAGAATATTTAGCAAATTAGGAAAGTGCTTTTTACCTTTCCATTTTGATTCTTGTTCGGAAAATAAACATATGGCATTTACGAATGTTACTCGACCAAGTTAACCGATTTAGGTATTGGTTATCGGTGAGGGAAACTGAGTTGCCACATAGTACACAATGAAACTAATATAATAATTTCGACATCGATTATAAAAGAAATAAAAACTTTCATCATCTTACAATACAATTTGTCAAAAAAAATTTGTAGCCAAAAAAGAGCTAAAAATGAAAAGAAAGGACCAGAAAAAGAGCTAGGAGCTAAACCAGAATTTTAGAGCTAAACGGCAAAAAAAGAGCTAGATCTAGCTCTAAAAGCACCAAAATGACAACACTCATCAGAGTATGCAGTTTCAGAAAAGTTAAAGAACATTTAAATTTATGATATATGGATCTAGGTATCTGTTTCAGCAAATAAGTTATCATTATAAATTAAAACCCTCCCCAAGGCTAATTCCTGCGCACGGCCCTGAATTCATGGAAAACAATACGCTTTCCAACACTGATTCCATTTTGCCATTGTAAGTGACAAGGTATATTAACCGGTGCAGTGAAATAACGCCCAAGGAAATAACGCCCATGGGCGTTATTTCCCACTCACAAAGGAAATTACGCCCATGGGCCTTATTTCCTTTTTAAAAAGGAAATAAAGCCCATGGGTGTTATCACCTTTTGCTGATGGGTGTTATTTCCTTTTTCGAAGAGAAATATAGCCCACGGACGTTAAAAACGAATTAAAACAAGCTGATTCTTTATTTTAATAAATTTTAACATATTTGTTATGCTTTTATAAGGCGTGGTGCAATAGCGCCTTGTGAAATAAGCCCTTTAAGGCCTTATTACACTATTGAAAGTGAAATAAGGCCTTTATTTCAAAAAAGGCTTTATTACATTTCGAAAGAGAAATAAAGTCTTAAAGGCCTTGTTGCTCTTTCATTTTTTTTAATGAAACAATAATATTCTAATTCTTTTTGTATTTTATTGAATAGTTACACACAAATTTCACGTTCACGAAAGTGGGAAACGTGGCACGCGGAAGGATATCACCGTGGCGGTAGCCACGGCTATGGCACACACCCGGACTTGGAATGGCGTAGCCCAGGGTTATTTTTTGAAGCGCAGCCGAAGGCCGCCTACGCGGAAAGGTGTTCTGCACTTAAAAATCGTGGATCGGGCCTCCGTAACTATAATCCGAAGGGGGAAAAGCAATATTTTGTTTCTGTGAAAAGTTATTAGTGAA
The DNA here is from genome assembly GCA_951509765.1 of Sphenella marginata. Taxonomy (NCBI): domain Eukaryota; kingdom Metazoa; phylum Arthropoda; class Insecta; order Diptera; family Tephritidae; genus Sphenella; species Sphenella marginata. The sequence goes on along the minus strand of OX608080.1, from coordinate 79,829,189 downwards.
AAACCGAAAATTGACCCGGGTCAGATCCCAAATTCGGGGCCCAATCCACGTTTTTTATGTGCAGGACACCTTTTTATGTGCAGGCCGCGCTTTAAAAAATAACCCTGGGCTACGCAATTCAAACTCCGGGTGTGTGCCATAGCCACGGTTATGTCCTTCCGCGTGCCACGTTTCCCACTCTTTTCTCACAGGGTAATTTGTGAAAAAAATGCTAATCAAAAGTTCGTGTTGCTCGCGTAAAATCCTATGGGCGTTATTTCTCTTTTAAAAAGGAAATAAGATCCATGGGCTTTATTTCTTTTTGCAGATGGGCGATATTTCCATTTAAAAAGGAAATATGGCCCATGGGCGTTATTTCCTTTTTGAATGGGAAATAAAGTCCATGGGCGTTATTTCCTTGGGCGTTATTTCACTGCACCTATTAACCTCATTCGCCTAACGGTAGTATGTAACGCCATAAACGAATCGAGATAGGTATAAGTACATACATTAAAATATTCAGGAGGAAAAGAGAAATTGCCAAATTGTCTGTCCGTCTGTGAACACGATAACTTGAGTAAATCTTGAGATATGTCAATGAAATTTGGTATGCAGTTTCCCTTTCACTTATCTATATACCTCCGTAACAATAATCCGAAGGGGGAAAAGCAATATTTTGTTTCTATGAAAAATTATTAGTGAAAACCCGAAAATTTACCCGGGTCAGATCCCCAATTCGGGGCCCGATCCACGTTTTTTATGTGCAGAACACCTTTCCGCGTAGGCGGCCTTCGGCCGCGCTTCAAAAAATTACCCTGGGCTACGCCATTCCAACTCCGGGTGTGTGCCATAGCCGTGGCTACCGCCACGGTGATATTAGGAAACATGGAACATATGTTTAGGGGTATGAAATAACTCCCACTTTACAAAACGAATTTATTCCCATTCAAAACGAAATAAGTTCCACTTAAAATAAAAACGCGCAACGAAATAAGTCCCACCAATTGACGAAATAAGTCAAACTTTTAAAAACGAAATAACTCCCACTTTCAAAATAGCAATTATTTCGTTTTTAAAAGTGGGACTTATTTCGTGGGATTTATTTCAGGGAGCCCATAATACACCTATAAGGATAAAATTCGGTGTGTACTTAGCGTTAAGGCAACAAATGAATTTTTAAAGAAATTTTTTAAAAGGGGCGTGGCACCAACCACTTTTTATTAGTAAGTCAAATTTGGAAATATTATTAATCATAAATCAAAACCGCTCAAAATATCAAAATCAAATTCAGCACACATATGTATTTATATTAATACCGACGATATCCCGAAAAAAAATGCGTGAAATCGGGTAAGGTCCACGCCCAATTTTATACGAAAGCGTTCTAACGTCTGTATGCACGGGTATTTTACTGGTAGTCAATTAACGTATTTACTTGAAAAGTTGCCTTTTGCTTTAGCATCTTATACTTTGGTGGCAAAACATCTCAATTCTCATTAAATTAAAAATTATTTTTCCAGTCAGTTTCTTTTAAACTCAAAAGAGTACAAATATATCCACCGAATCACCAATCATGGCAGATTTCATTTTTGATTCGAACAATCTTGACCCGGAAGATAGCACGGACAGCCTACTAGAAGTCAACCATCAAGATCTTATCGCGCTGAGAGAGACGATGGAAAGCGCCTATAGAAAGGTGTGTTTGATGATAAGGCCATTCCAACTGATTTAAAAGAAGAAGCTAGTAAAAAATTTCAGCCTTGCACGGACAGCTTTCATATCCAAGGGAACACATCAACCCAAACAAACACACCCCGAGCTTCAACGTCTTTCATTGACAATTCTATCCCCTGTATTAAAGTCCCACCTTGCGATACTCAAACCTTTTATGGCAGCTATGAGGAATGGCCAGTTTTTCGTGATATGTTTACGGCCGTTTACCTCAACCACCCCAAACTAACGCCTGTCCAAATACTATCGTTAAACAGCAGGCGCGTATTCAGGGGGGGTTTCTGGGTTCAACCACCCTTCCCCCCCCCAACCCGAAATTTCCGAAAATTAAAAAATATACGTCTGTACTAGAATAATTACTCTATTCACTTCTAAAACCCCTGTTAAGAAATTAGCATTAATAGCAAAATGAAAACACGAAAGAATAAAATTAAATAATATTTCACACCGAGAGAAGTTATTGGTAGTCGCTAATCAATTATCAGAGCAAGTCTGAGGGGTCACAACTAAATTCCTGCAACGGTTCACTCATTTGGCGCTTTAAGAAACTCGCGCAAAATTATCAGACTTGCTCTGCATAAGATCAACTTAGCATCTCATCTACATAGCATGTTAACAACAAAAAGGGTCATTATTATTTCTTGACCATGAAATTGACATGAATAGCCACGAAATTTTTACGTTCCGTTCTGCATGTTGAATAAATCCTATTTGCGCTTTTTATATGAATTTCAATGTTATTTTATTATATTTTTTGTTTTTATTTTTCCGAAGCTTCAGTTTAGCCTTAAGAAACAAAGCGACAGCTATTTACTTCTTGCCAAAGCCAGAGTTGCGCGGGTTTTTTTTTTTGTAAAAATTTTCCAGAAATTAGCAGTAGAAAAGTAGAAGAAATTCTGACACAAGAAATTTTTCTTAAGAGTTCGGCTCTACTCAATATCCACTCTATTTTTGAAGTAACTCCTGAAGAAATTCTAAACAAAATTTCAAAACAAACAATAAAAATAAATATTGTTTTGTACACGGCTAAAAGTTTTAGCCTAGATTTAAAACTTTTTGGGGCTATATATACACCTAGACCAGTATGTCTGGGTTCAAAGTGTTGTTTAGAATTTCCAGTAAGATTAACTTCCTTTGACTAATTTAATTATTTTTGTATGAAAGAATGTGTAAAAACACAATAAAATACTGCAACTCAAAGTTAAGAACTTTGTGAAAAATTCCTGAAAATTCAAGAAAACTCGAAAAATTTTCATCAAAATTTCTAAATTTTTAGTAAAAATGTTTAGGTTTTTTTGGAGTATGCAGTTTTGTGGCCCATTCAATTAAAGTGAACAAAGATACCCATCTTAAGCCGCTAGAAGAATAACTCGATTTTTGGCAATTGTTTTTCTAGCCAAGTGCATTATCTTCCATACAAATTTATGAGCGTAATATTTTTATATTGAAGAAAATGCTCTTGGTCGGCTCTTGACAATTGAACTTGCTACAAAACTGCATACTCGAAAATAATCAAATTTTACCTGAAAGTTAGAAATTTTGATGAAATTTTTTCGAGTTTTCTTGAGTTTTCCGCAAAGTTCTTAACTTTGAGTTGAAGTAATTTTATTGTGTATTTACCCATACTTTCCTTTAAAAATAATGAAATTAGTCTAAAGAAGTCAATTTTACTGGACATTCCAAAAAAACCCTTTGAACGCAGACATACTGGTCTAGGTGTATGACCAAACCAAATTTGGTTTAGAATTAAATTTACGCCTAATAAAAATTATTTGAATTTTAAACCGAAAATGTTGGTAACAATTTTTTATGTTTTTTTAAAAAATGTTAGGACTCGAACCGACGTGCCCCAAATCAGTGCGCAATGCTGTACCTACTGAGCTACGGCGCACTCATGAATTTTGTGCGAAAAGTACACAAAAAAAATACCCAGCGAAGATCCAGCCGTATCATTCCCAAGACAAACTTTCAAGAAAGTTCAAATTATGTGGGAAAAATCATTCGCTAAGGTTCTGTACCGAGTTCAACAAACTCGATAGGCAGGAGCGGACTAAGTTTATGGAAGGCAACGGCTATTTTTCCAATTGCTTGGCCTACAACCACATTTATACTGGCATTCAAATGCTTCCATTGTAAGAAATCCCACCATACAATGCTGCATCCAACAACTACTCCAGTCCCAACTCCAGTCCGCAACCCACCCCCAAAATCGAAGAAAAATGCAACCGCCTTGCTGCATACCAACTCCTCTACTTCTAATAAGACGAGGCATCCCATCTTCGATATTTCTGAGGGTAAAGCCACCGACGAGGACACTCCTAAGTACTTAAATGAAATTGAGTCCAATATTCAAGCTACCTTTTCTAGTAACAACGAGAATACGTTGCTTCCAACAGCCCAAGTACACATCGAGAATTTGGGTGAAACCTTTACCCTTCGGGCCCTACTTTGTCATCAGCGGTATGGGGGAAAAATTGTCGAGAACTCCACTCGTGCTTGTAGTCTAACTCTCGTTGCAAAACGACACAATGTTCGCATTAGTACGAAAGCGATTGTTCTCCACAAACCCACCTTTGAAATAAAGAAACCATCCCTCTCGGAAATAAAGGATCTGGACCTCACCGATCCGCACTTTGCTTGGTAGTCTTCTAGCACAAAATACCATATTCGGGTGGTATCTAAGCGCACCTTTGAAAGAAACCGTCCGTTCCATACCCAGGCCATGGATGAGTTCGATGAAAACCTGAACAATCCACTTCGACAATTTTGGGAATTAGAAGAAGTCTTCGAGAAACACCCACCTTCTAATGCAGACGCCTTTTGTGAAGAGCTATTTCAAAAGACTACATATCGACTAAAGTAGGGCCGGGCAGCAGAGAAGAACGTTCGCGACAGAGCGTGCTGAAAATAAACAAAGTGCAAAGAGATATCAATTGTCATGTACGTGTATGAGTTTTAAATACGAGAGTTGCCACATAATAATATTTATCTCTTTGTTGAAGTCTTTTTTAAAGTATACATTTTTTATCTCCAGAGAAAGTCCAAGTTCGGGTAAGCCGAACATAATATACCCCGCTGTGTACTTGAAACACACTACTTATACATCTGCAAATTTACATCACAAAAAAATTCGTAAAGTACTGTTTTGGTAAGTGGTGGGAGTAGTTGTGCAAGTGGCGCAAATTTTCCATTTCCATTTGAATATCTATAGGAGTGGACATGGAAATTAACCGCTCTTACCCAGAAATCATTGATAGTGGGAAAGTAGTAAATTTCTTAGCGATACGTGAATGAAGTTTTGTAAAAGGCTAAGATAAAAATGGGCGGGACAAGCCTATTTAAAAAATTATATCTATTTCTGATTAGTGTCAGAAATCGCAAAAGAGTAATGAATTCCTTGGGAACACAGAAACACGGAAACGAAGAGGAAGGGAAAGGGATACACTATTTTATAAAAGCTGTTTCTGGTGACGTTGATAAATTGCAGGTCTAAACATTTTCGGGGAAATAAAAACAAAATAAAAATGAATTTAGATTATATTTTGCCTACAGTTGGACACAGTACACTAAATTTTGACGTTCACCGTTTCACTTTTTTGAACACAATTTTTAGCACTTTCACTGCACTTACACAACAGTATTACACATAATATTATCGGCTTTTTATTCGACCATTCTTTTCAATTTAACACGGCAAAAACTATTTCCTAGAAGTAAAGAAATCGCCAAAAGAAGATTTGATATGGGAAATGTCAAAAACTTTCGAATGAGAGTTGCGAGAGTTGCCGCAGCTATCAAATACTGAACGCAATTTTGGGTATTGTTAATTTTATTATTATTTATTTATTCATGGGTAAATTTGCTCTAAGAACAAAGTTACACTGTTTTTATGGTGACTATTCAAATTTACAGAATTTTTAAGCTTCTTTTTCCTTATGGAAATATATGAACGAAAAATTTACTTCGCTTCGACTTTTTGGATTTATTTGTTTTGATTTAAAATACGTAAAAAAAAAAATTTCAAACTGACAATTATTTCGGTGCGTTCGTAAAAATAAGTATTGTTGGAACGGAATGGATCGCATTTATAATATATTAAGGGCCGTTTGCTCATCTAAACTTTAAGCTTTATCCGTCAAATAAAAACATTTTTTGTAAACAAAATTTTGGTTTATCGGGCAAATAAATTTTATTTTTTGCATGAGAAAACGGCTCTAAATAAAATAGTAGTAAAGTTGACAGTTCTGTCTTTGTGAAGGAATGCTCGTGTCAAACGGAAAAATGCTACCCCTTTAAGTTCCAAAAATTTCGGTTAAATTTTAAATTATTTTTCAATTCCATATTCGAACATTATAATATATGCAAACTTTAATAATGTACTCAGAAATATTAATCGCTTAAACGTGTCGGCGATTTTGGCCATCGCAGAACAGAACACGCGTGTTTTTATTAATAAGATTTAGTATTTTTGTGAACTTTATTTATTTATATATGGGACTTAAACAAGATGATTTAGGATAAAGGGTTAATGCGATTGTTTACAATTTTTTGATGTAAGAATTCCTGCAAAGAAATATATAATTGTTGGATATGCCTTGCTAAATACGATTTAAAATGGTTCATTTTATTCATCTTAATATATAAAAATCACGTGTCACATGTTCAATCAGGGTGAGCTCCTAAACTACTCAACCGATTTTAATGAAATTTGCACAGCATCTACAGTTTGATCCAACTTGAAAGGTAGGATACCTTATATCTCAAGGGGGAGTGGAAATCGGTAAAAAACCATACATTTTTTTGTTTACACAGCCACAAATCATAAACGGATCCACCGATTAGAATGAAACTTACTTGAAGTTAAACTGTGAAATATTTACTTTCGTTCTGCATCAAAAACAATAGTTGATTCATATATTATTTAACCAAAATTGTTTAAACAATAGGAGCACCTTTTCTAAAAAAGCTGTTTGTGTGTTTGTTCGCTGTCAACCAAATGAATCGATTTAAGTTAAGCCAGCGCTCGGTAGCGGTACTTCGCTTCGTACATACATACATATGTATGTATGTATGACGCTTTAAATAAAAACAAAATTAACATTCATATGTACATATGTACGTTTTCGTGTTGCTGAGGGATAAGTAAAAATCAAATCCATATATGTACATATTTTGTAGTGAACGCATTTTGTGAAACCCCGTTATTCGTATTTTATACAATTGCTTCATTGTTCAAAAATATTTAATTAAAATATATACATACATGTAAGTATTATCACATAATTATATTATTAATTTCTTATTTCATATTAATCAATTCAAAAATGATAGGAAAAAAATGAGAACGGCTGGACAGATTTGACTCAAGTTTTTTTTCAGTTCTTCGTAATTGGTAACGCGGTGTTTCCACCAAACCAAACACCGTGTTTAAAAGGGTTTGGGTTATGTAGAAATGGTTATGTAGAAATGTCAAGTTTTTCTACTGAGAGTTTACCGGAAAATGGGTTTACACCCACTAAATCGGAACGACGATCATAATAAATTGTTTAGTGGGTGTAAACCCATTTTCCGGCAAACTCTCAGTGGAAAACTTGACATTTCTACATAACCCAAACCCTTTTAAACACGGTGTTTGGTTTGGTGGAAACATAGCATAAGAGAAGGTTTGTGTGAGGGAAAATTTTGGGAAAAATTTCCGGGCTTCAAGATTTATGTCAATTTGGAAAAGTGGGGTGTGCCACGCCCACATTTTTTGTATTCAGTACTTTGTTTGTACTTCCATAATGTCCAAAGTTTATGGTTGATCTGTTTTAAACTTTTCCAATACGTGAAAATCTTCGTGGGGTACGACATACATACATTTGTAAATTTTTTGGAAAAGTGGGCAGTTCTAAGACCACAAGCTAAGTAATATTTCAATTCGTTATATCCCTGAATCAAAGCACTTAATTTTTTTGTTTGTTATTGCCGTTTATACATATCCAGAGTATTATAGGATTTCCATAAAATCATAATAGTGGCGTTAAGTGGTAGATATAGGATATAATTAAATAAATACTAACTACACATCTGCTCAGCAGCGCATAATGGTTTGTGTCATAGCCATTGAGTTCAAAAGATTCGTTTTTTGAGTTGGACATCCAACAAATTTATTTGTTTATACCAAATACGTTAAAACCGGAAACATTGCATATACTAAAGCACTGCAATAAATGGAATGTTAAAAATTAATAGAAAAATAGTTGAAAATGTATTTCTAGGGAAGTCACTGGTCAGGCAGAACAACGTCTGCCGGGTCTGCTAGTTTTATTATATACCTACTTATGTCCGAAATTTAATTTAATAAAATCCTCAAAAATTAAAAATCCAAAAAAATTTATGAATAGAAATGGAAAGTTGGTGTCTCTGGCGCAAATTCATGAAATAAGACGCTCTCATTCCGACTACAAATACTCAAATTTTCAGGCTAGCACGCTGTGCACGCAAACGTGCACGCTGCGTGCACTGTCCAAATGTGCTAAGTTTGCCCACCCCTAGACTAAAGGACGGTCGATACGTCGTTCGGTTGCCATTTAAATCCGAGTTTTCGTCCAGTCTCTCTTTAGGTACCTCGCGCGCACAAGCAATGTCCGAAGCTATTCGTATGGAGCACTCGTTCTAAAAAACCATGAATTAAAATCTGAATACAATGGGGTCTTAGAGGAATATTTATTGCTTGATCACATGAAAACGATCCCCTCCAAGAGGGCAAATATTTCTCGTATTGTCTTTCCCCTCACTCAGTGGTTAAAGCCGATAGTATCTCCACTAAAGTTAGGGTAGTTTCCAATGTTTCTAAAGCAACTGCATCCGGTGTCTCTCTAAACGACATCCTTCACATCGGGCCCACTTTACAGACAGATCCTCGCGCTAGTCATTCTAAACTGGCGTTTGTACAAGCACGTTTTCAACGGCGATATACAAAAAATGTACCGGCAGATACTGGTGCATGAAAAATACCAACAATTTCAAAGAATTCTATTTCGCAGAAAAAATTAACCCAAATTAAAAGACTTTGCTCTGAAAACCATACCATACTTGGCCATACGCACGCTGCACAAGTTAGCAGAGGATTCCAAAACTTCCATCCATTGGCGAAAAGAGTTCTCACGGAAGAAACCTATGTCGATGACAGGCGCGTAGCCAGAAAAAAATTTGGGGGGGGGGGGGGGGGGGGGGGTTTAGCCAAAGTGTCAGTAAATAAGAATTACCTATAAATACACATATATTTATATTTTAACATATTACATATTTATACTTTTATTTATTTGAAATTTTCCTCTTTCTACACGGCTAAAAATTTGAGCCTAAATTTTAAACCATTCATTGGTTTACACAATTTTTAAAACTTTTTGGTAATAAATTCCAAACCTTTCTGAATTTTTTCCGGTTTAGATTTAAAACTTAACCGGGATAAACAAACACGGTACTTTTCGCACAAAATTCATGAGTGCGATGTAGCTCAGTAGGTAGAGCATTGCGCACTGATTTGGGGCACGTCGGTTCGAGACCTAACATTTTTTAAAAAAACATAAAAAATTGTTAACAACATTTTCGATATAAAATTTAAATAATTTTTATTAGGCGCATTTCTATGACAACCGGCGTAAATTTAATTCTAAACCAAATTTGGTTTGGTCATACACCTAGACCAGTATGTCTGCGTTCAAAGGGTTTTTTTGGAATATCCAGTAAAATTAACTTCTTTAGACTAATTTAATTATTTTTGAATGAAAGTATGTGCAAATACATATCGAAACTTCTGCAAATCAAAGTTCAAAAGTTTGTGGAAAATTCATGAAAATTTAAGAAATCTCGAAAAAATTTCATCAAAATTTCTAACTTTCAGGTAAAATTTGATTTTTTTCGAGTATGCAGTTTTGCTGCTCGTTGAATTGTCAAAAGCCGACCAAGAGCATTTTCTTCAATATAAAAATATTACGCTTGTAAATTTGTATGGAAGATAATGCACTTGGCTAGGAAAAAAATTGCCAAAAATCGAGTAATTCTTCTAGCGGCTTAAGATTGCTATCTTTGTTCACTTTAATTGAACGGGCCACAAAACTGAAAACTCGAAAAAATTTAAATATTTTTACTAAAAAGTTAGAAATTTTTATGAAAATTTTTCGAGTTTTCTTGAATTTTCATGAATTTTCCACAAAGTTCTTAACTTTCAGTTGCAGTATTTTTCTTGTTTTTTTGCACATTCTTTCATACAAAAATAATGAAATTAGTCAAAGGAAGTCAATCTTACTGAAAATTCCAAACAACACTTTGAATATGTAGCCCCAAAAAGTTTTAAATCTAGGCTAAATATTTTATCCGTGTACAAAACAATATTTATTTTTATTGTTTGTTTTCAAATTTTGTGTAGGATTTCTTCAGGCTTTGGCAAGAAGTAAATAGTTGTCGCTTTATTTCTTGAAGAAAAACTGAAGCTTCGGAAAAATAAAAACAAAAAATGAAATAACATTGAAATTCATATAAAAAGCGGAAAATTGCAATTATTCAACATGCAAAACGGAACGTCAACATTTGTTGGCTATTCATGACAATTTCATAGTCAAGAAATACTTGAAAATATTTCTTAATCATTTTCTTTTCAACAGCATACCGGGCTTTCTTTTAAACGTTTTCAATCTTTTTTTGCCAAATTAGCGTTACTTTTTAGTATCACCTCACAAGTATAAGTACAATTTAATTGTTACTTTCTCTGATAATTCAATACGACTGCGTTGTGTACAGCTTAGTAATTTTTGTAATTTTCGTATTTTCATTATTGCTATTAATGCTAATTTCTTAACAGGGGTTTTAAAGGTAAATAGAGTAATTATTCTAGTACAGACGTATATTTTTTAATTTTCGGAAATTTCGGAGGGGGTTTGAACCCCCGAAACCCCGCGCCTGGTCGATGACATATTAACTGGGGGACATGATATGAAAAATTGCCTTTCGGCTCAATCTCAGGTCATTCACTGAATGCGTTCAGCGGGATTTCCGCTTAAAAAAATAACGGCTAACCATCCGGAGCTCCTGAGGCAAATTCCATCCGAGGACCTTGTTGCGGTCACCCTGTGGTGCCATGCCGAGTAGTAGGGGTGGCAACACCACCCTCTGAACGCTTCCCTGACACGTCAGCAAGAATCAAACGTCAGAACGAAAGGCACTTCCATTTCCGCGGCCTTTTCGACACCAGCAGCCGACGCGTGCAGACGAAAATCGGGAGGAAACAATCTGACAGGCATCGCGGGTAACCTTGGTACCGCAGCCGCACACTTTTAACCGGAATACCCGGGCGAGACAGGGAATCCAGCCCTGAATATATTTTGATTCTACAATTAATTCGGAAAATTGAATAAAAACGGGTAAGTAATTAACAAATTATGGGGAGCAATATGCTAAAAAGGGGAATTTCGTTCTAGCAGAGGGAATCGCAGGTGTGAAAAGCTGCCGGCACGCATGCCACGTTGCACAGCATCCCTGGTATAGCTCATCACTGGGTGTCGGCTACCGCACAGCAAACCCCCGGCTCGTAGTTCACCAATCACGCAGCCACCACCGTGACCAGGGTAAATCACAGGCCCAACGTCAGCAACAGTAGCGCCAGTCGCGCACGCCATAAAGGGGCAAAGCCCCAACGCCATCAATAGCAGCGCCTGTCGCGCAACGTCACCAGCGCCAGTCGCGCAATGCCATAAAGGGGCAAGTCCCAACGCCATCAATAGCAGCGCCAGTCGCGCAACATCACCAGCGCCAGTCGCGCAATGCCATAAAGGGTCAAAGCCCCAACGCCATTAATAGCAGCGCCAGTCGCGCAACATCACAACCACCAGGCACGCAACCACATCCACCGCAACAGTCCGGATACTACAGGAGGAGCCGGAACAGGTTTTTTAGGCTAAGCTAGGGAGCTCAGTCAGGGCACTTGTACAAATATTATAGACAGGAGGGGGTCGCGAAGGCGCACCCCATCTATTTGTATATACATATATTAAGGGGCAAGCCCCAACACATGTATTATTTTGCCTCTAGTGTGAAGCAACAACCAGATTGTTGCACGTAAATTAAGCGCGGTCGTGCCGCGACGGCTAAAGCGTTAGGACACTTAAGGTTAGGGACACTCGAATGTAAGCTTTGTTTTTTTTAATTGCAATTGCCTCCGACCGAGTCAACGGCGTCGTCTCACACCCCTCTGCCCAATTGTACCTTCTCACCGGCCATAGGCCCAAAGAATGGTGGTGGCATAACCATCTAGCCACGTATCTTGTCCCTTGGTCCCATAACCCCCAAGACGTCTTGTAGGTAGGGAGAGGTTTGAAGTAGGTATTTTTTCCGAAGTAATCGCCGCGAAGAGCGAGGGCAGTTACACGAGGGCCGCCGATGTAGAGTCATCATCGGCTGCACTTATATGTAGTGTGTATACATACACACGTTGGATAAATTTTCTGTTTTAATTAATATTTTTCTACACGGTTGGAAGTGTAGGCAGGCAAGTGCAGGAGAGCGTATTTATTAGTATCCTTAAGAGCAGGGACGGACACGCCTGCACCTGGGTGCGCACACTTACAACCAAGTCAGTGTTCCACTGTAATGGACACCACATACACAAACACGGATAGTATTAGGGTAGATTTTAGGAATTAAAAGCCCATGAAGGGCGGTTGATATTCATAAGTTTTGTTTAAATAAACAACATGCATTGCTGAATTAATTAATTGAGAATATGTGTACTCCTTTTTTCCAGATGCAGTGTGGACAGACGGACGTGAGGACGAGCAGGGAGAGGGAATCCTAGGGGGGGGATAAAGGGGGGTGTTGGATCACAATTGCAACTCACTGTGCCCGAACAATCGTGGGAGACACCGTATTATCATGTATTGCTTAGTTGACTAATTTGCGCATATAACAACAACACTACAATACAAAATTCTCACTGCACATCTCATTACACACATACATACACATTCATACGTACATACTACATTAAATTAGTTGGCATTCTCTTTCTAAGATTTCTTGCTTTGTACATTTTTTAATAAGTTTGAATAAACATTGTAATTTTGTCGCTCAACATAAGTGGTTCGCGCATTTCTTTATTTTCTTTATGGATTATCTTGTTTAGTGCAATATACACCCCCAAAAATTTATAGTTAGTGGTTTCGGTATTCAAGAAAAAGCTCTTGATTAAACATTTTGGCGCCCAACGTGGGGCACGTGTATATTTCCTTAAATTATATATTGTCATTTAATATCGCAAATAAATTTAAATCGCGTAAATTCGCAAATTACAATTGTCGCAAAAATAAAAGTAGTGCTAACAAATCTACAATACACCAACATCAATACATATGTACATATATTGGACAAATTCTGCTGGAGAAAGCCGCAACAATCAACAAAAGGAGTTCACATCATCAAAGGGCATATTTGGACATCTCTACAAACAATTAATTGCTGACTCAAATCCATCACTTGGTAACGGAAAGACATATTGGTATTACATATATTATTTGGTATGTATGCATGAAATATAATTCCCTAAAGTGCCCAAATACATAAGTTCCGTAAGACTTTGAGTTCAATCGCCCTACCCATACATTTTGTTGTTGTGCTTTGCTATCACCGTAATCTGGTTTTTGGCGTTTGCCTGCATTCCCCACTCTCGCTAGTAGCTGCGCTGCCCACTTTAGCTAACGTCGCATTCTTGTTGCTACCTATTTGACTTTCGCTATTTTCGCTCATCTGCATTCTCTGCCAGCACAAGTCACCGTCGCACTTTGCTGCTGTTATATTCGCTGCCCACGCATATTGGTATTGTGTTGCCTACCTTTCGTTATCGTCGCTGCCGTTGTTTGCGTCATTGGTTGACCGCCGGCAGTTAGTTCCCAACACCTACATTTTGCTAGCTCAGCAGTAAATTAAGCAGAGGATACCCACCAAAAAATCATGACGCTAGAAGAATGCAAGCGTAAGCGTTCTAACATCAAGCGAAACATTTCTCGCATCAAATCCATTGTTGAAGCAGCAAAGCAATCAGATGAAAAACTATCGAATGCTGAATTAGGAATTCTCGAGTCCTATTTCAAGCAGGCGTTATCCGTTCAAGCGGACATTGAAGACTTAGATCCCACTGACAACGGACGCGCATATCTGGAGGATAGCTACGTCGCCGTAAAACTTAGCATCCAATCTCAATTAGGAGAAGATGCAAACAGCACCATGCACTATCCAGTAGCCTCGTCGCCAGCAGCTATTGCCCAATCACCCCATTTACCTCGATTGTCGTTGCCAACATTTAGCGGTGACTATGCCGACTATAAAAACTTTATAACATCGTTTACCCAACTTATCGCTCGTGAGTCCAGACTCTCAAATATTGAAAAATTTAATTACTTATTAACCTGTCTCAAAGGGCCCGCATTAGAAACGGTAAAAGCATTTCAAGTGACTAGTGAGAATTACCCAAAGGCCCTAGATAGAGTACAGGAACGGTTCGATAACCCAACCCTCATATTTCTCGAAGGCGTTGCGTCGCTATTTACCTTAGAATCTGTTGAAAAATCAAACCCGCAAAAATTGCGCAGTTTAGTAGATAAAGCTTCAGCCATTTTTAGCTCATTGGAGTCATTGGGTACCAGTACCAACATCGCACAGGCAATGATCATCTATCTCGTCGTAAGCAAATGCGACCAACAAACACGCAAAAAATGGAATGAGTCCCTCGACTATAAATCACTCCCTACATGGTCCCAATGTACCCAGGTATTGGAAAGGCACTGCCAGTTTCTTTATTCATCCGAATCATCAGAGTTGCGCAAACCCGAGTCTTCGAAACCCAGTCGTTCGACCAATCGCAATCAACAATCGTCTTTCGCAGTAACTCATTCGAATTGTGTTCTGTGTTCTAGCTCCAATCATAAGCTCACTGCCTGCCCTCAGTTTAGGGAAAAGAATACCAATCAACGTTTCGAAATTTCTAAAAAGCATGACCTGTGCATAAACTGTCTGAGTCACGGTCACCGAATGGCTCAGTGCCCTTCGAAACATCGGTGCCGTACTTGCAATCGGGCACATCATTCTCTACTACATCACGACGCTGCCTCGCAGAGTACGAGTTCTTCTCAATCGACATCTACAACCCCACATTCAGCTCCGCCATCTCAGACTCCTCTTACTTCTTCTAATACTTCTCAAGTCCCTCGACCTTCATGGCAAGCACCATCGTTCACACCAAATTCCTCAACCAAAATCCAGTCGGGAAATCAACAAGCCGCTACTCATTCGCACATGGAGACCTCTGATTGCGGACAAGTTATTTTGGCTACAGCTATGGTCCTGGTAAAAGACTCCACAGGTGCGTACAAGCTTGGTAGGGCTCTGCTTGACTCTTGTTCCCAGGTCAACTTCATTACTGACGACTTTGCGCAAAAACTTCGTCTTCGTCGAGAAAAACATCACCTCGGAATTCGCAGCATCGGCGAGTCACTCACAAATCTAAAATCTCGAACCAGTACGACAATCAAGTCCTGCACTTCAGGTTTTCAACTTTCGCTTCAGTTTGGAATTTTGTCACATATTGCGTACCAACCTGACAGCGAAATTGACACGTCTGCTTGGAACTTGCCTGCCAATACGAAATTGGCCGACGAAACCTTCTTTAAACCACGTCGAATCGATTTGTTGCTAGGAACAGAGGCATTCTTCGAAGCTCTCGCTGTAGGCCAAATTCGCCTCGGTCCAAATTTACCTACGCTTCAGAAAACACTGTTCGGTTGGATCGTCTCTGGTAGGTACCGTGGTGAACGTGATGTGGCGAGATCAGCCTGCTTGATGTCTGGTGAAGCTTCCATCGACGAGAACCTGCAAAAACTATGGCAAATAGAAACCATCAATACCCCATCAAAATCAGTTCTGCCTGATCATCGTGTTGATCGTCGTGAGGATCACTTCGTAAAAACAACAACGCAAGATGCTAATGGTCGTGTAATCGTCAGTTTACCCTTCAAAGAAAATCCCATCTGCCTTGGAGATTCCTTCGATATCGCCCGTCGCCGATTTCTCGCTCTTGAGAAACGTCTCCTACATTCTCCCGAACTTCGTCCCCAATATATCGCATTCATGAAGGAGTACGAAAGTCTTGGTCACATGTCCGTCGTAGCAAAACCAAACTTTAATGAACCGCATTACTACATACCTCATCATTGCGTACTCAAACCTAGCAGCACCTCGACCAAGCCTCGAGTCGTTTTTGACGCATCATGCCGCACATCTTCGCAAACATCATTGAATGATATTTGGTTGGTTGGACCCACCATCCAACAAGATTTATACATGCTTTTACTTCGCTTTCGCTTGTATCGTTTCGCCCTCACTGCAGATGTCACCAAGATGTACAGGCAAGTACTCATGAACAGCAATGATTGTATATACCAATACATTCTTTGGCGAACTTCGCCTGACCTCGATCTCCAGACATTTCAGCTTAATACGGTCACTTACGGCACAGCCTCAGCCCCGTATCTCGCAGTACGTAGTCTTCACTATTTGGCAGATCAAAACATGGATGAGCTTCCAATTGGCGCTTCAGCAGAAAAGGCCTCATTTTATGTTGATGACTTTTTGTGTGGCGCAGATGATGTCGACGCTTTGCATGCGCTCAAGTCCCAAGTCATCGAAGTACTTCGTCGTGGACAATTTCCGCTATCAAAATGGCACTCAAACCACCCCGATTTCATGGAAAGTGAAGCTGCAAAAGAGCTTAACATTAACGACGATTTTGTAACCAGCACATTAGGGGTAACATGGCACCAACTTTCCGACAATTTTTCGTTCTCGTTCCAGCCCAAAAAGGAATACAATGCAGCAACGATGAGAACAATACTGTCCATCGCCTCATCTCTCTTCGATCCACTTGGCTTATTATCACCACTGATAATCTCAGCGAAAATAATTTTGCAAGAACTTTGGCTATTAAAGCTCGACTGGGATGAGTCCGTACCTCAACATGTATATCAAGCTTGGACCAACTGCCTGGCAACTTTGTACTCTATCTCGTCACTCACCGTGCCTCGCTTTTGCTTGCAGCCTAATACACGTAACATACAAATTCACGGATTCTGTGATGCATCAATACGCGCCTATGGCTGCTCAGTATACGTTCGTACTGAGGACCCGCATGGTAAAGTCGCAGTACATTTACTAACATCAAAGTCCAGAGTCGCTCCAGTAAAAACGCAGTCCCTTCCCAAACTTGAACTTTGCGGTGCTCATCTTCTCGCTTCTCTCTATGTTAAAATAAAAGACATATTCTCCGATAGACCAGTTACCACTTACTTGTGGACAGATTCGCAACTAGTCTTACATTGGCTCCAACAACATTCAATTTCGCTATCAACTTTTGTCGGAAATAGAGTATCGGATATACAAGAGCTCACAGTGGGTTCACATTGGAAGCATGTCCCAACGGCAGACAACCCAGCAGACCTTGTCTCCCGGGGTTGTTCCACACAAGAGCTTAGTTCGTCTAAATGGTTTTCGGGTCCAGACTTTTTGCTGCAAGATGAGAACAAATGGCCGAAGAGCAAGGGTCCAATTGCCCTCGACTATGATGTTATCAAGGCTGAGAAACGGAAGACGGCCTTGACAATCATCAAGGACACAAATTATATTCTCGACATCATAAGCGGCATCAGCTCATACACTCATTGCTTACGTCTCGTTGCATGGTTATTTCGATTCTGCGACTCGTGCAGAAAGAAACCTACATCACCTACCATTGCTTCTCCTGACGAATTACGACGGGCATTATACTGCATTATCTGGAATTTGCAACAACAACACTTTTTTCTCGATTTTCAATTACTCATAAAAAATCAAACTTTAAAAAGCAATTTAAAACATCTAACTCCCTTTATAGATAATACAACCGGATTCGAACTCATCAAGGTTGGTGGCCGCTTGGACTACGCAGATCTGCCAGATGCTCAGAAACATCCCATTTTGCTGCCCAGCGACTCGAAATTTGTACTCAACTATGTTCGGCATCTACATGTGCGAAATTACCATGCTGGTCCTAAAGCATTGGTTGCCCTAATACGCTTAGAATATTGGATTGTCAACGCTAGAGACTTGGCACGTCGTATCGTTCGTTCCTGCGTACATTGCGTTCGCTATAAACCAATCCTGACTCAACAAGTCATGGGACCACTTCCAGCCACACGTATCACTCCCGCTCGTCCGTTTGAACGCTGTGGAGTCGACTTCTGTGGACCAATAAATACCTACTTGCGAATCCGAGGTAGAGGCCCTATCAAATCTTACTTGGCTGTGTTTGTTTGTCTCGTAACTAAGGCAGTACACATCGAGGTTGTATCTGATCTCTCAACGCATTCATTCCTAAATGCTCTAAAACGTATGGGTGGCCGTAGAAAAATCCCATGCGACATCTTTTGCGATAACGCTACAAATTTCGTCGGAGCTTCCAATCAATTAAAGGAATTAAAACAATTTATTTTTGACTCTAGCAATCAGAAAGAAATCTACAAATTTTGTTCATCTGAATTTATTAATTTTCATTTTATTCCTCCCAGGGCTCCTCACTTTGGCGGTCTTTGGGAAGCGGCAGTAAAAAGCGCAAAGGGGCTTTTGAATCGAACGCTAGCAAACACTCGATTGACATTCGAAGAACTTAGCACTGTTGCCGTCGAAGTGGAGGCTATACTCAACTCTCGACCAATTAGCCCGATGTCATCCGACCCAAACGATTTTGGTGCAATCACTCCCGCATATTTTTTGGTCGGCTCTTCTCTACGGGCCTTACCCGAACGCTCACTCGAAGACATAAACATTTCCAACGTGGATCGGTACGATATGATCACTGCTATCAAACAACGTATTTGGCGCCGATGGTCGGAAGAGTATATAAATGAACTACGCTCACGGGTTAAGTGGACAACTCCTGCACCTAATGTTAAAGAAGGGACCCTAGTACTTATACACGACGATAATCTGCCACCACAACGTTGGAAGTTTGGCCGTATAGAATCCACAGTCCAAGGAAAAGACGGTCACGTGCGAGTTGTGCACCTCCGCACAGTTAATGGTACCTGCTGGCGCCCTATTCACAAGATTGCTATTCTGCCAGTCTCTTAAAAGCGAATGCTTTCAACGGGGCCGGGATGTTGGATCACAATTGCAACTCACTGTGCCCGAACAATCGTGGGAGACACCGTATTATCATGTATTGCTTAGTTGACTAATTTGCGCATATAACAACAACACTACAATACAAAATTCTCACTGCACATCTCATTACACACATACATACACATTCATACGTACATACTACACTAAATTAGTTGGCATTCTCTTTCTAAGATTTCTTGCTTTGTACATTTTTTAATAAGTTTGAATAAACATTGTAATTTTGTCGCTCAACATAAGTGGTTCGCGCATTTCTTTATTTTCTTTATGGATTATCTTGTTTAGTGCAATATGCACCCCCACAAATTTATAGTTAGTGGTTTCGGTATTCAAGAAAAAGCTCTTGATTAAACAGGGGGACTTGTTTTTGGGGTCGGCAACATTTTTTTTTTGCCACAGCCGACCACGGTAGGGAGGGCGAAGAGTGGCTGGCCTGTGATACCTTTGGCCAAGTGAGGGTGAACCCGGGAGTGTGGACGCGCCACCCCAACGTTTCTTTTTGAGATCAGCCAGGTGTGATTTTTTTTGTATGGTGCGGCTGACATGCCTCGGGTCCCAATAACCACCCCACAGTCCGGCGAGCTAGTTCGCGCTTAAGCAAGCACACCTGCAGGGACCTGGGGGCATGCAACGCGAGTGTTAGGAGATGCGAGGGGTAGAATCGTGCTCCCCACCCAAAGGCCAGCACGTAACGGAAATGGCGCCCAACATGGGGCCCACTGCCTAGTGGAGCCTTAGCAATTTCGGACACGCGTTAGGGGCGTTCGCACTTGGGTTCACCTGTTTAGGGGGTATTTGTTGGTATAATATGCCATCTTACAAATTTTTAACGTCTTTCAATTTTCATCGCTACGTCAGCAGCTTGAATTGGCTTTGCTTAGCTATTCGATAGGGTTGATGTAGAGGGGGGACGGTGGATGTGGGGTAATATCTGCTAGCTTGTTTTGGCCGGGTTGGAGCTGGACAATAGTGGCAGAAGGCGCACCGCGTTCACCTGGAATCGAGTCTGCGGGTAGCTCGTTTTGCCGAATAATTGTGGACGATAGTGTTCGCAGAGGTATTCCGATCGGGGGAACGAGTTGTCTAGGTAGCTTGGTTGGATGGGGTGATGCCAGCCAATAGTATCTACAACCGCAGGGGGATCAAATCGTTTTAGAGGGGGAACTGAAATAGACGGACAACATTAGGGTGGACGCACACTGCATCTGGAGAGGAAGGCACGATTTTCTCGCATATTTTTCAACCTTCGTACATTTCAATTTTGACATTATTTACATTTCATACCTTATCTGCGGCACATCCGTAGACACGTTTATGAACCACGTATATTTAATTCTTTTTCAGTGACGAAGATTTTTTTTTGAAATATATTGCATACGCTTCCTAGGTTTACCTCGGAAGTCCATTTGAGTAGTTTTTTTGTGTAACTTGGCGCGGCGTTTAGGTGGTCCGCGCAGACGATATATTCTAGCTAGGGTTTACGTCATCTCGTATACGTCGTCGTTACGCAGGTGCGTTTCATCGTAGGGTGAAGCGGGTTAGGCACATCTCAAGGTTAAACCAACGCGTCAGTAGGCATGCCAAATCTGCCAAAGAAGGAGCTGCGACTCAGTGGCGCGAGCGTCGCGGACAACGAGCAGGCAGAAAACAATGCAGCGATGCCCGAGGCAGACGAGGAGTATCAACGCGAGGAGAGGCGCGATGACACCAGCGCGCAAATCAGTTCGGGCGAACAAGGCGCTACCGCGGTAGAAGCGCAGAGCGACTCCATCCCTAAGAGCGGAACTGCTGATAGTGTGGGCGAAGCGCTCATGCGCAAGTTCGAGAGGATGTTCTTCCAATATCAATTGGAGATGAGCCGCTCGACGACGGAAGCAGTGAAGGAGGTTGCGCAAATGCTAAAGAAAGATATAAGCAGAATAGCAAGCAGGCTAACGCATTTGGAGAGCGCAAATGGTTGCGCGCGGGAAAGCAATGGGCGCGACGAATGGTTGCACGATGCCGACGCGGGCGCGGTGAATACTAGCGCGGATGAGCGCGAACAAGGTGGTGGCGAGCGCGGGACCAGCGCAAGGCGAATAATGCCATCGCGTATGGGGGAACGTAGGAGAGAAACGGGGGGCAGTATGAAAGGGCAGCCACAAAGGCCATAAGAGATAGGCGATTGAAGTTCGACGGCGGGCCAAAGGCCATACCGATAGAGCGTTTCCTGATCAGGGTGGACACCCTACAAAAGAAGCACAACATATCATCGCAGGACCTGTTCGCAAACTTCCATCTGCTGTTAGAAGGCCAAGCGCAGGAGTGGTACTGGCTGTACACGGAGGAACACCCAGACGATAGCGTGATAGATTTCCAGGCATTCCGGCGCGCCATAGTTGAGCACTTTCGTAAGGCGGACTGCGATGAGGAGATACGCCAAGCCATGAATGAACGCAGACAGGAGTATAATGAAAAATTCGAGGAATTTTATGCGGTAGTCCGAGGAATGGAGCTCGCCATGCGGACGAGGCTTCCGGAGCAGAGCTTGGTCAACCTGATGAGAAGGAATCTCAGGCCTCGGATAAAGAATCTCATCTTTGGGTGCCGCATTGAATCGTTGGAGGACCTCAGAAGGGAATGTCGGCGGGCGGAAAAACACTTGGCGGAGTTTGAGGCGAAGCCGTATCGCAGGAAAACGCTGGAGGAGTTGGAGGAAGATCTCGGAGCAGAAGGAACGGGCACGTTGGAAGCGTTCCATAGACCCAATAGGGACAGACCACCATTCAAGGAGCCATCAAGTAACGCTAAGAGTAAGAGGGAAGACCAGGCACAGGACCGATCCGAGGGGCACCTCTGTGATGGGCGGCTACATAGCATGATATGCTACAAGTGCAACCAACCCGGCAGACAGTCATGCGACGGATGCCAAGCGGAAAACCCAGAAGGCGGCAGGAAGACCGGGGAGGCCTGTCGACAGCGCACGACCCCGGAGAAGTAGTTTCACCAATCAAGACAATTTTAAAACAACCGGATAGCATATGCGATTTTGGAGCGGTACCGACAATTGCGGAGGAGAGGCGTGAACCGGCAGGCGTGCTCGCAGGCCATCTCTCTCGGAGCGAAAGACAAGCTAGATATAGATAGAGGCAGCGGTTTATTCGGCGAACAGGAAGTAGAGAAAAGTGATCCAAATACGTAAGCGCACCGTCGAACGGCGACGGGAGGCTAAGGCGGTGGAAGCCACCGTGATTCGGGATGCCATGGACAAGAGACCCTATGTACAAGTAGAAATCGAAGGGGTTAAAATTCAAGGATTACTGGACAGCGGGGCCTCCATAAGCTGCTTCGGATCCGTCGCGCCCAAGTGGAAGGAGAAGATGGGGGGAAAGTTGCTCAGATTAAAAGAAAGTTTAAGAACAGCAGGTCGGTAAGGTCGATGTGGTAATCAATTGGCGCGAAAAAGCGAAGCTAATGACACTGTACTTGGTGCCAAGCCTCAAGCAGGAGTTGTACCTGGGTATCGACTTCTGGGACGCCTTCGGGGTGGCGCCCATGGTCATCTCAGAATTGGATACCCAGGGACAGCTGGATCTGACCACCGACCAGAAGATAGAGCTGGAGCGCGTCAAAGCGATGTTCCCGTCATTCACGGAGCTTGGTCTCGGAAGGACACACCTCCTGGAACACACAATAGAGGTAGCAGATGACACAGTGCCAGTAAAGCAACGCCACTACCCGATGTCGCCGGTGAAACAAAAATTTTCGTATGAGGAGATAGATCGCATGCTGAAGCTGGACGTGATCGAGGAAAGCAATAGTGAGTGGAGTTCACAAATTGTGCTATTGGAGAAACCGGGGAAGAAGCGGCTGTGTGTGGATATGAGGAAGCTCAATGAGCGCACGAAGAAGGACGCCTATCCAACACAGCACGTTGAGGGCATCTTGGCACGTTTACGGGAGACGCATTTTATTTCGGGAATTGACTTGAAAGATGCATTTTGGCAAATCCCGTTGGAGCCTTCGTCGAGGGAAAAAACAGCGTTCACTATCCCGGGCCGACCATTGTATCACTTTAAAGTGATGCCCTTTGGTCTGAGCAACGCTAGTCAGCGGCTCTGCAGGCTGATGGACAAGGTAATAACATCGCGCCTTAGGGAAAACGTCTTCGTATATATAGACGACCTATTGGTGTGTTCTCCCGATTTCGAGTCGCATCTGGTGCATCTGACGGAGGTAGCCGAGTGCCTCGCCAACGCAGGTCACACCATCAATGTAGCGAAATCCAAATTCTGCCATCGTGAGTTAAAATATTTAGGTTTTGTTGTTGGGCAGGGCGAGCTGAAGACGGACCCCGAGAAGGTACGCTCCATTGCTGAGTTCCCAGTGCCGACGACCATCAAGCAGCTGCGCAGGTTTTTGGGAATGTGCGGGTGGTATAGGAGATTCATCTCCAACTTCGCCACCATTGCAACGCCGATGACGGAGTGCTTGCGCAAGGCCAAAACGTTCGCCATGTCACCGGAGGCGCTGAAGTCATTCGAAGAGTTGAAGGCAGCGCTCACCTCAGCAGACGTACTCGTAAGCCCGGACTTTTTTAAACGTTTTTTCGTGCAGTGCGATGCTTCTTCTCAGGGTATTGGCAGTGTCCTATTTCAGAAGGATGACGAGGGCAACGAGCGACCCATCGCGTTCATGTCGCAAAAACTTAATTCCGCCCAGCGCAACTACACCGTTACAGAGCTGGAGTGTCTGGCAGCTGTGGTGAGTGTGAAGAAGTTCCGCGCGTATATGGAGGGCCTTCCATTCACCGTGATCAGGGATCACATAAGCCTGAAGTGGCTCATGGGGCAGAAAGACCTCTCCGGACGACTGGCACGGCGGAGCCTGAAGCTGCAAGGGTTCGATTTCGAAATAGAGCACTGGAAAGGCGCGCAGAACGTTGTCCCGGGTACGCTGAGCAGAATGCATATGGAGGAGGTAGAAACCGTCGCGGAGATTGACCTCACGTCACCAGAGTTCAGCAGCGAAGCCTATCGGTTATTAGCGCCAGGTCCAGCAGAACGAGGAGCGGGTACCTGATCTACGGCTAGTCGAGGGTATAGTGTACAAGAAAGTACGACCGGGGGAGACGGAAGAGTCTGAGTGAAGAATTTGGGTACCGGAGGGACTACGGCAAGCATTGATGGAGGAGGCACATACAGACCAGTCGGCGAGTCACGGCGGTATCGCGAAAACGTTGTACAGACTAAGGGGCAAATTCTACTCGCCAGGCATAGCAGGAGCAGTGCGGGATTTTATCGCGGGATGCGAACTATTCAAGTGCGCCAAGGCGCCCAATGTGTCATCAAGGCCGCCAATGTCCGGTTGCTTCCGCACGGAGCGCCCGTTCCAAAGGCTGTACGTAGATTTCCGTGGACCATATCCACGTTCGCGGTCAGGAAACACTGTCATATTCGTTGTACTGGACCATTACACGAAGTTTGTTTTTTTCAAGCCAATGCGGCAGGCAACCGCACAAGAAGTAGTCAGTTATATCGAAACCAGCGTATTTCATGTTTATGGGGTGCCGGAGACCTTACATTCCGACAACGGCAGACAGTTCGTGGCAGATTCATTCATAGGCTTCCTGCGAAGTTACGGAGTCAACCACATCAAGACGGTGGCATATGCTCCACAGGCGAACGCGTCCGAGAGGGTCAATCGGTCGCTGCTCGCCATGCTGTGGACGTATATTGCAGGGGTAGACCAGAGTTGTTGGGATCAGCACGTATCGCTGGCGGCTTTCGCGATTAATAGGGCGGTTCATGAGGCCATCGGGATCGAGCCATACAGGGCCACTTTCGGGCAGGCCATGGTGCAGCACGGGAGAGCATACGAGGTCCTACGGCGGCTGAAAGCTCTCAGAGAGACAGATATAGACGTTGTACGCAGGGAAGACCGGGTTTGGCTGATGCGAAGTAAGCTAGTGAAGAATCTGGAAGACGCCTGTAGGAAGGGTCAGTTAACGTACAACACCAGAGCTCGCCCCGTGAGGTATCGAGAAGGCGAGATCGTATACCGTAGAAACTTCAGACTTAGCAACGCAGCGGAGGGCTACAACGCCAAACTCGCGCCGAAGTACCTAATGTCGATGATATTAGCCTCGAAAGGAAACGCACTATACGAAGTCGGAGCCGCGGCCGGACGACCAGTTGGCATCTACCACGCGAAAGACCTGCGACGCTAAGGCAGAAGGCGCCACGGATAACCAGCCTTTCGAGCGCCTGGCTAGACGGAAGCCTGTCGGCAGCGCTCGCCCTGTTGCGGTCGCCCTGTGGTGCCATGCCGAGTAGTAGGGGTGGCAACACCACCCTCTTAACGCTTCCCTGACACGTCAGCAAGAATCAAACGTCAGAACGAAAGGCACTTCCATTTCCGCGGCCTTTTCGACACCTGCGACGCTAAGGCAGAAGGCGCCACGGATAACCAGCCTTTCGAGCGCCTGGCCAGACGGAAGCCTGTCGGCAGCGCTCGCCCTGTTGCGGTCGCCCTGTGGTGCCATGCCGAGTAGTAGGGGTGGCAACACCACCCTCTTAACGCTTCCCTGACACGTCAGCAAGAATCAAACGTCAGAACGAAAGGCACTTCCATTTCCGCGGCCTTTTCGACACCAGCAGCCGACACGTGCAGACGAAAATCGGGAGGAAACTATCTGACAGGCATCGCGGGTAACTTTGGTACCGCAGCCGCACACTTTTAACCGGAATACCCGGGCGAGACAGGGAATCCAAGCCTGAATATATTTTGATTCGACAATTAATTCGGAAAATTTAATAAAAACGGGTAAGTAATTAACAAATTATGGGGAGCAATATGCTAAAAAGGGGAATTTCGTTCTAGCAGAGGGAATCGCAGGTGTGAAAAGCTGCCGGCACGCATGCCACGTTGCACAGCATCCCTGGTATAGCTCATCACTGGGTCGTCGGCTACCGCACAGCAAAGCCCCGGCTCGTAGTTCACCAATCACGCAGCCACCACCGTGACCAGGGTAAATCACAGCCCCACCGTCAGCAATAGTAGCGCCAGTCGCGCACGCCATAAAGGGGCAAAGTCCCAACGCCATCAATAGCAGCGCCAGTCGCGCAACATCACCAGCGCCAGTCGCGCAATGCCATAAAGGGTCAAAGCCCCAACGCCATTAATAGCAGCGCGTGTCGCGCAACGTCACCAGCGCCAGTCGCGCAACATCACCACCACCAGGCACGCAACCACATCCACCGCAACAGTCCGGATACTACAGGAGGAGCCGGAACAGGTTTTTTAGGGTAAGCTAGGGAACTCAGTCAGGGCACTTGTACAAATATTATAGACAGGAGGGGGTCGCGAAGGCGCACCCCATCTATTTGTATATACATATATTAAGGGGCAAGCCCCAACACATGTATTATTTTGCCTCTAGTGTGAAGCAACAACCAGATTGTTGCACGTAAATTAAGCGCGGTCGTGCCGAGACGGCTAAAGCGTTAGGACGCTTAAGGTTAGGGACACTCGAATGTAAGCTTTGTTTTTTTTAATTGCAATTGCCTCCGACCGAGTCAACGGCGTCGTCTCACACCCCTCTGCCCAATTGTAGCTTCTCACCGGCCATAGGCCCAAAGAATGGTGGTGGCATAACTATCTAGCCACGTATCTTGTCCCTTGGTCCCATAACCCCCAAGACGTCTTGTAGGTAGGGAGAGGTTTGAAGTAGGTACTTTTTCCGAAGTAATCGCCGCGAAGAGCGACGGGGGCCGCCGATGTAGAGTCATCATCGGCTGCACTTATATGTAGTGTGTATACATACACACGTTGGATAAATTTTCTGTTTTAATTAATATTTTTCTACACGGTTGGAAGTGTAGGCAGGCAAGTGCAGGAGAGCGTATTTATTAGTATCCTTAAGGGCAGGGATGGACACGCCTGCACCTGGGTGCGCACACTCACAACCAAGTCAGTGTTCCACTGTAATGGACACCACATACACAAACACGGATAGTATTAGGGTAGATTTTAGGAATTAAAAGCCCATGAAGGGCGGTTGATATTCATAAGTTTTGTTTAAATAAACAACATGCATTGCTGAATTAATTAATTGAGAATATGTGTACTCCTTTTTTCCAGATGCAGTGTGGACAGACGGACGTGAGGACGAGCAGGGAGAGGGAATCCTAGGGGGGGAATAAAGGGGGGACTTGTTTTTGGGGTCGGCAACATTTTTTTTTTTTTGCCACAGCCGACCACGGTAGGGAGGGCGAAGAGCGGCTGGCCTGTGATACCTTTGGCCAAGTGAGGGTGAACCCGGGAGTGTGGACGCGCCACCCCAACGTTTCTTTTTGAGATCAGCCAGGTGTGATTTTTTTTGTATGGTGCGGCTGACATGCCTCGGGTCCCAATAACCACCCCACAGTCCGGCGAGCTAGTTCGCGCTTAAGCAAGCACACCTGCAGGGACCTGGGGGCATGCAACGCGAGGGTTAGGAGATGTGAGGGTTACAATCGTGCTCCCCACCCAAAGGCCAGCACGTAACAACCTTCTCGATTGCGATTTCCCCAAAAAAGACTCTTCACGTTTGACTAAAACTCTCGGAATACGATGGAATGACATAACTAATTCTTTTCCGTACTCCGCATAAACCATTTCACCATCTACTCAAGCAGCGAAAAGGCAAATATTTTCCTCGGTCTCGAAACTTTTGGCCCCGCAGGGGTTAGAGGGAACTGATTGGGACGAATACGTCAAACCAACCGCTTTGCAAAAGTGGAACCAATTTTTGTCAGACCTAACGAGTATCCAACAAATACAGATTCCAAGGTGGGTCGAATTTACGCCAAATCAAAGGGTTCAGATTCACGGGTTTTGTGACGCCTCTGAAAAGGTATTCTGTGCATCCATTTACGTAAGGACTCAAACAAACACTTCCGTAACATCTCATCTCCTCTTTTCCAAAACGAAAGTCGCACTTTTGCAAACAGTAATCCTTTCTCGGCTGGGGCTGTGTGGTGCCGTCCTACGGTCAAAATGTATTAAAAATTTTATAAATCAACTAGCGTTGGCAAAAATAGATATCTTCTTATGGTCGGATTCTTCAATAGTCCCTGCTTGGTTAGAAAAACCCCCATGTTCGTGGAAGGTATATGTTGCCAACCGCACTTCACAAATCATCCAGAATGTCGGAAATGGTAAATGGCGGCACGTAGGTACGACCCACAACCCCGCTCACTTGGGAACACATGACTGCAGACCGCAAGACCTGGCTAACCAAACACTTTGGTGGCACGGGCCTGATTGGATTTTAAAGCTTCCAGAAGAGAGGCCAATATCACTTACAAAGAAGATCCCTCCTCTTGAAGAACGCAAAGAAGAATCTCTTCTTACATCTGAAATCGACTCTGGTATTCTTGAACGGTTTTCCTCTTGGCCAAAGCCTTGCGCGTTATAGCTTACATGTTTTGCTTCATACATCGTACCCAATTAAATCGAATTCAGTTCACTTCAGAAAAGAAATATGAAATAACCCTAAATCTAAATCCCTTCATTCACCCGAATCAAATTATTCGAGTCAATGGCCGGTTGGCCAATTCCTTCATCTCTTACAGTGAAAGACATCTCATCATCATGCCAGAAGCTTCGCGACTATGTTACCTCTTTTTACAGTTTTTGCACAACTTGTTAGCTATTGGTTAAAACCGTCAGGCAGGAATATTTTATCCCCCGACTAAAGTCCAAAGTTAAGGGTTGCATATGGAATTGTAAAACTTGTACCATATATAAACAAAATGTGCATTCGCTGATCATGGCAGCTCTACCGCCAGAGCGCTCCAACTTCTCCCTTCCGTTCACCTACACAGGCATCGACTTTGCAGGTCCTTTCGATGTTAAGTCATCACCATTACGAAAATCACCTATTCTGAAGGGATACGTTTGCGTGTTCGTCTGTTTTTCTACCAAAGCCGTTCAGAACCCCATGCGGATAATCTGTCCATGCAAAATCGGTGGGAAAAACTTATGTTAATCCATCAGCAATTTAGTCAACGCTGGAAAGAAGAGTATCTCAAAGACCTACACCAGAGGTAAAAGTGGAAACCCCGCAACAAAATTTATCGATTGGGGAGTTCGTCGTCATTAAAACCGAATTATTACCACCAAAAGAGTGGCGGTGAGGGCGTATAGAAAAGATTTGTTAGGGTTCGAATGGTAGAATAAGAATGGCAGATGTCCGAATGCAATATGGCGTACTTACCAGACCCATCGTCAAACTTTGCCCTCTTCCAATTCAACCAGATATATCGAGTCCCCAAAACTAATCGCTTTACACAGATCTTCTCTTTACCCACTAGTCATAAGTTTGTCAATATAATTTACTAAAGTCCAGGTTATTTACAGGCATCGAGTTGGCGGCCCGTCACGTGGAGGCTTATCCCCACGAACATCGGGTTTATTCACTCAATGTCGTACTTCAAGTGACCCTCTGCGACCTCGCCGAAGCCTTGACGTTCACCTATGCCTACTGTGCTACCCGTTCCACTCTGTACTATTTTGTAAACAGTTTGCGGTAATGGATTTGGAAGAAAATTGGAAGCAAGTACGTTGTTATGAATATTGGCATAACTGTGTGGCTCGTACACATAGCCTAGTGCGAGATTGGCAATCAACGTTCAAATTCAAGATCTGCAATCAGTGGCATCACACCTTGTTACATCGCCCGACTATTGCAGAAGAAGAGGAAGCCCAGCAGGTCCAAGAACCGTCGACGCTAGAACAAATCTCGATGTGGACAGGGCCATCGCCGCCCTTACTAAGCTGCGAGCGGAACTTGCACCAGTGCAACGGCCCCGGCGTGTTTAAGTGATCTCGTCACTTAAAGTTTTCATGATTTGCACTCATGCATCCCTGTAATTCTTTCACATCACAAGCATCCCTGCGGTGCGTGGAAGTTCGAACACGACACTGGAATTGCTTCCATTGTACGTTAGTATAAAACGACTTACGTGGTGTAACTCTCTCTCTTTCATCGAAATCAACTAACATCGGCGACACCTCGAGTCCACGCAGTTCAACATAGAATATAAATAGATCATCCAATCATATCCCTACAAAAAAATTACATTCCACTTAAACTTAATTCTTAATACTCATTCAAACAAACATCTTTATTTCAACTATATATGTAAATACATAAATATATTTTTCTTTTTTTATATATAGTTATGTATATACAATATCACCATCAATACTAATTAGTCTTACAACTTTGCATTACATATACTAAAACGTAAGCCGAAAGCCCTGGCAGCCAAAAACATAAGTTTTTTTATTTTACCCTATCGACTAATAAGGGCAAAATCTGTTTTACCCCATTTTCCTCTCTACAAAACAAAATCCCCACAGTTTCAGATAGTGTTTGTTTTCTGCCTCTTTTTATTTACTTCACCTTGTGATTCTAATATGACGGGAACGAGCTCCAGCTTTTAATATTTAAATTATTTAATTTTTCATAATTTTCAAAGCCGAATTTAAGTTTCGAATTGCTGCTATTTCAAACATTCATAGGGAAATAATGGTACTGGTGCCATTCCTTCCATTGTTATATGCCTTTTTGCTGTACTTACATCCGAAAGACATATGTACGGATGTGTATATGAAAAAACAAAAGTAAGACGAGAAGCAAGTACCTATTCTTATATTTTTTAAGTAGGTAAGTCGAACAATTTTCTATTAGGCAATTTTCTTTTGTAGTGACTGGACATAGCAGTCCTTATGGGTCGGAAAGTCGAGATGACACTGACAATATATTGAGCTTAGTTGGTTGTAAATTATTAAAGTCATTTAAGCAGCTAAACCGAAGTTCATCAAGATTAGGATGCCAAATTTGTCCTTAAGTCTTTATTGTTTCAGTATGGTCCAGTGATATCGTTTTTTCCAGGGATGCAAACCGGTTTTGAACCGAACCACAGTGTTTTTTTAGTCCTTGAACCGAACCACGAGCCGAACCATTTTTTTTTAGATGTATGAACCGAACCAAAAACCGCTAAAAAAAAATGGCTCGGTTCGGTTCAAAATTGCATTCCTAAAACATAAATTTTTCTAAAAATTGCAATCACTGTTTTGTCATAAACAACTTTAATTATTCAAGGTTTGACTACCTAGTGGGGAAAAAAAGATAAAGTTATCCATAAGATCGTGCAAAGTAATGTATGAAAAATCGGCTTAGATGCAGAATAGATCCAGCTTCCAAATTAAAAATATATATATGTAAGTTAAGGCGGGTCCTTTCCCGCCCAATAAAAAGTTAAAGTTGGAGACCGCCCCGCGTTCTCTTGAACCTAGATCCAAAAGAAATAAAAGACAAAATATCAGATTAGTACAATTTTTAATTACCGCTCTGGTTCGCGTATGCAAATGGAATGACAGAGTCACAAATTGTAAATTTCAACCTTGCTTCTAACTAAAGCTAAAAACTTATTCTAGCTGCTGACACAGCGCTTCCCATGGTTTGCCTTTTGATCAGTTGCATAAGTGCAACTTGCGTATGCAATCGATATTGCATATGCTGCAGATCGAATTACCCGAATTGGCTTGCGCGTGTTGTGGGAAGTGCGGTGTCAGCATATTCACACCGGTAGGTGTGCTGGCCGTCTTGTTAACTACCCCCCCTTTAAACATCTGCGTCCCGCTGATGAACCAAATCCTTGTTTTGGGTCCGTGGCTGGTCCTGATCCGTTGTTTGGTTAAGTTTTGGAAAATTAATTGTTGTTGTGAGTTTCTTCCAGATGAGGTAGCACACGACTGCTAGGATTACCAAGCCGATAGCATCAAAAATCGAAGTGACTTGGAAGTATTTACCCAGTTGGTCTAGTTGATGAATATTTTCCAAGCTGAGGTTGTGGATGTAGCCCAGATTCAACTTCAGGCCCTCGTTTGTGACGTTTACTAGGGCCGGTGGCAAGGCTTGAACTGTGCGCACTGTTTTGCTCACGAAGGTTTGGTCACCCACCGTAATCGTCTCGTTGTTTATTATTATTACGTACGTCCCATTCAGGGGATTAGAGCAGTTTTTTCCGCGCAGCTGCCCCCGGAAATTGGTTATAAAAATTGTGTTCTCGTTGATCATCTCTATGATTTCCTTGCTGTCTGGTTCAAAATGACATTTCGCGTCGCCGCCCTTTATTAATTTGGCAAGGCATCCATCTTCCGGAAGTTTAACCAGCGACTTTGGCGGACAAATCTTCGAGTTGTTGATGGACAGGCAGTCTTCCTTCAGCCCAAAGGTTTCTTCTTCGCTTATTAGAATTTGTTTGTGGTTTAACTCAACATGCTGCCCTCGTATCACGGCCGCACGCGTTATCAGGAGTCGATAAGCACTTGGCTTAACCTTTGGCATTGACAAAACGTATAACAGCATGGTGCCATTGGAATAGACTGAGGCGGATCCATGTTCGATAGCTTCAATAAAATTCTGATAGGGTAGCGACTCCTCTTCTAGTAGTAACCTCTCGTCTTCATTGCGGTCGAGAAGGTTTGTGTTGATTATACCGGATTTCGCCATCTGGCAGGCCTGTATGACTTCGGAGACCTGCTCCTTTAGGATTAGGACCTTGCCTAGATCCAGAAGCTCGAGATTCTCTTCAGTTATACTCTTATTTATCTCATTGATGTGAAGTCAATGGAACGTGTTTTCCTCGGCTTACTTATTTCGAGCTCGTCGAGTCGAAGTTTTATTTGTTTAAGGTGGAATTGTAGGACCGTACGCACAACCTCGTTCTGGATGTCATGCTGTGCTGATTCGGATAGTATTTCCAAGGCGTTATTGAAATAGCTGAGGTCGACCATGTGTACTAGACTGAAGTGCCCATTCAGGATCCAGCCACGACCATGTTCGATGGTGATAAGGGGGGAGTCGTACTTGTAGACATTGAGGCCGCAAGCACCGGAAATAAAAAGTAAAATTATTTTTATCATTATTACTAATGCTTTTTTCTTTTTCTATTTCAGGGACGGTGAACAATTTTACAAACGTTTAATGTGAGATAAAAATTTTCTTTTTTTTTGAAGAGATGTAAAGAAAATACAAACAATTTATTTATCTACTTTAATACCGTCCCTGGCCAATTATGAGGATAAGATGTCTTTCTTTATTTGTGTTTTAGTAGTGGTTTTTGTGGTGACTAAAGTGTATTTTTTGTAATGATTAAAGAGTGGTTTTTGTAGTGATTAAAGTGTTTGTAGTTGGCTGAGTTGCTTCTTTAATTAATATTTTTGTGGTGGCTAATGTTGCCCCTTTTTTCATAAATATTGTTGATATGCCTCTTTTAATTAGTATTGCTTTAGAGTTCCGTGGTGGGCTTATTTTCCTGTTTAAGGATGATTGTTTGTTGATTGTAGTTTTTTGTGCGTGCTGCTTTTGTATTTTTTCTCAATAAAATTTTGTTGCCTATCCCGTGCAGCCTTTTCTTAATTTTTTTACTTGTAAAATTAATCATTTTTTTGTTTTTTTTTCTTTTTTTGTTTTTTTTTTTTGTTATATTTTCATTCTATATATTTTTTGTGTGTTTTTTTTTGTTTTTTTTTTCTTTATTATTATTATTATTATTTTTTTAATTTTTTTTTTTTTGTTTATCTGTTATCCGTGTTTATTTGTGCCTTATGGACCTTTCTACCATTTTCCGTGACCACCGTGACTTTGTTATCCTTCCCCACTATTTCCTTTTTATAGAGAGCCTTCTGTTTTGCCTTTATCTGTTTATCTCTAATGTAAACAGAATCTCCAGGTCTAAATTTTCTTGATGCTTTTCGTTTTTTATTTAGCCGGAGATTTCTAAGCTCTTGGTTTCTCCTGATTTGTTCCTTGATTTCTTCGTGAACCCGGCTCCTGAAATTGGTCAGGCCTTGGTAGTTAATTCTCTCAGTTCTGTTTAAGAATATGTCGCTAGGTTTCCTTTTCGTTACTGAGTGTATAGTTGAATTATAATGATCCACTGCGATATAGACTAACTCCTTTGGCCTAACATTGGTCATCTCAGTGCGAAGGCACCGGTAGATCTCAATGACAGTAGAATGGAATTGACCTCGCTCCTTTGAACGGGAGTTTGGTATAATTCGATCCCTAGGCCTCGTATGTAATTACGAACCAAGGGAGTCATAAATCCCCTTTCGTTGTCCGTTACTATCATTCTAGGGGTTGTAAAGTGGTGAATGAGCTTAGCCATCTTGGCGAGAAGAGTGATGGAAGATTTATTTTTTATATGGAAAGTTTTGCAAATTTCGAGAATTTATCTATACTGGAGAGGAATTTTTCTCCCTGAATCTCAAAAATGTCCACATGCACTATTTCGCAAGGATATTTTGGCACCGGAGTATCCTTGATCGGTGGTACTGGAGGATGCCTATCGTATTTGTTGGCGAGGCATGTCTCGCAGATGGCCGTGAATTTCCTTATGCGACTGGACATTTTGGGAAAATAGTATCTTTCTAGGATCTGCTCCCTATTTTCCCTAGAGTTTCTATGAGCTCTTTTATGCTCATCCTGGATTATCTTACAGATTCTATCCTCATTGGCAACATCCTCGACCATTCTCTGCGTAATCCTTATTTTGTATAAGAAGAAATGCTCTAAGTAAACCTCTTGTAGAAGTCGCAGGTGGTTTTCTGGGATTTTTATTCCATTCATAAGGGATGGATTTAGACGCTCTTTCAAGGCCGCGGTTAAGCTTGTCTTTTCAATGCTAGATAACCTGACGTAATGGCGTGTGAAGCCTGGGTGTGGGTTTTCCACGCAAACCATTGCACTCCCTTCTGTGAGAACTATTTGGTTTCGGAAGACGTTGAGGGGACTCTCTACGTGTGGGATAAGGTCCGAGGCGTCCTGATCAGCACTATGAACCGTTCCGTCTTCGCTTCTGGTTTCTGCTGGAAGATCATTACGTTCCGGAGGTGCCGTCAGATGGTTTGCTTGGCATGGGATTCTGGAGAGAGCGTCTGCCACAACATTTGATTTACCTGGAGTGTTGTAGTTTCTGCTTCCCAACGCGAAAGTGAGAGGCTGGTGGTCTGTGTAAATCCAAATTTTCTTGGCACCATAGAGGTAGGATCTCAAGTTGTCTAAGGCCCAAACTATTGCCAGCATTTCTTTCTCATTTGTGGCATAGTTTTCCTCTGTTCTACTCAGAGATCTAGAAATGTAGGCGATTGGCCGATCTTTCCCATGTTCTCCCTGGGACAGAACCCCACCAATGGCATAATTTGACGCGTCTGTCGTCAAATTAAATGGTTTCCCGAAGTCGGGAAATGCAAGGATATCTGCGGAAATGAGTAGTTTTTTTAGGTTATTGAAGGCTTGGAGGGCTTCCTCATCTAGATTAATGAGTATTTTCCTCGATTGGTTGGCCTTGACCTGAGCGTTTTCACCCCGGGTGTGTTTGGGGGCAATAGATTTTCAATAGCGTGGACCTTTGAAGGATCGGGCTTTATCCCATCAGATGTGATTATATACCCCAGGAGCTCTACTTCTGTTTTCATGAACTTAGTGTTTTCTAGGTTTACCCTTAGGTTGGCATCCGCCAACCTTTCGAATACTATTTCCACGTTCTTCAAATGCTCGTCGATATCTTTGCCAAAGACGATAATATCGTCGATGTACACATAGCATATCCTTCCGATATCCTCTTTAAGGACATCATCGATCATGCGTTGAAATATTGCGGGCGCGTTTTTCAACCCGAAAGGCAGTCTGAGAAACTTGTATTTGCCGTTCATTGTTGAAAACGCTGTTTTCGATATTTATTGCAATTTGATGGAATCCTGATGTGAAATCGATCGTAGTGAAATATTTGGCATTTCCTAGGCTGGCTAGAGTTGCATTTATATCGGGGATGGGATAAGCGTCTGAGACTGTGACGGCATTTAGGCGCTTAAAATCCACTACCATTCTTCATTGTTTTTCACCGGATGGCTTGGGTTTTTTTGGGACTACCCAAATAGGAGAGTTATAAGGGCTTTTGGACGGTCTAATGATGCCTTCCTCAAGCAACTCGGTAATTTGTCGCTCTACCTCCTCTCTCATGCTCGCGGGGTATGGGTAGCTTTTTGTATAAATGGGCTCAGGCGTAGTGGTCTTTATCTCGGCCCGAACTGAGGTTTTGATATTTGATTTAATGTCGAGTGGGTCGAACAGGTGCGAGTATCGGTTTATCAGGGACTCTAAAATTGGAAGCACCGCTTCAGGAATATCCGAGGTTTCGGAAAAATTAATGTTTCCGACTGTTTTGTTTCGCAGCTATTGTGAGGACATGATTTTTCCTGTCTATCACAGCGCCGAGCGCTTTTAGTGTATCATCCCCTATGATACCGTCGAAGGATTCAAGTCCCGGTAATGAGTAGAATGTTGTTTCGGTATCGTTCCCCACATTGTGAAAAAATTGTCCGCAGATTTTCCTATTTATTAGAATTGGTCCCGCCGCCGTCTGCACTGAAAAAGGAGGGTCAACTGGCTGTGAGTGAGGAGCTATGGCAGGTTTAATGAAAATTTTGTTTGCTCCTGTATCAATAAGGAATTTTAGAGCAGTGTTATTGTTGGTCATGCACGTTAGGTAAGCAATGCTGGAGCGTGAGGCACCGCTCCTTATATTAAATAAGCTGGAGGGCCAGTCATTAAAAAATTTACTTCCTGAACGTTGTCTTCTGTGGGTGCGGAATCGATTAGGGAGTCCGAACCTTCTTCTGAGCCATCAGTCTGTATATTATACAATTTTGGTTGTTTTTTGAAGTTGCCTTTTGAAGAAGTAGGTCCCCTTTTGAAGGCATTTGACCCCGAAGGTCGGTTCATATAATTTATCTGCCTTGTCTGCATGCTACCGTCGACTTCCATTCTCTCGGCGGGCTTAGGGGCAGTCGGTCTGGCTGGGGGCGATGAGCTTGCGCTGTTACTGGGTTGGAAGCTATTGTAGGGGGTTCTATATCCTGCGTTCCTATTGACCCAGTTATAATTTGAGCGTGCACGTGGTGGTACGGG
This sequence comes from Sphenella marginata, assembly GCA_951509765.1. Classification (NCBI taxonomy): domain Eukaryota; kingdom Metazoa; phylum Arthropoda; class Insecta; order Diptera; family Tephritidae; genus Sphenella; species Sphenella marginata. Next base: position 79,792,231 of record OX608080.1, on the reverse strand, counting down.
TGGCCTTTGCAGGTTCTTTGTCGGAACTATGATCCTATTAATGGAGTTTGTGTGGACTATTGTATTCCGAAGAGTGAGATTTTGAATATCGAGGCAGGCAGAGTAGGCCTCTGGCAACGTCTTTGGTTTTTGTACAATCAGCATACGAGATAATTCGGGACTCGATCCTCGGATGAAAACATCCAGGGCTCTGTTCCTATAGGTTTCTCTCAGAACTGAAACCGTCTCTTGCGAATAATCATCGCATTGTATCTTGTTTATTATGAGTGACAGTTGGTGATTCACTGTCGCAAAGAACTCATCCAGCTTGGAGGCTCCTTGCGTGAGCCGGTTCAGTTGGTGCTCCAGAGTTCGGATGTCTCTCTTATCGACGTAGTGAAGGGACAATATTCGCTTTATATCTGCCCATTCACCTGCAAAAACATTATACGCTACCAAGGCCGCATCAGCTCCACCCCGAATTTTCTGCCGGATGTGCTGGAGGATGGCCCGATATAGAGGCTTCCCTTTTACTACCTCGTAATCGGCCAGGATCCCTTCAACTGTATGGACCCAGGAGATATACTGAGAGGGGCTCCCCTCGAATATCTGCAACTCCTTCACACAGTCAGGGAGCCTGCCAATATCTTCCAGTCTCCGTATCTGCTCAAGAAGAGCATTTATTCCCCCGGTCAGCTCATTAACCTTAGTTGTTAGAGCTTGCTTTATATTTATTTTATATTAGAGGTTTCGCAAAAAAAATCGAAAATCACCTATTCTGAAGGGATACGTTTGCGTGTTCGTCTGTTTTTCTACCAAAGCCGTTCAGAACCCCATGCGGATAATCTGTCCATGCAAAATCGGTGGGAAAAACTTATGTTAATCCATCAGCAATTTAGTCAACGCTGGAAAGAAGAGTATCTCAAAGACCTACACCAGAGGTAAAAGTGGAAACCCCGCAACAAAATTTATCGATTGGGGAGTTCGTCGTCATTAAAACCGAATTATTACCACCAAAAGAGTGGCGGTGAGGGCGTATAGAAAAGATTTGTTAGGGTTCGAATGGTAGAATAAGAATGGCAGATGTCCGAATGCAATATGGCGTACTTACCAGACCCATCGTCAAACTTTGCCCTCTTCCAATTCAACCAGATATATCGAGTCCCCAAAACTAATCGCTTTACACAGATCTTCTCTTTACCCACTAGTCATAAGTTTGTCAATATAATTTACTAAAGTCCAGGTTATTTACAGGCATCGAGTTGGCGGCCCGTCACGTGGAGGCTTATCCCCACGAACATCGGGTTTATTCACTCAATGTCGTACTTCAAGTGACCCTCTGCGACCTCGCCGAAGCCTTGACGTTCACCTATGCCTACTGTGCTACCCGTTCCACTCTGTACTATTTTGTAAACAGTTTGCGGTAATGGATTTGGAAGAAAATTGGAAGCAAGTACGTTGTTATGAATATTGGCATAACTGTTTGGCTCGTACACATAGCCTAGTGCGAGATTGGCAATCAACGTTCAAATTCAAGATCTGCAATCAGTGGCATCACACCTTGTTACATCGCCCGACTATTGCAGAAGAAGAGGAAGCCCAGCAGGTCCAAGAACCGTCGACGCTAGAACAAATCTCGATGTGGACAGGGCCATCGCCGCCCTTACTAAGCTGCGAGCGGAACTTGCACCAGTGCAACGGCCCCGGCGTGTTTAAGTGATCTCGTCACTTAAAGTTTTAATGATTTGCACTCATGCATCCCTGTAATTCTTTCACATCACAAGCATCCCTGCGGTGCGTGGAAGTTCGAACACGACACTGGAATTGCTTCCATTGTACGTTAGTATAAAACGACTTACGTGGTGTAACTCTCTCTCTTTCATCGAAATCAACTAACATCGGCGACACCTCGAGTCCACGCAGTTCAACATAGAATATAAATAGATCATCCAATCATATCCCCACAAAAAAATTACATTCCACTTAAACTTAATTCTTAATACTCATTCAAACAAACATCTTTATTTCAACTATATATGTAAATACATAAATATATTTTTCTTTTTTTATATATAGTTATGTATATACAATATCACCATCAATACTAATTAGTCTTACAACTTTGCATTACATATACTAAAACGTAAGCCGAAAGCCCTGGCAGCCAAAAACATAAGTTTTTTTATTTTACCCTATCGACTAATAAGGGCAAAATCTGTTTTACCCCATTTTCCTCTCTACAAAACAAAATCCCCACAGTTTCAGATAGTGTTTGTTTTCTGCCTCTTTTTATTTACTTCACCTTGTGATTCTAATATGACGGGAACGAGCTCCAGCTTTTAATATTTAAATTATTTAATTTTTCATAATTTTCAAAGCCGAATTTAAGTTTCGAATTGCTGCTATTTCAAACATTCATAGGGAAATAAAAGTAAGTATAAGATAGTCTGATCGTACTGGTGCCATTCCTTCCATTGTTATATGCCTTTTTGCTGTACTTACATCCGAAAGACATATGTACGGATGTGTATATGAAAAAACAAAAGTAAGACGAGAAGCAAGTACCTATTCTTATATTTTTTAAGTAGGTAAGTCGAACAATTTTCTATTAGGCAATTTTCTTTTGTAGTGACTGGACATAGCAGTCCTTATGGGTCGGAAAGTCGAGATGACACTGACAATATATTGAGCTTAGTTGGTTGTAAATTATTAAAGTCATTTAAGCAGCTAAACCGAAGTTCATCAAGATTAGGATGCCAAATTTGTCCTTAAGTCTTTATTGTTTCAGTATCGTCCAGTGATATCGTTTTTTCCAGGGATGCAAACCGGTTTTGAACCGAACCACAGTGGTTTTTTAGTCCTTGAACCGAACCACGAGCCGAACCATTTTTTTTTAGATGTATGAACCGAACCAAAAACCGCTAAAAAAAAATGGCTCGGTTCGGTTCAAAATTGCATTCCTAAAACATAAATTTTTCTAAAAATTGCAATCACTGTTTTGTCATAAACAACTTTAATTATTCAAGGTTTGACTACCTAGTGGGAAAAAAAAGATAAAGTTATCCATAAGATCGTGCAAAGTAATGTATGAAAAATCGGCTTAGATGCAGAATAGATCCAGCTTCCAAATTAAAAATATATATATGTAAGTTAAGGCGGGTCCTTTCCCGCCCAATAAAAAGTTAAAGTTGGAGACCGCCCCGCGTTCTCTTGAACCTAGATCCAAAAGAAATAAAAGACAAAATATCAGATTAGTACAATTTTTAATTACCGCTCTGGTTCGCGTATGCAAATGGAATGACAGAGTCACAAATTGTAAATTTCAACCTTGCTTCTAACTAAAGCTAAAAACTTATTCTAGCTGCTGACACAGCGCTTCCCATGGTTTGCCTTTTGATCAGTTGCATAAGTGCAACTTGCGTATGCAATCGATATTGCATATGCTGCAGATCGAATTACCCGAATTGGCTTGCGCGTGTTGTGGGAAGTGCGGTGTCAGCATATTCACACCGGTAGGTGTGCTGGCCGTCTTGTTAACTACCCCCCCTTTAAACATCTGCGTCCCGCTGATGAACCAAATCCTTGTTTTGGGTCCGTGGCTGGTCCTGATCCGTTGTTTGGTTAAGTTTTGGAAAATTAATTGTTGTTGTGAGTTTCTTCCAGATGAGGTAGCACACGACTGCTAGGATTACCAAGCCGATAGCATCAAAAATCGAAGTGACTTGGAAGTTATTACCCAGTTGGTCTAGTTGATGAATATTTTCCAAGCTGAGGTTGTGGATGTAGCCCAGATTCAACTTCAGGCCCTCGTTTGTGACGTTTACTAGGGCCGGTGGCAAGGCTTGAACTGTGCGCACTGTTTTGCTCACGAAGGTTTGGTCACCCACCGTAATCGTCTCGTTGTTTATTATTATTACGTACGTCCCATTCAGGGGATTAGAGCAGTTTTTTCCGCGCAGCTGCCCCCGGAAATTGGTTATAAAAATTGTGTTCTCGTTGATCATCTCTATGATTTCCTTGCTGTCTGGTTCAAAATGACATTTCGCGTCGCCGCCCTTTATTAATTTGGCAAGGCATCCATCTTCCGGAAGTTTAACCAGCGACTTTGGCGGACAAATCTTCGAGTTGATGATGGACAGGCAGTCTTCCTTCAGCCCAAAGGTTTCTTCTTCGCTTATTAGAATTTGTTTGTGGTTTAACTCAACATGCTGCCCTCGTATCACGGCCGCACGCGTTATCAGGAGTCGATAAGCACTTGGCTTAACCTTTGGCATTGACAAAACGTATAACAGCATGGTGCCATTGGAATAGACTGAGGCGGATCCATGTTCGATAGCTTCAATAAAATTCTGATAGGGTAGCGACTCCTCTTCTAGTAGTAACCTCTCGTCTTCATTGCGGTCGAGAAGGTTTGTGTTGATTATACCGGATTTCGCCATCTGGCAGGCCTGTATGACTTCGGAGACCTGCTCCTTTAGGATTAGGACCTTGCCTAGATCCAGAAGCTCGAGATTCTCTTCATTTATACTCTTATTTATCTCATTGATGTGAAGTCAATGGAACGTGTTTTCCTCGGCTTACTTATTTCGAGCTCGTCGAGTCGAAGTTTTATTTGTTTAAGGTGGAATTGTAGGACCGTACGCACAACCTCGTTCTGGATGTCATGCTGTGCTGATTCGGATAGTATTTCCAAGGCGTTATTGAAATAGCTGAGGTCGACCATGTGTACTAGACTGAAGTGCCCATTCAGGATCCAGCCACGACCATGTTTGATGGTGATAAGGGGGGAGTCGTACTTGTAGACATTGAGGCCGCAAGCACCGGAAATAAAAAGTAAAATTATTTTTATCATTATTACTAATGCTTTTTTCTTTTTCTATTTCAGGGACGGTGAACAATTTTACAAACGTTTAATGTGAGATAAAAATTTTCTTTTTTTTTTGAAGAGATGTAAAGAAAATACAAACAATTTATTTATCTACTTTAATACCGTCTTTCTTTATTTGTGTTTTAGTAGTGGTTTTTGTGGTGACTAAAGTGTATTTTTTGTAATGATTAAAGAGTGGTTTTTGTAGTGATTAAAGTGTTTGTAGTTGGCTGAGTTGCTTCTTTAATTAATATTTTTGTGGTGGCTAATGTTGCCCCTTTTTTCATAAATATTGTTGATATGCCTCTTTTAATTAGTATTGCTTTAGAGTTCCGTGGTGGGCTTATTTTCCTGTTTAAGGATGATTGTTTGTTGATTGTAGTTTTTTGTGCGTGCTGCTTTTGTATTTTTTCTCAATAAAATTTTGTTGCCTATCCCGTGCAGCCTTTTCTTAATTTTTTTACTTGTAAAATTAATCATTTTTTTGTTTTTTTTTTCTTTTTTTGTTTTTTTTTTTGTTATATTTTCATTCTATATATTTTTTGTGTGTTTTTTTTTGTTTTTTTTTCTTTATTATTATTGTTATTATTTTTTTAATTTTTTTTTTTTTTGTTTATCTGTTATCCGTGTTTATTTGTGCCTTATGGACCTTTCTACCATTTTCCGTGACCACCGTGACTTTGTTATCCTTCCCCACTATTTCCTTTTTATAGAGAGCCTTCTGTTTTGCCTTTATCTGTTTATCTCTAATGTAAACAGAATCTCCAGGTCTAAATTTTCTTTATGGTTTTTCGTTTTTTATTTAGCCGGAGATTTCTAAGCTCTTGGTTTCTCCTGATTTGTTCCTTGATTTCTTCGTGAACCCGGCTCCTGAAATTGGTCAGGCCTTGGTAGTTAATTCTCTCAGTTCTGTTTAAGAATATGTCGCTAGGTTTCCTTTTCGTTACTGAGTGTATAGTTGAATTATAATGATCCACTGCGATATAGACTAACTCCTTTGGCCTAACATTGGTCATCTCAGTGCGAAGGCACCGGTAGATCTCAATGACAGTAGAATGGAGTTGACCTCGCTCCTTTGAACGGGAGTTTGGTATAATTCGATCCCTAGGCCTCGTATGTAATTACGAACCAAGGGAGTCATAAATCCCCTTTCGTTGTCCGTTACTATCATTCTAGGGGTTGTAAAGTGGTGAATGAGCTTAGCCATCTTGGCGAGAAGAGTGATGGAAGATTTATTTTTTATATGGAAAGTTTTGCAAATTTCGAGAATTTATCTATACTGGAGAGGAATTTTTCTCCCTGAATCTCAAAAATGTCCACATGCACTATTTCGCAAGGATATTTTGGCACCGGAGTATCCTTGATCGGTGGTACTGGAGGATGCCTATCGTATTTGTTGGCGAGGCATGTCTCGCAGATGGCCGTGAATTTCCTTATGCGACTGGACATTTTGGGAAAATAGTATCTTTCTAGGATCTGCTCCCTATTTTCCCTAGAGTTTCTATGAGCTCTTTTATGCTCATCCTGGATTATCTTACAGATTCTATCCTCATTGGCAACATCCTCGACCATTCTCTGCGTAATCCTTATTTTGTATAAGAAGAAATGCTCTAAGTAAACCTCTTGTAGAAGTCGCAGGTGGTTTTCTGGGATTTTTATTCCATTCATAAGGGATGGATTTAGACGCTCTTTCAAGGCCGCGGTTAAGCTTGTCTTTTCAATGCTAGATAACCTGACGTAATGGCGTGTGAAGCCTGGGTGTGGGTTTTCCACGCAAACCATTGCACTCCCTTCTGTGAGAACTATTTGGTTTCGGAAGACGTTGAGGGGACTCTCTACGTGTGGGATAAGGTCCGAGGCGTCCTGATCAGCACTATGAACCGTTCCGTCTTCGCTTCTGGTTTCTGCTGGAAGATCATTACGTTCCGGAGGTGCCGTCAGATGGTTTGCTTGGCATGGGATTCTGGAGAGAGCGTCTGCCACAACATTTGATTTACCTGGAGTGTTGTAGTTTCTGCTTCCCAACGCGAAAGTGAGAGGCTGGTGGTCTGTGTAAATCCAAATTTTCTTGGCACCATAGAGGTAGGATCTCAAGTTGTCTAAGGACCAAATTATTGCCAGCATTTCTTTCTCATTTGTGGCATAGTTTTCCTCTGTTCTACTCAGAGATCTAGAAATGTAGGCGATTGGCCGATCTTTCCCATGTTCTCCCTGGGACAGAACCCCACCAATGGCATAATTTGACGCGTCTGTCGTCAAATTAAATGGTTTCCCGAAGTCGGGAAATGCAAGGATATCTGCGGAAATGAGTAGTTTTTTTAGGTTATTGAAGGCTTGGAGGGCTTCCTCATCTAGATTAATGAGTATTTTCCTCGATTGGTTGGCCTTGACCTGAGCGTTTTCACCCCGGGTGTGTTTGGGGGCAATAGATTTTCAATAGCGTGGACCTTTGAAGGATCGGGCTTTATCCCATCAGATGTGATTATATACCCCAGGAGCTCTACTTCTGTTTTCATGAACTTAGTGTTTTCTAGGTTTACCCTTAGGTTGGCATCCGCCAACCTTTCGAATACTATTTCCACGTTCTTCAAATGCTCGTCGATATCTTTGCCAAAGACGATAATATCGTCGATGTACACATAGCATATCCTTCCGATATCCTCTTTAAGGACATCATCGATCATGCGTTGAAATATTGCGGGCGCGTTTTTCAACCCGAAAGGCAGTCTGAGAAACTTGTATTTGCCGTTCATTGTTGAAAACGCTGTTTTCGATATTTATTGCAATTTGATGGAATCCTGATGTGAAATCGATCGTAGTGAAATATTTGGCATTTCCTAGGCTGGCTAGAGTTGCATTTATATCGGGGATGGGATAAGCGTCTGAGACTGTGACGGCATTTAGGCGCTTAAAATCCACTACCATTCTTCATTGTTTTTCACCGGATGGCTTGGGTTTTTTTGGGACTACCCAAATAGGAGAGTTATAAGGGCTTTTGGACGGTCTAATGATGCCTTCCTCAAGCAACTCGGTAATTTGTCGCTCTACCTCCTCTCTCATGCTCGCGGGGTATGGGTAGCTTTTTGTATAAATGGGCTCAGGCGTAGTGGTCTTTATCTCGGCCCGAACTGAGGTTTTGATATTTGATTTAATGTCGAGTGGGTCGAACAGGTGCGAGTATCGGTTTATCAGGGACTCTAAAATTGGAAGCACCGCTTCAGGAATATCCGAGGTTTCGGAAAAATTAATGTTTCCGACTGTTTTGTTTCGCAGCTATTGTGAGGACATGATTTTTCCTGTCTATCACAGCGCCGAGCGCTTTTAGTGTATCATCCCCTATGATACCGTCGAAGGATTCAAGTCCCGGTAATGAGTAGAATGTTGTTTCGGTATCGTTCCCCACATTGTGAAAAAATTGTCCGCAGATTTTCCTATTTATTAGAATTGGTCCCGCCGCCGTCTGCACTGAAAAAGGAGGGTCAACTGGCTGTGAGTGAGGAGCTATGGCAGGTTTAATGAAAATTTTGTTTGCTCCTGTATCAATAAGGAATTTTAGAGCAGTGTTATTGTTGGTCATGCACGTTAGGTAAGCAATGCTGGAGCGTGAGGCACCGCTCCTTATATTAAATAAGCTGGAGGGCCAGTCATTAAAAAATTTACTTCCTGAACGTTGTCTTCTGTGGGTGCGGAATCGATTAGGGAGTCCGAACCTTCTTCTGAGCCATCAGTCTGTATATTATACAATTTTGGTTGTTTTTTGAAGTTGCCTTTTGAAGAAGTAGGTCCCCTTTTGAAGGCATTTGACCCCGAAGGTCGGTTCATATAATTTATCTGCCTTGTCTGCATGCTACCGTCGACTTCCATTCTCTCGGCGGGCTTAGGGGCAGTCGGTCTGGCTGGGGGCGATGAGCTTGCGCTGTTACTGGGTTGGAAGCTATTGTAGGGGGTTCTATATCCTGCGTTCCTATTGACCCAGTTATAATTTGAGCGTGCACGTGGTGGTACGGGTGGCCTTTGCAGGTTCTTTGTCGGAACTATGATCCTATTAATGGAGTTTGTGTGGACTATTGTATTCCGAAGAGTGAGATTTTGAATATCGAGGCAGGCAGAGTAGGCCTCTGGCAACGTCTTTGGTTTTTGTACAATCAGCATACGAGATAATTCGGGACTCGATCCTCGGATGAAAACATCCAGGGCTCTGTTCCTATAGGTTTCTCTCAGAACTGAAACCGTCTCTTGCGAATAATCATCGCATTGTATCTTGTTTATTATGAGTGACAGGTGGTGATTCACTGTCGCAAAGAACTCATCCAGCTTGGAGGTTCCTTGCGTGAGCCGGTTCAGTTGGTGCTCCAGAGTTCGGATGTCTCTCTTTATATCTGCCCATTCACCTGCAAAAACATTATACGCTACCAAGGCCGCATCAGCTCCACCCCGAATTTTCTGCCGGATGTGCTGGAGGATGGCCCGATATAGAGGCTTCCCTTTTACTACCTCGTAATCGGCCAGGATCCCTTCAACTGTATGGACCCAGGAGATATACTGAGAGGGGCTCCCCTCGAATATCTGCAACTCCTTCACACAGTCAGGGAGCCTGCCAATATCTTCCAGTCTCCGTATCTGCTCAAGAAGAGCATTTATTCCCCCGGTCAGCTCATTAACCTTAGTTGTTAGAGCTTGCTTTATATTTATTTTATATTAGAGGTTTCGCAAAAAAAATAAAAAATTAAAAGTCACGGGCACGGAATGGCTTTACCTTTGCTCAATGGCTTTTGGGTTTTTTTTGTGAAATATTGTATCACAGGCACGGTATGGCCTTTCTTTTGTTAATTTATGTTTTTTTCTCGTTTTTTGTTTTGATATAAAGCAGGCATCGGCAGCCCATAGCTCACTGAGCTGGGCAAGAGCGTAAGTGTTTCACACGTACATGCGAGCGCAGTAGCGAGAGCTAGCAACACAAATCCAAAAATATGATCAGTTCCTATCCAACTTTCATGCAAGCAAGAACGTTGTCGTTTATGCGCATCGATTTTTCTTGCTTACGTGGGTGCCTACATATTTGTGATATATCCCTGTATGTTTACGAACGCAATTATGGCAAAATTTAATTTAGAGCGGGAAATGCGATTTTTCTTTGCAGAAAATTTAGACGGGGAAGCTGTCTGCTTAGTATTTAAAAAAAACCCAAAAAAAATTTAAAAAAACACAAAAATTTAAAAAAAATTTATTGTTTTTAATTGCTACGATGAACTAGGTACGGTCTTTTTTATTTATTTCAGTTGTTGGAGATGTGCGCTACATTTGTCAGAATATATTGAAATTGTCATGCAAAACCTTAGTAATCAATTGAGCAGCCATTATTAGATAGTCACCCACGTAAAAATATATATATGCGTAAAGCCGAACTATGAGAAAATTTGTGTAATTGTGCTCGCCTATATGTGTGACACACACATTCACGAAATGAATTGTTTGCATGTATGAGAATGCCGATGCCTGATATAAAGTGTTCGATGCTTTCAGCTCCTTTCCTGGAAAAGAACAAGGAAGGAACTGTAAGTTTGGTTGTGAAATCTCCACCGTGTTCTGATGTTAACGGCGACATGTACCTAATTGGCGTTTCACAGTACATCGCCTTTAAGGTTAAAGTTTTTGGCCAGGGAGGCTGTGTCATTCCTTTTTGGTCGACGACAATCAGATTGAGGGCAACCTACTTAGGCACAGCTAGATCCACAACGAAATCCCGGACTAACGCAATCTCCAGAGTGTTCTTATGGCTACACTGAACAGGAACCCTTTGCGATCCCCATCTTGTTCTCATGTGTACTCTGGAAGAATCGCGTAAAGCATGGAGCAGTTTCCAGTGTGTTCTGATGTGTACCCTGGAAACACTGAGGACATAGCCAAACTGTAGTGTGTTCTTATGTGTACACTAGGGTTAGCCACTACAAAGAATATGTTTTGCCATATCCTTAATGGAATGGCAACAGGCACGCAGGGTGCAACTTTTTTGTGCATATTGCAATGTCACGGAATTCGTTAACCATTATATGGCCTTCGGTATAGTGGGAACCGGCCTATGAGGATAGGTACACGGACCCACCCAGCCAACGCGATCATACGAGGACACTTGCTCCGCGGTTGTTGAGTGGCAGGGAAAATCACTTTCACTAATCTTTAAATTTTCGAAAGAAGAAAAAAAAAGAGAAACAAAACAAAAATCAATTTTTATATTTTCATTTGCGCACCTGAGGGTCTTAGGGGTCACAGAATGGCTTCTTTTAATTTTATTCCTGTCTCAGCCGTTTAGGGCTTCAAGGATTGGACATAGTAAAGTTATTTTCACTTATTCACTGTGTGGTTTTACCACAATTTACCTCTCCTAGGGAGAGGAGCTTTTATATTCTGGAGGGTCCCGAAGGGAATCGCAGAATTAAGCTTATATTATAAACCGGAGGGTCCCCCCGAAGGTGGTGAATCGCGGTTTGAAAAAATTTTGTTATCGGCTGTACAAGCCCTTATTTACACTTGTTTTACTTATTTATTTATTTAATTTTATAAACCGGAGGGTCCCCCCGAAGGTGGTGAATCGCGGTTTTCAATATATTTTTTATATGTTTTTCGTCATTTTTGTTATAGGAAATTTTGTGGATATCACTGCCACCAACACTTTAACTTCACAACTGCCACTAACACTGATCACTTATTTATCAGGACCTCTCATTTAAGGAAGTCCTTTCCAGGGACCCACCCATTAGTGGGTCCCTGCTCGGGCGAGAGTTAAGGCGGGTCCTTTCCCGCCCAATAAAAAGTTAAAGTTGGAGACCGCCCCGCGTTCTCTTGAACCTAGATCCAAAAGAAATAAAAGACAAAATATCAGATTAGTACAATTTTTAATTACCGCTCTGGTTCGCGTATGCAAATGGAATGACAGAGTCACAAATTGTAAATTTCAACTTTGCTTCTAACTAAAGCTAAAAACGTATTCTAGCTGCTGACACAGCGCTTCCCATGGTTTGCCTTTTGATCAGTTGCATAAGTGCAACTTGCGTATGCAATCGATATTGCATATGCTGCAGATCGAATACCCGAATTGGCTTGCGCGTGTTGTGGGAAGTGCGGTGTCAGCATATTCACACCGGTAGGTGTGCTGGCCGTCTTGTTAACTTGTATATGTGATAAAAAAGGACACTAATGTGAAAAGAAATTTAAAACAATTGATTAATCTTATTTTTCAGCGCCGGCTTAGCGATCCACAGTATTTTTGTGCAGGTCACTTTTCGCATTGGCGGCCTTCGGACACGCTTCAATAAAATAACTCTTAGCGGATCGAACACTGACTTCGTGATCTCCAGTACTATTCAAATAACTAAAATTTTACAGGAGTAAGATACACCGATTTTACATAAGTCAGTACGATGAGCTGGAATAGTTTCTGGAAAAATTAAATAAAACTGAAGCTTTACCAGATAGGAAAACTTTCGTGGACGTCATTAATTGTTTCGATAATATAAAACGCCTTTCTCCACATTCAGACGTTTTGAAATTCTGGAAAACAAATTTTAGCAAGAATAAAAAAAATTCCAGAGATTGTTCTGGTAGCTCCTGCCACACAAGTCTCTGTCGAAAGAGAATTTTCCACTTTAAAATTTATTTTATCACTTGAGGGTAAATTTAGAAGAAGACTTGTTAGAATACATTCTTTTGATAAACTAACATAAATACTAAATAAGCTGGTGGTTTTTGCAGTTTACATTCGATAATTTGTATTCATTTCATTTCATCTATTGACCATTACGTGTGACGAAAACAAAAAATATTTTTTTTTTTTTCTAAACAATGTAAATTTTCGATAAATTTAAATGAATTTAATCTCAGTATTAATATGTATCATAACATAATAATAATTTTCTGTATCGTATTGCTATTATAACTTCTTGGCGATATATTAATAAATATTATCTATAAATGACAATAACAAAGCGTTTTATTTTTATACGTTTATCACCATATTTATAAAAGTTAACAAAGTTTTATAAATCTCTTTTTAGTTTTTAGCTGGGTTGATATATGGTCTGAACCAGTTCATGAACCGGTTTAAGGTTTAACAAGATGGTTCGAACCACTGAACCGAACCGCAGAGATTTTCGGAGTGACTTGAGGTATAAAATAGTGTAGGCCAAATGGGTTAATGTTCTTGAAATCATCGCTCATTTTTTTTGTATCAGGCGTCTTTCCAAGTATACGTTCAAGGGATAGGTATCTGTGTTTTGCCACATCATGGGATGAACCAAGCTAGGACTGATCTCTCTTAAATGGTAGACTAGCTTGGAAACGACGCTTTGGCAGCAATTGGGTATTTTCCACAAAATGATTTTCGCAATAACTAAACTCCTTACAGGTACTCCTTACAGGTTATAAGATTCAATTGCGAGCCTGAATCTAAAAGAACTCTTACTAAATGGTCGTTGCCACTGTGATCTTTGATTTTTACTAAGGCTTATAACTTAAGAAACTACTAGCCCTCGCTAAAGCTAAGACATGCACCTTCGAGCCGGATTCGAACCGGCGGCTTATGAATATGACTAGACGACTACGCCGAATGCATTGTAGTTCACAATGAAAAATTCCGAAGATATAGTCTATACTAGTATATCCCGTGGTCGAAAATCTACCACCTTAAATTAGTATAACTTATTAAATCCTATGTTCACCACTACCATCAGCGACATCTACAACCCAGTAGATAAAGTTCTCTGATTCACAATGGCGTTGCAGTACAAATTGATTTTTTTGTGCATTCACAATCGTTTATTCAAACGAATTAATTTTTATAAAATACGCTTAAACAAAAGCACTGCTGTAATTGAAATATAGTTTCGCATGTAGAGGTAACCCACACCTTTAAAACGATACCTTACTTAATGATATTGGTTAGAAATGAGAGCAGAAAATTAGGAGCAAACACAAAAAGACCTTACAGAAATAATATGTATGATTTTGTAAAGCCAAAGGGTGGTTTCCCACAACGAAAATGAGGAAGCCAATCACGCGCAATGGCTCAGAGCTCGCCCCCAATTAATAAATATAAGGTGTCACAGGTGTAATTCTGCTTTGGTGAAACAAGAATGGTCATTTGGTCATTTCGGCGGCCTGTGGGAGGCTGCCGTAAAATCAACAAAAAATTTACTCTATCGCACCGCCGCAAACGCCAATCTGACATTCGTAGAGGTAGAGGCAGTACTGAATTCAAGGCCCATCACACCAAACTCCGCAGATCCCAGCGAAGGGGAAGCAGAGATTATCTGTTAGGACTTCAGGCCAGAGCCAAACCCGAAACCAATATAGAGATTGGCATAATGGTACTCCTGGGAAAGGTTACTAGTGCCGTTGTTGGAAAAGTTAGTATGATCCGTGTTGCCTAACGCGACGTTGTCATAAGTAAGCTATCCACAAGTTGGCACCATTACCATTAAACTGGCATATGTAATTATATGCAGACTTTTATGTATTTAAAAGATAAATAGTTTTCAAAAGAAATTATGAATTATCAAACATTAGAATCGCTATTATTATAGCATAACAATTTCAATGTATACATACTGTAAAATAAATACTTAGTTATTCAGATGTAAACATTATATAAATACAAAACTTTAAATGCTGGCTACAAAGTTATTGGTCAAATAAAACCCATGACTTTTGAAATTAGATTTCTGTTATTAATTTAACATGAAAGAAGAAAACTGAATTTATTTTATAACCTTTTTATTATTTTTATGCATAGGCACCCACAAAGTGTCTATTAGTTATTATTGATACATAAGCATAAACGGGCCCAGCATGTTGGGCCAGCATTGAATTACCCTGCAAGTGGGCTAGTAGGTATATAGCATCTGAAAAGATTTATAACTGTTTTTTCTTGAAGTTTTGGAGAAGGTTTCTGTAAACTTTCACATAAACTGAAACTAAAAAGTTTACATGACGTTTATTGTGGCAAGTTTACTTTAAATTATTTTTAAAAAACATTTACAGAAATGCTTGTTGGGTCAGTATTTATTATGGAACGCTGTGTTTATACCTTTCATGAACATGAAATGGTATTATAACTTTGGTCCGATGTTTGTAAGTATAAGAAGAAAAGAGATAGACCCACTATTAAGTATATCGAAATGATCAGGGAGATGAGCCGAGTTGATTTAGCCATGTCCGTCCGTCCGTCCGTCCGTCTGTTTGAACGCAAACTAGTCCCTCAGTTTTAGAGATATCTCGATGAAATTTTGCAAGCAGGCGTCATTTTGCATACGATTAATCATTTGTCGGAACCAGCAAGAACCATACAATCGATTGATCCTATAAATGGGTTTTGGGCTATAAATTTTGAAGTTAAAGAGCTAGGAACGTAAAACTTTGCAGGTTTGCTACATATTATATATGTAACGTATGAAGGGAAAATCAGTCAGATCGGACGAACATAACATATAGCCCCCATACAATCGATTGTTCCGATAAGTTTGGTTTGGGCTATGTATCTTTAAATTAACAGTTTTGAAGTTTGTACCAATTTTAAGTAAGCATCGGACACGTAAAAAAGTTATGCGTATTCATGAAAGGTATAAAGACTTCGGCACAGCCGAAGACAGCCCTTTCCTTACTTGTTTTTTTTTTTTTGAGGTTTTAGTTACTCTCGCGCCGTAGTTGGAGAGGACTCATATGCATATCAAAGATATTAAATAATTATTTGGCCCAATCGAAAGATTATAGCGCCTTCACCAATATGCTTTATTCATATATATATTTTTAGGGTTGCCAATGTTCTTCAATTTAGTTTTTCTTTTCGTTATATTTTAATAATTCAGTTCTTATTTTCTATTAGTTTTAGTTTAGTTAATGATTATATAGTATGTATATCAAATTTGCTATAATTTAAGGCCGTTATGAAGTTTTTCACTTTCCGATGGATTCCACATTTTTAATGTTCCGTATGTATGTAAGTAAAATGTTCCAAATTAATTTTTTGTTTAATAATAATAGCAAATATTGTTTATTTTTAAGGGAAAAAAGAAAGGTAAGTTTGTAATAAGAGCTGTGTATCTATTTATATACATAGTTAAATGTAATATGTTGCAGGTTTGGGTTGACTACAAGGTCCACCTGAAAGCAAAAATACGCGCAACAAGCACAGCATTGCAGGCACCGGCGGGGGTCCCTCTGTTTTAGTACCACTCTCACAGTTGGAAGAGAGCGTGAGTGAGCTATTGAGCGTGGTGTAATGGCAGCACTGTCAACATGGCATCACCTGTCATGTTGACAGCGGTGCCATTCACAGAAACGAAACGGTTGAAGCCGATGACGTGGCGAAGGCTGGCGTCACCGGCTTTTTCAGCTCGTTGATCAAGCGAGCAAATCAATCGTATCTTAGCCGCCATCACAGTCACTAGTGTTCACATATACAAATATATGTACGTGCCTTTTAAAATAAAACTCGAATAGCAATAAACGTCACACTAGATAAAGTGTTATAATTACTGTGTTTTATATTGATAGGACATTGATAACTCGTAACGATAAGAACGTAAAATATATAAACATTGTTTATCGAGTGCATAAGAACGTAAAATATATAAACATTGTTTAGCGAGTGCCAGTGATGGATTCCGAACACAATATGGCGACCGTGCAGTGCACAAAATTAATAAAAATTGGCGAACCGTGCAAAAATTACACACGCGAGGAACTGGCCGATGCCAGGCGGCGTATGTTGGAGAAGGGCCAGGTTTCAACGCCCGAAAAAAGGGAGAGGGTGAGACCGGCATTCCTCCCCGAAAAAAATAAAAACTTCAACTTTGTAAATTTTCTTTTCTGCAAGAAGCAACCATTTTTTTTTTCTTTCATATACAAATATAAAACAAAAAATACAAAAAAAATACAAAACTTTTAAAATTTACAAAAAATACAAAAAAAATACAAAACTTTTAAAATTTACAAAAAATACAAAACTTTTAATATTTACAAAAAAATACAAAACTTTTAAAATTTACAAAAAAATACAAAACTTTTAAAAATTACAAAAAAATACAAAATATTAAAATCAAAAATTACAAATTATCGAAATCAGAAAAAATCTGCACAACTGCAAAAATGCAGAATTGAAATCAAAAACACAAAATTATCAAAAATACAAAACCTTTAAAAAAAAATAATTTACAAAAATACAAAAATGATAAAACCAAAAAAAAAAAACTACAAAATTAGTGGAAAAATATGAATTATTGAAATCAAAAATATAAAACTTTAAACTACAAAAATTCAAATTATTGAAATCACAATACAAAAACTCTTTAAAAGCTACAAAAAAAATACAAATTTTTGAAATTAAAAGTTACACACAAAAAATACAAATTATTGAAATGAGAATAATACAAAAAAACTCTTTAAAAACTACAAAAAATACAAATTTTTGAAATTAAAAATATTGACTGGACGTATAAAAACTAAAATTACATCTCTTGTCACGCCATGCCGGCGGCAGCGTTGAAGTAAAGGAAGACAACAGGGAGCGGCAACAACAACATATGGCAGCAGCAGCAGGTTTCCGGCATTATTTTATTTGTATGGTAAGAAAAAACCATGTAGAACTATAAATTAAAATCTAAAATATATATACAAAAATGAATTTGTAAAATAAACCAAAATTAATGAATTTAATCAAAAAAATATATATATGAATTTGTAAAAATACTAAGTTAAAAGTTAATAAATTTTTATACAGAAATACAATTTAAAATTTTGCTAAAACATGAGATTTCTTTTGAGTGTACAGTGCGGCTGGCACATTAAAACATATTCGAGATTTTTTGCAGTGTACAGTGCGGCTGGCACATAAAAACATATTTAGATTTTTTTGCGTGTACAGTGCGGCTGGCACATTAAAATATATTCAGATTTTTTGCAGTTACCGGTGCGTCCGGGACATATATATACCACATACATAAATATTTCACCTATATACTTACCTACTACAGTTATCAATTTGCCTATTTTTCGAAAGTACAGTTGCCATATACCTAATTACCATATTTGCATAAATTCTGTCCATTTTGCTAAAGTACAGTTTGTCTATATTACTTGCCCATATTTAACATACCACAATCGAGTAAAATACAGTTGCCTACTTTCGTATACAGTTGCCTATTTTCACATATTGGTTTCATATATATAAATACAGTTTTTTATACATACGTCTATTTTCATATACGCTTTCGATTTTATATATACATAAATACGGGTTTTTTCATACATACGTAAATACAGCTTCTTTGACTTTTGCTTTTGTTATTCAAGTGCAGTCAAAGACAGTTGCTACATATAAGCAATTTTTGGACATACGATAATACAGTAAATTCTAGTACAGTACAACGCTTTTAATTTTAACATTTTTTTTTTGCTTTTGCTATTATACAAAATTTAAACTATTTTCAATTAACTTTATGAAACTAAATAATACGGATTTGAATCAACTAAGCTGAATTCAATAAAATTATTTGAAGTAAACTCAAATAAAACTCTTAAGAATTTACTGTACTTGAATCGACATTAGCCCAAACAATTTTTTTTTTGCAATAAACTTTTCGAATTAAATCAATAGCTTTCATGTCAGATGCCGAACATACTCCGACAAACGATAGATGTGCAAATAGAGATTCTTTAGGAGCAGACTTTTTAGGTTTTGGTAATTCACCACCACAAATAGCTGAATCACAACTTACTCTAAATTTGATCAATAATTCAACAACAACAATGGCTACAATAGAAGAAAAAAAGTCATTTATAGGCCTTTGTGCTTCAACGTTTAGATAAAACTACAGTGGGGACCCGTTAGCTTTAGCATCGTTCATAGACAAAATCGATTTAATAGAAAGTTTAACTGCACTCAACCTTATTAGTACATTAGTAGCATTTATAAAATCAAAATAAGAAGGCAAAGCCCGCGAAGCTATTCCAACTAACGTAAATACAATAGATGATATCATTTACTAAGAAATCGCATTAAACCAGATAATTCGAAAGTAGTAGCAGGTAAAATAGCAGCGTTGCAAATAAATAATAACAATTACACAGACTTTTCAAAGCGCATAGAAGAGCTAGCAGATTCTTTAGAACGCTCGTTAATAATAGAAGGAATTTCGCAGCCGAAAGCACACGAAATGGCGGTAGAGCAAACAATTAATGTTTGTCGACTTAATGCGAAATCTAGCCTAGTAAAATCTATTTTAGCTTCGACAACATTCAGCGACCCAAAAGACTTAGTTGCAAAATTAATAGTAGAGCAAAACAATGAAGTAAAAGAGCGGCAGGTTCTAGCATTTCGAGCGCGCGGCTACAATAATAACAATTTTAGATATCAACGCGGCAATTATCGACCAAATTATCAAAACAACAACAATTATAGAGGCAACAGACATTTTTCAAGTTATAACAACAATAACAACTACAGGCAAGGCAATAGGCACAGTAACAATTATAATCAAAATAACAACAATAGCAGTAGTAGTCGCTCAAACTCTAGCAACAATAGCAGCAATACCAACAGAAATAGCAATAACAGACCGGCTAATAACAGAAATACAAACAGAAATGTCCGCGCTTTAAATGCCAGTTCCCCTCAGGAGCGAACACTGAGGGAGGACGAGTTAAGCAATTAAACGAAAAAACAGAAACCAAAGGCATTTACTGCTTAAATTTAAATTATTCGGACTTTATAGAGTTAAAATTTCAAGAATCAAACAAAATATGCACATTTTTGGTAGACACACAAGCAGACATTTCCTTAGTAAAACTTTCTTGTATCAATGACAATTTTCCAATAGACAAAAGCGATATAATCAACATAACCGGCGTAACATCTAATACAGTTTCAACTTTAGGCAAAATCGACGTAAATCTAAACTTTTCGAATTTTCGTATAAAACAAACTTTACATATAGTCGACGACGACTTTAACATACCATCGGACGGAATTTTAGGCAAAGACTTTTTAAAACTTAACAAATGCATCATTAACTACGAAGATAACAATATTTTATTTTTAATCAACAACACAAAGATTTCAGTACAAATCCTACACGGAACAGAAGACGATACAGATTTAATACCACCGAGATGTGAAATTTTTAGACTTTTTAAATTAAACAATGCACCTGAGCCACTGTTCGTGGACTCTCAAGAAATTGAAAAGGGTGTATTCACAGCAAGATGCATAGTCGACTCAAAAAATCCAATAATTAAAGTAATAAATACAACAGACGAAATAAAATACGTTAAAAGAAATATCGTCCAAACTGAAAAACTCGCTAACTATAATGTTTATACAATAAATAAGGTACAATCCGAAGACGAACGAACAGTAAAACTAACAAAAATTCTAAGAAAACAAATCCCGAGTCACGCTCATGATAAATTATTAGACCTTTGCATAAAATATGCCGACATTTTCGCTATAGACACGGACAAAATTACATTAAACAATTTTTACGAACAAAAACTTAGAGTAAACCGGTATACATAAAAAATTACAGACTTCCATATTCGCAACGTGAAGAGATAAATCGCCAAGTAAACAAATTGCTAGATAATGACCTAATAGAACCGAGTTATTCAAATTATAATAGTCCATTGATAGTAGTACCAAAGAAAAGCAGTAATGGTCAAAAAGCGTATAGGATGTGTGTAGATTTTCGCGCGGTAAACAAAAAACTAATTGCTGATAAATTCCCGCTAGCTAGAGTAGACGACATCTTGGATAACCTTGGTAGAGCAAAATATTTTTCAACTTTAGACCTTTTCTCAGGATTTCATCAAATTCCGCTACATCCAGACTCTCGTGACATAACTTCGTTTAGTACAGATAAAGGCGCATTCAGATGGAAAGTTCTTCCGTTCGGATTGAATGTAGCACCAAATTCGTTTTCAAGAATGATGACAATAGCTTTTTCAGGAATTCCACCAAATGTAGCATTTTTGTATGTTGACGATATTATCGTCATAGGTTGTAGCGAATCGCATCATATAAAAAATCTAACACAAATATTCAATACATGCAGATCTTTCAATTTGAAGTTAAATCCCGAGAAATGCAACTTTCTAAGACCAGAGGTCACATTTTTAGGTCATAAATGCTCTGCTAAAGGTTTATTGCCTGATGACACAAAAATAAAAGCGATTAAAAAATATACAAAGCCATCAGATAAAGATGCAGTACGGCGATTCGTGGCATTCGCAAATTATTACAGGAGATTTAGTCCGAATTTCGCTTCTTTAGCAGCACCTTTAAACAAATTAAGTAGAACTAGTAAGGAAGTCTAAGTTCGGGTGTAACCGAACATTAAATACCTAGTAGTGATCTGTTTTGGTATCCCAATTTACTCAGGTCTATTTTAATAACGGAAAAGTTGTTATAAAGCCAACTGATTGTTTTCGATTAAAAACACTTCTTTTGTGAGTGGTAAATTCAATTACCACTAAATAAGAAAATATAAATAGCTTTCCTCATGTTCATGAAAGGTATGAAAATAAAAAAAATTAATAAAAAAAAAGGCAGTAGGGTGTTAACTACTTGCCCGTAAATCTTCCTTGTTTGTTATTCGATTTGCGTAATTTTTGGCAGGAGTATACTTCATACTATTGGAAAGTGTCTCACTAAATTTCATTGAAATACATTCTTGAAATTCCAAGCAATCGCTTTTGAAAATAGCAGAGCTTTTATGCTAAAAAGTGGGCGGCGCCACGCCTACTTCACCAAAATCCACAAAATTTTTTTACAGTATAGTTTTGTTTAAAAAGGCAATTACGTGTGTAAAATCTTATTTATATAACTTATACAATTATGGAAATATCGCGATTTTAATTTTACGAAGAAATTTTTTAGAACTATGTTCAAAAAGTGGGCGTGTCCGTTCTCCGATTTTGTTTATTTTTTCAGCAAAGAGTTAGCTTTATATGTTGAACACTTTCTCTAAATATCGTTTCAATAAGTCAATTTTTACCGGAGTTATGGCATGGAAAGTTTTGTGGAATAATCCCCCATAAAGGGGCGGGGCCACGCCCATTTCCCAAAAATTTTGTGCTTTCGACTTTCTTTGCCCACGAACACTTTAGAGGTGAAATAGAAATGATATACAGCTAGTTTAAGCAAAGTTATAGCATATTCAATATATCCATGATCCTTTTCGAAATCTTTCGTATAAAATTGGGCGTGGACCTAATCCGATTTCGCTAATTTTTTTTCGAAATATTGCCTGTATTAATAGAAATATGTGTGCTGAATTTTATTTTGCTATCTTGAGCGGTGTTTGATTTATGATTAATAATATTTCCAAATTTGACTTAATCAAAAGTGGGCGGTGCCACGCCCTTTTTTAAAAATTTCTTCAGAAATTTATTTTTTGCCTTAACGCTAAGGTACACACCAAATTTTATCCTTATAGGTGTATTATGTACTGAATAATCACTCTTTTTGTATTTTCGAAAATATTATATATATAGAAAGTGGGCGTGGCTTTTAACCGATTTTGCCTATTTTCAATAGCGTTCAGAGATAAGTAAAAAGGAACCTGCATACCAAGTTTCATTGAGATATCTCAAGATTTACTCAAGTTATCGTGTTTACAGACGGACGGACGGACGGACGGACGGACATGGCTCAATCAATTTCTCTTTTCCTCCTGAACATTTTGATATACATAAGTCAATATCTATCTCGATTCGTTTATGCCGTTACATACTACCGTTAGGCGAATGAAGTTAATATACCTTGTGTGCGAAGCACTACTAGGTATAAAAAAGGCAGTAGGGTGTCAACTACTTGCCCGTAAATCTTGCTTGTTTGTTATTCGATTTGCGTAATTTTTGGCAGGAGTATAGTACATACTATTAGGAAGTATCGCATAAAATTGCATTGAAATACATGATTGAAATTCCAAGCAATCGCTTTTGAAAATAGCAGAGCTTTTATGCTAAAAAGTGGGCGGCGCCACGCCTACTTCACCAAAATCCACAAAATTTGTGTACAGTTTAGTTTTGTTTAAAAAGCCTATTATGTGTGTAAAATCTTATTTATATAACTTATACAATTATGGAAATATCGCGATGTTAATTTTACAAAGAAATTTTTTTGAACTATGTTCAAAAAGTGGGCGTGTCCATTCACCGATTTTGTTTATTTTTTCAGAAAAGAGTTAGCTTTATATGTTGAACACTTTCTCTAAATATAGTTTCAATAAGTCAATTTTTACCGGAGTTATGGCATGGAAAGTTTTGTGGAATAATCCCCCATAAAGGGGCGGGGCCACGCCCATTTCCCAAAAATTTTGTGCTTTCGACTTTCTTTGCCCACGAACACTTCAGAGGTGAAATAGAAATTATATACAGCTAGTTTAAGCAAAGTTATAGCATATTCAATATATCTATGATCCTTTTCAAAATCTTTCGTATAAAATTGCCTGTATTAATATATATATGTGTGCTGAATTTTATTTTGCTATCTTGAGCGGTTTTTGATTTATGATTAATAATATTTCCAAATTTGACTATATCAAAAGTGGGCGGTGCCACGCCCCTTTTTAAAAATTTCTTCAAAAATTTATTTGTTGCCTTAACGCTAAAGTGCACACCAAATATTATCCTTATAGGTGTATTATGTACTGAAAATCACTCTTTTTGTATTTTCCAAAACATTATATATATAGAAAGAGGGCGTGGCTTTTAACCGATTTTGCCTATTTTCAATAGCGCTCGGAGATAAGTGAAAAGGAACCTACATACCAAATTTCATTGAGATATCTCAAGATTTACTCAAGTTATCGTGTTTACAGACGGACGGACGGACGGACGGACATGGCTCAATCAATTTCTCTTTTCCTCCTGAACATTTTGATATACATAAGTCAATATCTATCTCGATTCGTTTATGCCGTTACATACTACCGTTAGGCGAATGAAGTTAATATACCTTGTGTGCGAAGCACTACTAGGTATAAAAAGAGTAGAATTTATATGGGATGACGATTGCGAAAAATCTTTTCAGTCTTTAAAAACAGCTTTATTGTCACCAAAACTACTACAATACCCAGATTTCAAAAAGGAATTTATAATAACAGTAGACGCTTCGATCACAGGTTGTGGAGCAATTTTGAGTCAGGAAAATGAGGACGGTGACTTACCAATATGCTTTACATCAAAGTCATTTAACAAGGCAGAACAGAAAAAACCAATTGTCGAATTGGAACTTCTAGCAATATATTTCGCAATAAAGCAGTTTAGACCGTACGTATATGGTACACATTTTACAGTAAAATCAGATCACAGACCTTTAGTTTATCTTTTTAACATGAAGGATCCCGCCTCCAAACTCGCAAGAATAAGATACATTAAAGGAAAGTCAAATGTAGGTGCAGATGCGCTCTCGCGTATCACGATAGATGAGATTAAGGAATCAAACCAAATTTTAGCAATGCAAACTAGATCAATGTCCAAACAAACAAATAATAAATATAATGAAGACGAAAATTTAGAACAGGAAAATAGCGAAAAACGTAAATTAAACGTATACAATAAATTCGCCTACAATTATTCAACAAAAATACCGCGTATAAAAACTGAATTAACGATCGATAAACAAAACATTCAATATATAGATATTTGTGCACACATAAAACATAAAAGAATACAACTTTTTAATTTCAAATTTGCTAACGAAATAATGAATTTAGACGATTTACTTTCGAGGCTTGACTGTGAAGCCAGCAAACGCAGAATTAAACAAGTAGAATGGCCAAAACATGATAAAATATTTCAATACTATACAATTACAAATTTTAAAGATCGCGGAAATAAATTATTACAAAAATTAGAAATTTTACTAACAGATCCCGGAGAGACTGTTATAGATGAGGACAAAAAACTAAAATTAATGACTATTTTTCACGATGACCCGATTTCAGGAGGTCATTGCGGTATGAAAAAACTCTATTCCAAGCTTAGAACAAAATATTACTGAAAAAACATGACCAAAGACATAGCTAAATATGTGAAAAATTGCAAAAAATGTCTTCTAAATAAACCAAAACCAAAAGTTAAAGAAGAGTTGGTAATAACACCAACGCCATGCAAACCATTTGAAATCGTTGTAATAGATACAGTAGGACCCCTACCTGATTCAAATCTTGGTAATAGGTTCGCAGTTACCATTATTTGTGATTTGACGAAATACCTTGTCACAATAGCAATACCCGATAAGAGCGCTAGAACAGTTGCTACGGCAATTTTCGAAAGTTTTATTTTAATATATGGCAGAATGAAGTCCATTAAGTCAGATTTAGGTACGGAATATAAAAATGAATTATTTAAAGAACTAACAACTCTTTTAAGAATAGAACATAACTTTTCAACGGCATACCACCATGAAACGCTAGGTACTGTCGAACGTAATCATAGGGTTTTTAATGAATATTTACGCGCATATTTAAATGAAAATTTATCCGAATGGGATATATATCTTAAGTACTTTACCTTTTTACATAACTCTACATCAAGTACTGTTTTTGATAATAAATTTTCCCCATTTGAATTAGTATTCGGGAAAAAGCCAATTTTACCTAATGAATTTTGTAAAAATAAAATTGATCCTATTTATAACGTAGAAAATTATGCCAAAGAAGTAAAGTACAGAATGGAAAAAACTCATGTTATAGCAAAAGAATTATTAGCTAAACACAAAATAAGCAGCAAAGAATATTATGATAGAACTGCTAAACAATGTATAATTAATGTTAACGATAAAATACTTATTGGAAAAGAACCAAAAAACAAACATAATAATTTATACGAAGGACCCTACATAGTAAAAAAAGTAGACGGGCCTAATGTAACAGTTTGTATTGATAAAAACAAAGAAAAAATTGTACATAAGAATAGAATACATAAAATAATTTAAATAAGAAAATTGGATTAAATACATATAAAAACAAGTAAGGAAGTCTAAGTTCGGGTGTAACCGAACATTAAATACCTAGTAGTGATCTGTTTTGGTATCCCAATTTACTCAGGTCTATTTTAATAACGGAAAAGTTGTTATAAAGCCAACTGATTGTTTTCGATTAAAAACACTTCTTTTGTGAGTGGTAAATTCAATTATCACTAAATAAGAAAATATAAATAGCTTTCCTCATGTTCATGAAAGGTATGAAAATAAAAAAAATTTATAAAAAAAAAGGCAGTAGGGTGTTAACTACTTGCCCGTAAATCTTCCTTGTTTGTTATTCGATTTGCGTAATTTTTGGCAGGAGTATACTGCATACTATTGGGAAGTGTCTCACTAAATTTCATTGAAATACATTCTTGAAATTCCAAGCAATCGCTTTTGAAAATAGCAGAGCTTTTATGCTAAAAAGTGGGCGGCGCCACGCCTACTTCACCAAAATCCACAAAATTTTTCCACAGTTCAGTTTTGTTTAAAAAGGCTATTACGTGTGTAAAATCTTATTTATATAACTTATACAATTATGGAAATATCGCGATTTTAATTTTACGAAGAAATTTTTTAGAACTATGTTCAAAAAGTGGGCGTGTCCGTTCTCCGATTTTGTTTATTTTTTCAGCAAAGAGTTAGCTTTATATGTTGAACACTTTCTCTAAATATCGTTTCAATAAGTCAATTTTTACCGGAGTTATGGCATGGAAAGTTTTGTGGAATAATCCCCCATAAAGGGGCGGGGCCACGCCCATTTCCCAAAAATTTTGTGCTTTCGACTTTCTTTGCCCACGAACACTTTAGAGGTGAAATAGAAATGATATACAGCTAGTTTAAGCAAAGTTATAGCATATTCAATATATCCATGATCCTTTTCGAAATCTTTCGTATAAAATTGGGCGTGGACCTAATCCGATTTCGGTAATTTTTTTTCGAAATATTGCCTGTATTAATAGAAATATGTGTGCTGAATTTTATTTTGCTATCTTGAGCGGTGTTTGATTTATGATTAATAATATTTCCAAATTTGACTTAATCAAAAGTGGGCGGTGCCACGCCCTTTTTTAAAAATTTCTTCAGAAATTTATTTTTTGCCTTAACGCTAAGGTACACACCAAATTTTATCCTTATAGGTGTATTATGTACTGAATAATCACTCTTTTTGTATTTTCGAAAATATTATATATATAGAAAGTGGGCGTGGCTTTTAACCGATTTTGCCTATTTTCAATAGCGTTCAGAGATAAGTAAAAAGGAACCTGCATACCAAGTTTCATTGAGATATCTCAAGATTTACTCAAGTTATCGTGTTTACAGACGGACGGACGGACGGACGGACGGACATGGCTCAATCAATTTCTCTTTTCCTCCTGAACATTTTGATATACATAAGTCAATATCTATCTCGATTCGTTTATGCCGTTACATACTACCGTTAGGCGAATGAAGTTAATATACCTTGTGTGCGAAGCACTACTAGGTATAATTACAATAAACAATAGACTATTAAAACTTAAGACTAGAATAAGCAGTAGAATAAAATAGTATTAATAAATAAAATTGTAGTGATAAGAAATAAAATAGCTCGCCCTAATGATTGTTTTCTCCTGCAGGCCTGATCAACCTGCAGAAGAAACCTTTTTATAGGGGGATGGTGTAATGGCAGCACTGTCAACATTGCATCACCTGTCATGTTGACAGCGGTGCCATTCACAGAAACGAAACGGTTGAAGCCGATGCCGTGGCGAAGGCTGGCGTAACCGGCTTTTTCAGCTCGTTGATCAAGCGAGCAAATGAATCGTATCTTAGCCGCCATCACAGTCACTAGTGTTCACATATACAAATATATGTACGTGCCTTTTAAAATAAAACTCGAATAGCAATAAACGTCACACTAGATAAAGTGTTATAATTACTGTGTTTTATATTGATAGGACATTGATAACTCGTAACGATAAGAACGTAAAATATATAAACATTGTTTATCGAGTGCATAAGAACGTAAAATATATAGACATTGTTTATCGAGTGCCAGTGATGGATTCCGAACACAATAGTGGAAAAAAGCGTAAGTGGGACATCTTCCATACTAGCGTGCGGGGCAAAATCAAAGGAAGTTCTGTCAGAAAGGGAAAGCTCAGTTTAGCGTAGGGTCTGATCTCAGTGAAAATAGTAAAAAAAAGGGGTTCAGAGCAAAGTGAGCCAGAAGAAGATCCCACATATTCATATGCCAGAAATACTCCGCGGAGGAAACAGAGTCTTCTGGAGTACCAGGTAGAAAATCAAATTGAGTATCAAACGATCTCCAAAAAGATGCGCAACGAAATAAATAATAATTTAATAAATCTCTAATCTAATTTAATAACTCGAAAAAGAAAAGTTCATCTACCAACAAGAATTGGATCAGCAAAAACTAACGCTCAGCCTAAACAAATTGGAACTGCAGAAAGACGCTCTCGACTTTGAGATGAAAACTAAAGATTCAATCTCAACAAAATAGCAATAATTGTACTTGTTGATGTAAATATACATGCAAAAGTATTAATGTAAAAATGTACATATATACTGAAAACATATTATGTACGTGAATTTAATTTATTTGAATAAAAGACTGAAATTTTATATAGCATATAAGTGTTTAACGGCCCACTTTTCCAAACTTATATATACTCTAGAATCTAGCCACTAAAGCCAAAAATCAAAGAGCCAAAATTTCAGGTCAGAACCCTTCGAATATTTGTTTCTCTGTTTTATATTTCTTTTAAATGCAACTAATGGATCTGATGATAATATCAAACGGGTCATTAAATCCGATATTTTCTTATGTTTTTGTGTGAACATTCTAAGGCTTCTTCTGATAGTGAACCTGATAAAAAACGTGGAAGTACAAATTAAGACAAATAAATCAAAACATAGCTTAAAAATTATTACCTATTGGTAAATCAAAATATTTAATTACATCACATCCATCTACCAAAACTTTATGCACAGAACTAGGCATGTTATACCAACCATAATTCTTAAGGTATAACTCCCTTGTTTCGGTCAACAAAACACTAAACTCATGGGTTTTTATTTCTTTTCCACAGGAGAGGACTCTAAGCACCAGAGAAAAGTTATGGATTAGTCAGTTTTCCAGACGAGTAATTTCTGCGGCAACATCAATATTTTCAAAAAACGTCGAGCTGTATTACCATCATTAGTTGCACCAAACCCTTGTTTGACTTGGTCAATTATAAAACCTGTTTTATCTTTGAATTCTTTTTGTATGCGGGTTTTAGTTTCAATAACTTATTTTCTATTCTAACTTGCCATGTCTTAAAAGGCAGACGGTAGGTTATATGCAATAAACATTCAAAGACTCGAATCCAGAGTCTCCTATAAAAATACAAATTATTAATACCATAAATCTTAATCTTAGCAAGTATTCTGACTCCATTGTCTAAATTTTCAAAATTTGTCTTGAAGCATTCACGCCCGGTTGATAGATTCCATATGTGGGAGTCATGCGAAGCACCTCCAAATCTGCTATGCCCTGATGCGCATATTGTGGTCACAGATCTAAAATACGTGTGTAGTACATTACATTTGATTGATTTAAATATGAATATACATACATACAAATGAGCATTTACCACCATCGTAGAAACTTGTGTTTGCCTCAATCTGTTCGGTCTCTGACAACGGAAAAGTTATATGCTTCGAACAAAGCACCTTCGCAATGGCACACATACCTCAAACACGCACCGGGAAACTATTTGCTGGGCCAAACCTGACTGGCGATCTTGACCAACCAAGTGTTGGTACGCTCCCTGACCAAGTAGCTTCAAAGTTGTTGACAACTTTAAAATATTGGGCACTGCAGTTGACCTTTTGGGTTCTTTAAGTTCGGAACTTATACTTTCCAACACATATAGGAAGGCATCCTTACTCAGACGGAAGTTTTGTAAACGCGAAAAATATAGATGAAAAGTTTTCAAAGTTATACATTTTTACATACCTTTTATCGCTGAGGCTCATTATGTTGGAACTGTTTCTAGTGATTCTTCTCTCTATTCTTTCATCATTACCATCATCCCATAATGCCACAGTATCCATTTTTTTGTCAAATTAATAAAACAATTTCAACTTCATGATATTTGCAAACTTCGAAGGTAAACAAATGCAATTGTCAAATTCTTATTTGCTTTGCTTTGTCATTCGTTGACGGTTTCTTGGAGTGATGCCAACCAACACATGAATATACCGAAAAATTAAAGTAAGCAACATTATTAGAACGATTACTTCGCATCGCGATACAGAGTAAGGCCCCAGTTCAATTGCGATGCGTATGTGGTAGTGCAAACATATTTTCTTTATATGTATTCATCCATGGTTTTTCCAGGTTTGGCTGGGTACTAATGAAAGACATGTAGGTTATAAGTTGCACTGTACTTAGTACAAATACCCTTATCAATAATATTAAATAGTTAGTGAGCATAAGGCCATATTGATGTAAATATAATAGCAATTGTTCATTGTTTCGTAAACCACAACCATCCTCGCGTTCACTTAATAGCTATGCAAAAGGGTGTGATGGGCAAACTCTATGATGCGATTTAAGCAACTTCGCACCGAATGGCCCATTTTCAAACAATTTATACAATTTCCTTTTTTTAATAAATTCAAACCTCTTTGTAACCGACAGGGCAGCGAAGGAATTGCAATTATGCACTGAATGGCCGTTGTTATGTACTGTATACGGTTGTTGCTAAAACTAGCTTTACTATTTTTTATTGTTTTAAATACATTTTTAATGGCAAGATCTTCATTCATTTCTAGCGCTTGGCAGCTACCCTTGGCTCAACCTTTGAAATTACTAAGCTAATTATTTTATTTTTGTTGTTGGATTTGCGGTCTATTTTGTTTACAAATTTGTAAGTTATGAGCAAGCTCGAGACCAATTAACAATAATTCTAAGCGAATTAATATTGTCAGTTTTTGGGAAAAATTGATAATTGGAGAAAAATTACAAAGAACTAGTAAGGAAGTCTAAGTTCGGGTGTAACCGAACATTAAATACCTAGTAGTGATCTGTTTTGGTATCCCAATTTACTCAGGTCTATTTTAATAACGGAAAAGTTGTTATAAAGCCAACTGATTGTTTTCGATTAAAAACACTTCTTTTGTGAGTGGTAAATTCAATTATCACTAAATAAGAAAATATAAATAGCTTTCCTCATGTTCATGAAAGGTATGAAAATAAAAAAAATTAATAAAAAAAAAGGCAGTAGGGTGTTAACTACTTGCCCGTAAATCTTGCTTGTTTGTTATTCGATTTGCGTAATTTTTGGCAGGAGTATACTACATACTATTGGAAACCATCTCACAAAATTTCATTGAAATACATTCTTGAAATTCCAAGCAATCGCTTTTGAAAATAGCAGAGCTTTTATGCTAAAAAGTGGGCGGCGCCACGCCTACTTCACCAAAATCCACAAAATTTTTCCACAGTTCAGTTTTGCTTAAAAGGCTTATTATGTGTGTAAAATCTTATTTATATAACTTATACAATTATGGAAATATCGCGATTTTAAGTTTACGGAGAAATTTTTTAGAACTGTGTTCAAAAAGTGGGCGTGTCCGTTCTCCGATTCTGTTTATTTTTACAGCAAAGAGTAAGCTTTATATGCTGAACACTTTCTCTAAATATCGTTTCAATAAGTCAATTTTTAGCGGAGTTATGGCATGGAAAGTTTTGTGGAATAATCCCCCATAAAGGGGCGGGGCCACGCCCATTTTCCAAAAATTTTGTGCTTTCGACTTTCTTTGCCCACGAACACTTCAGAGGTGAAATAGAAATTATATACAGCTAGTTTAAGCAAAGTTATAGAATATTCAATATATCTATGATCCTTTTCAAAATCTTTCGTATAAAATTGGGCGTGGACCTAACCCGATTTCGCTAATTTTTTTTCGAAATATTGCCTGTATTAATATATATATGTGTGCTGAATTTTATTTTGCTATCTTGAGCGGTTTTTGATTTATGATTAATAATATTTCCAAATTTGACTATATCAAAAGTGGGCGGTGCCACGCCCCTTTTTAAAAATTTCTTCAAAAATTTATTTGTTGCCTTAACGCTAAAGTGCACACCAAATATTATCCTTATAGGTGTATTATGTACTGAATAATCACTCTTTTTGTATTTTCCAAAATATTATATATATAGAAAGAGGGCGTGGCTTTTAACCGATTTTGCCTATTTTCAATAGCGCTCGGAGATAAGTGAAAAGGAACCTACATACCAAATTTCATTGAGATATCTCAAGATTTACTCAAGTTATCGTGTTTACAGACGGACGGACGGACGGACGGACGGACGGACATGGCTCAATCAATTTCTCTTTTCCTCCTGAACATTTTGATATACATAAGTCAATATCTATCTCGATTCGTTTATGCCGTTACATACTACCGTTAGGCGAATGAAGTTAATATACCTTGTGTGCAAAGCACTACTAGGTATAAAAATCAACAGCGATGGATAGGATTACATGTTTCAGAGTTTCCAGGCTCATCATCAGATCCCTTTTCGGACACTGGAGCTGAGGACAATTAACAGTACCGCGAAACACATCAAAAGCGAATGATAGTGATAAG
The DNA here is from genome assembly GCA_951509765.1 of Sphenella marginata. Taxonomy (NCBI): domain Eukaryota; kingdom Metazoa; phylum Arthropoda; class Insecta; order Diptera; family Tephritidae; genus Sphenella; species Sphenella marginata. The sequence continues at coordinate 79,759,712 of OX608080.1, read as the reverse complement.
ATTATACGCCTATTCTGCAATGACTTAAGGTTGATCAACAAGCACCGATCCTCAAAAGCCGGAATAGAATCAGAAAAACGTAAATTACGCAAGGCGAAACGTAAAAATACTTTCTGGATCCGCTCAATTCTTTCAATATGACAATTATAGAACGGTGACCAAATAAAAGAGGCGTACTCAAGTTTTGAACGTACAAAGGCTGAATATAAGAGCTTCAGCGTGTATGGGTCGTTTAATTCCAAGCAATTACGCCTGACAAAAGCAAGCATGGCATACGATTTCGAGATACATAAATTAACATGACTTGCGAAAGTAAGCTTCGAATCAAAAATTACTCCCAAGTCTTTAATTTCGCTTACCTGTAACAAGGGCGAATTCGATATATGATATGACGTATTAATAACATTAAGGCCCGGTTTTTCAGTCATTGGTTAAGCTCAGTTTAAACTAAGTTTGGAAATCAAAGATCTTGGGGTCATTTTCGATAAGAAGCTAACTTTTAACAAGCATGTTGATGTTGTACTTGCTAAAGCACTTTCCATGATGGGATTCATAAGAAGAAATTCAAAAGAGTTCAAAGACCCTTTCACTCTGAGGTCGCTTTACATTTCTCTAGTAAGGAGCCACCTGGACTATTGTTGTCTTGTGTGGAATCCATACTATTTGTCCCACCGTAGAAAAATTGAAAGGGTTCAAAGAACCTTTACAAGATTTACTATATTCAAATTGAACTGGCCATGTGGTGTGCCAGACTATGACAGTAGGAGGAAACTCCTCGGCTTACAATCCTTAGAAGACCGTAGAATTTACTTTGCACTAATATTTGTCTACAACTTAGTTAACCATAGGGTTGATTGCGATGAACTACGTAGTTTGATTAATTTTAACAGCTCGTCGCGCGAGTTAAGACACCATCGATTGCTTGTCGAAACGTCCCATAGAGCTAATTATGGCTTTAATGAACCAATTGCACGAAGCATACGCTTATGTAATATTTATGCGCATGTGATAGACTTCAATGCCGCTATATCCAGATTTAAATTAAATATTTTCACCGTTATAAATTAGTAATTATGTACATGTAATAGTCTGTAAGGCTAACCTGTAGACTGAATCAATAAATAAATAAATATCGGTAATCTCGGCATAAATTTAAACTTCAGTTAAACTGCAAAGCGGTTTTTCAGTGAGAGTTTAAGGCCGCTTTTTTGATCTGCTTTTTATAAGGCAACATGGTTTTTTTTTATCTAGATCGGCAACCGATGACATTCGTTTACATATTCAACGCAATTGCTAAATGAAAAATCGCTGTGAACAAAGATAAAAATACGCCGTGTACAAGATAAATAAAATATGTATGTAAACATAAATAAATTTAAAAAGTCCAGAAGACAGAATTTCTACCCAAATATTTCAGAATTAAAACAATCAACTATCAAACAGCTGACAAGTTAACTAGAGTTTAACCCTGGCAGATTGGCCGCTTAAACTATGTTTAAACTTCGTTCAAAGTTGACTGAAAAACTGCATAACAAGTTTAACCTTAGTTTAACTGACAAATTGAGCTAAACTTGCACTGAAAAACCGGGCCTAACACGTTTCGAGAAAGTAATATGAAAGCGCTTCTTTATGTTAAGTGCTAGCCGATTATTATTACACCAGTTACTAAGTTCATACAAATCAAATTGCAACAAAACAGAGTCGTTCAAACTATTGATGCATGAATAAATTTTCAGATCATCTGCGTACAGCAGAAATCTAGCGGAGAAGCAAGAACAGATGTCATAATAAAAAACAGTAAGAAAAGTGGGACCAAGATGCTTCCTTGAGGAACACTCGAGCTAGCCACGAAAGGTAGGGACTTAATGTTGTCAACAATAACCATGCACTGGCGATTTAATAAGTATGATTCAATCATCCGCATAACGCGCGGATTGTTCGTTCGTGCCGAGTCATTGAAAGGCTTTGGTTTGTTAATCGTCGAGATCTGAAACTGCTCAGCTACAGAGAAAACCTCATCAGCTAAGTAAAGGAAATATAAGATAGATTACACAATTAGCATTGTTAAAAATAAGACTCAAAGAATGAGAAAACAATTTGTTGCTAAGTATTTAGGAGAGAAAGAATTGACTTTTTTATGCTACAGAGTGAGTCCGAAACCACAAACAACGAAAAGGCTCATTTAATTCAAAATTGGTTCGGCACTGTTTCAAGATAAGTGGTTTAAAACGGGCTCGAAATTGAACCATTTAGTAATTTAACCATAAAAACAATTCCAAGCATTTCTCTTCGGCTAGAAAGGGTGTGAAGATTAATTAGTTTTAAGCGACTCGTATACCGTGGTAAATTATACAAGGGATCCCAATGAAAATCTCTTAACGCAAACTAGGGACACGAATTTCGATACGATACGATACCATATCGATACTTTTGCCCTTCGATACCGATATTTTGTACTCGATGCTTTTATACCGATACTTTTCGGCATCGAGTATCTAGATCCCGGTATCGTATCGAATTTTTTAAAAAATGTGGAAATAATAGAGCAAAAATACCGCTCTGCTGGTTGTCTCTCTCTAACTTGTGACGCGAATCGATGGAAAATCAGAACCAAATAATTACAGTTAATTTAGCCGGAAAAGGCAGACGCCAGAAAAGTAAGAGTTGCCATTGGTCTGTTGCAATATGTACTTAATACGACCAAAGAGGTTACAACAAACTTGAAGTACTAACTTATTCTGATATTGTTTTGCCTTTATAATGACAAAAAAGGTAATACTATCCATCCAACGTCAACTGTTAATACACGTCCAAAGAGGTATCACGTCGGGAGAGGTATCAAACGACGCGTCTTGACTTCTGTAACAATAGGCCTGTTTTTTTTTACACGCATATACATCTGCGTCTGCGACTAAAAAAAAACGGTCATCCACAATTGCGGTTATTCCATTATCAACGCGCATACATACATACATTTCCTCTGTTGACATTCCGGTTATTATTAAGGGATGATAAACAGATTGCTGGAAGTTGGTAAGGCAGTTTGCAAAATGAATGGAAACTTCTTGGAAGTACTGATTTTATCAGCCACTATTTCGTAGTTGCAGATAAAGTTGTGCGCTTAGCATTCCATACAAATATTAAGCGCAAACGCAGACGCCGATAAAAAAAAACACGGCTAATGATCCTAAGGGGGAAATCCGATATTTTATTTCGTTCAAGCGATATTTGCAATTAAATTTAAAAAATTGTCTGTCATTTGCATGTGGTTGTTGTAGACACAGATTTAAGGTGTTTGTAAGGTATTATAAAATGTTCTAGGAGTACCAGCAACTTCTGTCCCATCAGAGCGCCTATTTTCAAAGGCAGGTTTAACAATGACAAAAACACGTAACAGGTTGAAGGGGAAGAGGTTGGATAAATTACTATTCATGGCAGATTGCACAGAGGAAGAGTGGGGCTTTTGATCTTCGTTTCTTGAAGTAAAATCTATCAAATTAAAAAAATCAAATTTGCTCATATTAAACTAGTTTATGTTATTATTTATTTTTTTAAGTTTATACGAACCTATGGCAATCATTTACAAAATGTATAAATTTGCTTGCAGCGAAATAAGTTTATTTAAAACCTGAACATGAATTTTAATATGAGCTTACAAATTTCTTTTGATTTTTACAAATTATTATTTTTCACTGTCTTGTAGTGTAACAAAAAATGTATGGGTTTGTGAAAAAACTGAAACTTATTGTACATAACCATACATCGTATAACCTTATTCATTATAAATAAAAATTACAAGTTATAAATAATGATTTATGTACATATAAAAAATTGTTTTCATGGCTAGGATATCCAATTGGAAATAAGGATGTCAATGTTAGGGTACTTCTCCATTCGGTTATCGAACTGCTTGTTTGTCATGTACATTTAGAATCGATATATTTAAAGCGATACTTCAAATGAGTACAGAATCGATACTTTGCATTCGATATCGTGTCCCTAACGCAAACGGTAAAAATTGTTTTTGAACTGATTCAAGTCGATCTACATGAACTTGGTCTGACTAATGTAGTAAAAAGAGCTTAGTTACATAAGGGTCGCTAAATTCTTTAGACCACCGTTTAACGAATGCAAGAACACCTTTAGCCTTATTGAGTGTACCAAAATAAATTTTAAAAATCCATTCATTGGTTTTCGAGAAATGTTTATTTCAAAAACCGCGCAACCCAAATTAAAGACCGTGCGTTGCTTTTATTGGTCTAAATATGAATAGTTTTATTGTAACTATAAGGTCAAATTTGTGTTTACAGCATTTGGTTGACGTTTTAAATTAAGATATTTGTCTAAAACATTTCTCTAAAATAACAGAAATTATCAAACAATAATTTGTAAAATGACCATAACCTCAATTCAAAACGTCACGCACAAATATCTTGGATTTTGAGTTAGCTTTTAGCGCACGCAATTCTATTTCGGTTACTCTCATACAAGTTTTATGGGCTTGAGACAATTTTGACAGAAAACTCACGCGGTGCGTTTATAGTAGGTTGAGCTGTCATCCTTTTTTTTTAATTTGGGAGTTGGAGCTATACTGCATTTAGGCCGATGAGTTGCCCGCCGCCGCCGGGATCGGGCGCGATCGCGTTCGCCCGGCCCAACGACTTTAGCTGGTTTGATATAAAAGAAATTTTACTTCAATTCTCGAGCATGAAATCAGTTAGGCAGAATTATATTATTTGTGTTATATGCTGCGGATGAGAACGGCAACATTTTAAAGTTTACAATCAATGTTTTCAACAAATGAAAAATAATGCAGAGGAAGCTAATACAGAAATGATTTGTCCGATCGTTAGTTAGGTTTCGGTCTTAAGCAGGTTTGATATGAGCCCAACAAGGTACCGATGTCGAAGCGATCCTTTCTGCCAATGAAATAATATATTTGAGCAGTAAAACAAAACTTTTTTCCCCCGAGTAGTAATAAAGCGAACCTCGAAATTTTCTGTTCTTTCTCATTTGAATGTTATTTCCGTTTGTGTTATTACCGCAATATTTAGATTTATGTATGTATTTTAAGACTTAAGTATGAATTTTTAGATTTATCTACACCTGGTATAGTAAGTCTGTGAACAGGTATATTTTTGCAATTTTCACGAAGTTTTGATTTGATACAATTATTTTTACTACTTTTCTATAAAGAATTGGCGGAAGTATAATAGTTTTTGTATTACATTTTGACCTTTATTTATGTTATTACATATTTTTAAACATTTTTATTATACACTGCTGCTCACATGTTTTTATTTTTGTTTATCTCAAGCCAAATGAAATGTGCCTTATTTATGTTATTACACGTTTTTATCACACACACTGTCCACAAAATAATAGAACAAAATGAATCGCTAAGTTGTGACAACTTAAATCTATTACCTTAAAGACTCAGTATATATATTAAAACTCATCTTTGTCGCATAAAAACTAATTAAAATGTCACAACCATTGTAAAGATCTACAAGTAAGATCTATCGGCATCTCTTTCTCTTCCCTCCCTTTCTAACTCATAAGGGTTTGACACTCACTCAGATGCCAAACAAGCGTTCGATTAAAAATGAAGGGATGCAACAGCTTAGTGTTAGTTAATTTCTTTTATTGAATTTAGTATGTAGAAATTTGGAAAATAACTAATAAAAAGCCTCAGCTGAATAAAAATAAACATATTTTGCACATTAACAATAATAAAATGTTGTTTTCGTTGTTAATAAAGTTATTTCCATCAAATTATATGATTAACCAGTTAGAAAATATCTGGATTATTTGCAATAAATTGTCTTATCCGAATATTTTCGATTCTCTATTACTCCAAGTGTCTGTCCGCCGATTTTTTATTTGTTCAAGTGTCTGACCGCCATAGTCCAAAGTTCTCAGTTTTTATACCCAGCGTACTAGTACTAGTACAAGGGTATTATAACTTTGTTGGGATAACGGTTGGTTGTACAGGTATAAAGGAATCGAGATAGATATAGACTTCCACATATCAATATCATCAGGATCGAAAAAACATTTGATTGAGCCATGTCCGTCCGTCCGTCTGTCCGTTAACACGATAACATGAGCAAATAATGAGATATCTTCACCAAATTCGGCATGCGTACTTATTTGGGTTCAGAATAGATTGGTATTGAAAATGGGTAAAATCGGACCGTAACCACGCCCCTTTTTCGATATCGAAAATTTCGAAAAACGTATAAAACGGGTTAATTCAATATTAGAAGCAGATACAATGATATAATTTGCAGTATGTATTGATTTCGATGTTCTAAGGCCGATTTTATCAAATTTTTTAAAAAGGGGCGTGGCACCGCCCACATATATTTGAAAAAATATTCAAATTTTGACTCTTAATGACTTCAGAACAGTTTGTGCTAGTATAACGAAATTTTGTAGAGGGCATACTATTGTTGTATTAAATTCAGCTATAGAAAATAAACGAAATCGCTTGGCGACCACGCCTACTTTTTCATAAAAGTTATATTGAAAGGAGGTGGAAATATTGAAAAGTCCATATCTAATTAACTGATACAGCTATAATAATATAATTTGGTACATACATCAATTTTCACATTCTTTACATTATTTTCGAAAAATTTTGGAAAGTGGGCGTGGCACCGCCCACTTATGAGTCACGCAATTTTCAAATTTGACTGCTAATAACTTCAGAACGGTGTGAGATAGATTTACGAAATTAGGAACCAGGCATGTTGTGTTTATGTAGAGTACTACCACAGAAAATAAGAAAAATCGGTGAACGACCACGCCCACTTTTGGACTAAAGTTCTCTAAACGAGAGTTAGGAAACCGTAATATGCAATTTATGTTTAACTGATAAAGATATAATGCTAAAATTTAGTACACTCATTCATTTGATGATGTTATTAGTGATGTTTAAAGATTTTTTGCTAATATTTTGGAAAATGGGCGTGGCACCGCCTACAAGTGAATAAAAAAAATATCAACATTTCACTATTAACAAGCCACTGTGAAAGTATCATAAAGATCTGCAATGAAAACTGATCTTCAAATAGAGACAAACAACATCTGTGCGCGTGCCACCACCCACTTTTTTAAAATTATGAAAATATTGATTAATATACACATATATCCGTATATCAAAAATTTCACAAAATACGTTAAAAGTTATGGGAATGGCACGCCTTCTTTTCCAAAGTTATATATAGGACATGAATAGATCGATTGAGTACATTTGGCTCATGTAAGCGAATGAAAGAAAGGGGCGTGGCCGCGCCCACCAAATTCGCTATTGTTTAGGCTGGGAATAGATTAGTTTTTAAAAAGGGCGAAATCGGATGAAAACCACGCCCCCTTTTTCTGTTTTCATATATGTTTATATTTTTGGTACCATTCTGGACTACGGTTCAATGCCTAATATTTATCAAATTTTGTCGATTGGGATGTCAAAAGACGCGTCTTGACCTCAGGATCAAGAAGCCGAACGCGAAGTTTTAATGTCTTATTTTGTTTGAGAGATATTTGCAAACAAAATTGCGAATTTTCATTTTATTGTTGTAACGACTACTTCAGAAAGTGTTCTTTGCGGAAATACTTTGGATTGCGTTATTTTTTTAGCGCGCGGCCGCCAACGCGGAAAGGAGCTCTGCACATAAATACCACAGAACTAAAAATTTTAATGTCCGCTTTCGGATTATAGATGCTGGGGTCAAAACGCGTCTTTGAATCCGATAAATATTTGGCATTAAACAGTACCATTTTTTTTTTTTAATAGTGATTCTGGTGGATTCCCAGCGTGTCTAAAAGGGGTCTGATAAGAATCAGGTGACTTCCTAACATGAAAACCCATCCTTCACTGTTCAAATCCTTTTAATTTTTTAAAATATCAATCGAAAAATAGTTTTGTTTAGCATTTTCTGAAAAAAAGTAAGGCTACATAAAAGTACAGCGCCCAAGCAGCGCGGATATTCGCGTAAACGCACCCTTATTCATTTTGCTTCTATTATTTCGTGGATAGTGTGAATGTACCACACAAAGGCTTTTTAAAAGTACAAATATTATTCAAATGCAGCTGGCTGGCCCCCATCTACTCCAATTGCTTGAGGTTGGGCTACATCCCCGCTTCATGGAATATGGTCAAGGTTACCTTTATTCCAAAGGCGGGGAGGTGCTCTCATATATCTCCCAAGGATTTCAGGCCGATCAGTCTCTCCTCGTTTCTTCTGAAAACGCTGGAGCGCCTGATCGACCTGTATATACGCAGCAGGATTCCTAGGGAGAGTTTCTCGGCTGCGCAGCATGCTTACTGTAAAGGCAGATCAACTGAGACGGCGCTTCATTCCGTTGTGAAGCTGATTGAGGGGTCCTTCCAGCACAAAGAGTTCGTGCTGGGGGCCTTTCTAGACATTGAAGGAGCGTTTAATAATGTTTTGCCTTCTGCCATCATACGGGGCTTAGCAAGTCTGGGGGTTGAGTCAGGTTTGATAGAATTTATCAACAGTTTACTTTGTGGCAGGATTGTTATGGCGGAGTGGGGAGGTGCTGGGGCTCAGAGAAGGGTGAGAAGGGGCACGCCGCAAGGAGGTGTTCTTTCTCCTCTTCTCTGGGTCGTAGTAGTTAACGGCTTGCTCCAGGACCTTGAGCGCAGGGGCTGTCATGTGATAGCCTATGCTGATGACCTAGCAATCCTTGCCAGGGGAAAGTTTCTTAGTACCGTTAGTGATATTCTACAAGGGTTTTGGGTGTAGTGACAGAGTGGTCCGAATCTTGTGGACTGGCTGTCAACCCAAGTAAAACTGAACTAGTCCTCTTTACGAGAAGGTATAAGATTGACGATTTTGTATTGCCCTCTATTGGGGGAGTACCGTTGGTGCTTTCTGAAAAGGTTAAGTACCTGGGGGTTATCCTGGACAGGAAGCTGTCCTGGAAGCTGAATGCAGAGGACAGGGCCAAGAAGGCATCAGTCGCTCTGTACTGTTGCAGGGGGGCCATTGGCAAACGTTGGGGCCTCTCTCCGAGGCTGGTTTACTGGCTGTATGAGATGGTGGTAAAACCCATTCTATTTTATGGGGTAGTGGTCTGGTGGAGCGCGCTAGACACGGCTTCCACCATGAAAAAGATGGTCACTGTGCAGCGAATGGCTATGGTGGGGATTAGTGGGGTCATGCGGACCACTCCTACCCTGGCATTGAATGTCATGCTCAATCTGCACCCTGTTGACATGGTAGGAAAAATTTGCGCAGCTCGGGCTGCAATTAGGCTTCGAGATGCTGGATATAAGCTTGTTCATTATGGCCATTCCAATATACTATCGAGCTTTGACTTCATCCCTAACAGAACGGATTACTGTGCGCCGATCTCTGCCTCCATGCGGGGTTTTTCGACTCACATACCCGCAAGGGACGAGTGGAAGGCGAGGAACCTATCTGGGGGAAGGGATTGGTGAATTTGTTTACGGATGGGTCAAATCTTGATGGTTGTGTGGGGGGTGGCGTTTACTGTCAGGGACTTGGGATCAGCATTAAATTTCGGCTTCCTGATCATTGTAGCGTTTTTGAAGCGGAGGTTGCCGCCATCAAGGATGCGGTGGATGGGATGATGTCCAGCGCTTTCGCTGTAAAGGAGTTTAATATCTACTCCGACAGTCAGGCGGCAATTAGGGCGCTCGGTCGAGGACAGTGAGTGACTGTCTGGAATCGCTTACAGTTGCAGCCGACTACTTCAAAATAAAAATTATTTGGCTGCCAGGCCACTGTGACATTCCCGGCAATTGCCAGGCGGATCTCTTGGCCAGAGCGGGTACTCTTGAAACTGATGTGGCCGCCTCCAGAGTATTGGGTATTCCCCTTACCACCTGTGGTCTGCTTCTGGGCAGATGGGCTTCGAACCAGCTTAGCAAGCGCTGGGCTGAGACCACCTTTGGTCAAGTGTGGAAGTCCTTCTGGCCGGTGGTGGACTCCAGGCGATCAGCGGAATTACTAGGACTCTCCAAGGCGCATCTTTCCTTGATAATTGGGGTATTGACGGGGCACTGTCCGATAGGGATACATGCGGTGCGGTTGAATATTCTTGAAACCCCTAGCTGTTTGAGCTGCATGGAGGACGACGAGGTGGAATCATCAAATCACTTCATGCTTAGTTGTCCAGCGTTTGCGAGGACCAGGCTTAGGAATCTAGGGTCGGATGTTCTTAGGTCTCCGGAGGACGTGTCGAGGATCGATGTGTGCCAAATCCGGAGCTTTATTGTCGCTACACAGCGATTCGCCAAACAAACTAAGGTTAGTGTCACCGTGAAGTTAGTGGCATCACAACGGACCATTAAGTGTCTAAGTGAGCCGTCCCCATAGTGGAATAGCGGCCACCTTACCTAACCTAACCTAACCTACCTAAAAAATTACATAAAAAACTGACTGAAATTTATGACGTTATTTATTTGCGTACAAGTTATACATAGTTATTGGTCACTTGCTTCTAAACTACCAAAATGAGTCATGTTGTAATAGTATTCAACTTTAACATGAGGTGCCATGAATTAGTTCATGAATTGCTCGCATCCATTTACTGCATCGATGATAGGAGCATTCCGCTATCCCCAAGCTCCATTCACCAATTACCTTTAACAGAAACGCCTTTAGTCTCACTGTCAACGTCAGATGTTCTGAGATAAACTGATTTGCGGCTTCATTAATATTTCGATTGAATTCCAAGATTTTCTATCAGTATTACCTTCCAACAAAACCACCATTAGATTCATTACCATATGCTCCCACTTTTACAAATAACAATTTGTAGTCTGCGTCCACCATAGCCATCAGTACAATGCTGTTGTACTTTTTGTAGTTGAAGTATTCGGAGCCGCAGTTTGCAGGCGCCTGAATAGCTATGTTCTTGCCATCCACTGCCCCACAAGAGTTAGGGAAATTTCACAGCTGTTCAAAACGCCGAGCTACCTCTGTCCATTCCTCATTACTGCCTTGAGAAGTTGTCACTAATATCAATATATATTTGTAGGTTTATCTATGATTCAACGAATTACATGAATGCTCACTTTCATAAAATCATCCTTTAAAGATTCAAAAATAGCACGGCATGTCTCATAGATTGCATGACAAATAGTGGTTTTCCCCAACAGGAAAACAGTCATCAGGCTGGAAAAGCTATCTCCAGTAGCCAAGTAACGTAAAGTATTCTAAATTCAAGCCATTGGAATTAGAGTTGACAAAGGGCGCCCACGATTCGGTAATGGTTTTCCGACGGCAACTTATTAATTTATGTTCCTTTTAGGAACAGATAACTTTTTTCAAGGCGGATGTGTAAATTTCTGTTACTAATCAGATTTTTTCGACTTTCTTCGAAATTAGCTAATTTTCTTTTTACTTTGACCAACGCTTTATAGGCTTTAACGAAAAAAAGAAGCACTGCAAGCACATATGCAATTTAGTTTTACATTACCTCTACCGTTTTGGTTAGTAACACTTCCCTTTTTTCGTACTCATAATTTTTTTCAATGTGTCTGAAGTGCGTCATAGCTCGTAGGCAGCGCGCAATGATGGTTCCAAGGATGGTGTTTGATCCGTTTCAGCGTTGAGACGTGTTGTATCACCGGTGTTATGTGTTAAAGCGACATAAGCTACGGTTATTTCATTCGTCTATCTCATTTGCATTGCATTATAATTCGCAATCAGCTAATTAAACATTCCGTTGGTATACAGGGCTGTTCTGAAATCCGATCGGAATTGATTCTGCATCGGATTGATATTCCGATTCGGATTGAAATGGGTGTTCCTCAATCCTATCGAAATCGATAAATTCGAACATAGAGCAAATCCGATTCGAACGGTCAAAACTCAGCTGTTTGATGTTGTGATATGCAATGAAAAATTTTACCGCGAAGACAACTTGTACAGGTATATGCATACAAGCAAGAGGAAGAAAGATAACGCCAGTGATTACGAATGCGAGACATCCAGGAGATGTCGATGCATAACACCGACCCTTCGAGAACACGAGAAGGGAACAGCCTAGAAACTTCTAGTTGCGTAACGTTGCTCCCTGTTGGACTATAAAAGGCAGCGACCATGCAAAGCCTTTATTTTTAAGTGTTGTTGTACAGTATCCTTCTATGAAGCTACCCAATTCTTAAACCTATATTGCGATTATAACTATTAAAGAGAACTACTTATATGTTACATTTTTTTTGTGTGTGTTTACTTGACTTTAAACCGAGGATTTGGAATATTGTGACGAATTCGGTGAGTCCTCGATCCTCGGGTTCGATCACTGTAGAATCAAATAAATACACGCACAAATAATAGAATAGATAGCTATTTTTAGTTTTCGATATTTCGCGACCTTTTTTAGTTCATTAAACTTTTTATTTTGCCGGGTTGAGGTCCGATGTTTCGCATAAAGTTAAAAACCAAATGTTTTCATTTATGACCAATATGGTTCGGTTAAACTCGATAACCGTCCTCAGGATTCCCTACAAAACAAACCATAAATAGCACAAAACAATACAATTTACAATGACAATAATTACTTAAATATTAGTTATTACATTCATTTTTTCACATGTCTTCCCTGTTCTACGTGGAGCTGTTAACTATTGTTGTTTGTTATTAAATGTCTGCATGAGAGTGCGTAGTTTGTTACGTCCGTTTTAAAATTCATCCGTATGTTAGTCGGTGTGTTTAAAACAGCGTCGCTCAAATCCCAGCACGCGTGCGGAGAATTTTAATGCTCTCTCACTGATCAGTGCACTCGTAAATAGCGACCGCTCTCCATGCACTGTGAGAAGGCAGGTATGTTTTTCAATTAGGTGATTGATGACTGTTGCGTGGGAAAAATCGCAAGCTTATTTTTCATTTCATATATTAACGTTGTAAGTACATGATTAAACTTAAGCTAAGATTCAACAAAGGTATATATTACAAGTTTATATAACTCTAAAAATTATAGATGGAAGATGGATAGCTTATGTATGCGCTACTTTGATATAATAATTAGTGAAATAATTATTATCTATTAAAACATTAAATATTAAGATCTATTAAAATTTTTATTTGTAAGTTTTGCAATAATAATTGGTTTAATTATTATATCTGATTTTGTGGAAAAATTTATATTTGGAGAAATATTACAAAGCTAATCACAGCGATGGATAGGAATACATGTTTCAAAATGTCCCCACTGATCATCAGATCCCAGTTATTGTGGGTAATAATATTTGAGTAATTATTGTCATTGTAAATTATATATTGTTTTTATAGTTTGTTTTATAGTGAACCCTGAGGACGGTTATCGTATAACTGAAATATATTGTTCATAAATGAAAACATCTGGTTTTTAATTTTATGCATGACATTAGACCTCCAGCCAGCAAAATAAAAAGTTTGATAGGTAGTTTTAATTACAATACAATACAATAGAAATTTAAGAGTTTAGTAATTTCAATGTAAGTTCACGGTACAACACTTGAAAATAAACTGATCAACCATACTTGCCTGGCCACTGCTTTATATAGTCCAACAGGGTGCCATGCTACGTTCCTCTTGCTTGTGTGCATACACCTATAAGAGTGTTAAGCGCCAAATACACGACACGAACATTGCCGCGAACATTCCGCAATCTTTTTCGCAGCTTTGGCCATACACCATACGAAATTTGGCCGAACATTAGTTCTCTTTCAGACAGCGATGAATACGGACAACAATTGTGCAGCAGCAATATTGCTCGCTGTGGCATTTAGCGTAAAAAAACTACTTTTTTTTTTTAAACTGTATCCTTTGTGCCATCTACTCCTTTTAATTTTTCGATCAAAGTCCCATAATCATTATTCTTTTTAATTCTACACGACAGAAAAGTTCGCAGAAACATGACATAACGGAAATGTTCGTGTCGTGAATTTGGCGCTTTAGTCTTCGCTATCCCTGTTGTGTTGAAATAGTGGTAGGAGTATTATTGAGTTAGGGATGGTACGCTATTTGAATATTTGCCACAGACACATTCCCCCCGAATTGATTTCATTGAAAGGGATAGGAAATCCGACATAAGTTCTCGCTTGCAGACATTCAAACTATGCTTCACATTATCCCATATTCCAAAAAGTTTTTCTCTTTACATTCGCTTTATGGAGCATCCGGTACAGACTTCTGCATTCCACTTCTTTAATATTTGGTTACGTTCTCTGAGTGTACTGCTTCATCACTTGCACTAAGTCGCGTTGCTTCCTAGGATCATGACCATCAGATGTTCGTCTTTTATCCTCAGCACACATGGAAAATCCGAATCTTTCTTTTGACATTTCCGAATCTTATTGAGGAGACCACTGTCCGCATCCTCTGTTATGTGGGTCCTTTTCCGTTTCAACTCCAAGACCACATCCTTGGTGCTATAGCCCCTATTGTGTTCAAAGATCAGATATACTTCATGGCCATTGTAAGTTATATTCTAAGTTATAGTCCTGTTCCTGTTTATGTGTATATCTCTCTCAACAAAGAAGCCGACGACAATGCTGACTTCGTCTAGAATATTCGCTACCAAGAAGTTGTGATACGTTGCCAAATTCCCAATAACTGGTTTACATGTCACTTCTCTCAGGACTTGACTGCTTTCACCAGTTACTGTCCACAACTCAGGGTTTTGCATTTGTGAAATTTTTCCGCTGACCAAGTCACTTCGAATGATAGAATCTGATACACCCGTATCCATATTCAGCATTCGCTCTTTCCTATCCACGTAGCCTTCAATAGGAACATTACTCGCTTTGCCTCCGAGCTGTGACACAGAGGTTTTGGGGCACTCATCTTGCTTATCTTCTCCAGCTTTAAGTTTACTCTCACCTGCGTCGCTGGACTCTCTGAAACCGATGCTACAGTAACGCGCAATACTTCTCTTCTGCATTTCCTTTTATGCTTCCAAAATTTTGTCGACCCATGACGGTATTACCACTTCTATGCTATGAGCCTTGTATGCAGGTTTACACAAAAGCGAGGTGGTTTCGTGAGTCAGAGCATTGGATACCGTCTTCGAGAATGATATCTTTGGATTTGCAAATGTAGAGTGGAGGCAAATGATTACGGTTCAGTGCCGAATTAATAATGTCCTCTTTATTATGAAATTTCGGCTTTTTTATAGTAAATTAATCTAAACATTTTCTTATACATATTTACTCTAATTCTTACATAGCTAAACCTAACATAAGGTATGAAGCCCAACACACTCTCACACATATGTACGTACATATATGTCGCAGCAGTGAAGTACATAGCGTCAGCAATTGCGTAGTTGCGGTTAGTTAGTGACCAAGTAACTTAGACGGCGCTCGTGCTGCGTATTTTGTATGTAGATATGTATTCATATTGGACACATTACACCTCCTCCTAAAAAGAATCGTTTATATACATATTTATATGAACGATTCTATTTCGTTTAATAGCATTGAGTTTTAAAGCTTGCCTTTTACAATTAATGAGCAACCTATCTGTATCGCGATTCACTAACTTTTTTAACGTATTTTGTCAACGATAAATTAACTTAACAATAGTTTAAACAATTTTGTGATTCACTAACTGTTTTAACACAATTTGTCCACGATAAATTAACGTAACAATAATTTTAACTATCTATGCTATTCACTTACTTTTTGTCAACTCTTCAATCGTTAATTTATCGTAGTCGATTTGTAAATTGATATTTTTTGGTTAAAATAAAAATAAATTAAAAACAAAATTTTCTAGCAAGAAGTATTTCTATATTTAAAAAAAAATATATTATAAAAAAAATGTCTCGTAGTTATTGGTATCGAACTTGCGACGTCTATTTTGTTATCCAGACGCTTGTCAGCTGCGCTACTGCGACACCAACGGCGGCGCTGGCAAATGCTGCACTTAACATTTAAGCAACTTTCTATTCAATTTCGACTAAGATGCCACATGTCATCATTTTAAACAATTAGCTGCACGTTATTGTTAAATCCGAGTTAGTGAATCGCACAATTGTTAAATTAAACAGTATACGTTAATGATAAATATCTCTATTGCGAAATTGTTAAAAGTTAGTGAATCGCGCTACTGCTTTCATTTAATAGCTCTGGCGTGTTGGACTTTTTGACTTTTCGTTTTGTTCTTGTGTATTTTGTATTTACTTTTGTTACAAAGTTTTTGTTGTGTTTACTTTATTTTCAAGGGGACAATATAATAAACTGTTTCTTTCGAATTTTTGTTTATACGTTTCTTTATTTATGCGATACATTTTTCTCACTTTGTATTGTTTAATTATTTATTTATTCGTTTTTTGGTACATTGTTTGTTTGTTTTACAATGCTGTATTTTTCTTTTGCATACAATAGAAATGTTCTTAGTGTTTACAATTAAAGTGTTCTTATTCTAAGGTTAAGCCTATTTCTTGTAACTTACTTTATTCTATTCGACAGGATGTCTCTTTTTATTTTCGATATTTATTTTTATCTTACAAAAATGGCAACTTGTCGGTTTTGCTGGCACATGAAGCAGAAGGAAGTCAGTGAAGTTAGCTGCGCTTCCTCGTTTGACATTTTCTTTTTATACTCGACTCCCTATGCCAGGGTTGCTTATATGAATAAAACTTAAAACTGAAGGTGACATTACAACTCGGCAGATCTGACATTATTTCAATTTCAATTTCAATTTATTACTTAAATATTAGTACAGTAAGATTTACATCTCTTTTTGCACAACAGAAAAATAACACTCGGATCCAGAAAGTATTTAAAAATAGTTAAAGATATCACTGGATCACAAATTCCAACTTTTTTTCTGCACCAGAGACGCCATAGTGAAATTCCTATGTAAAATCACCTCCTAATTCCGAAAATCAAGGTTATTTTTACTTGAATGGTACCGTTTTTGAGATATTTACGATTTACCGTTATTTCACAAAACAAAAAAGATGGCTCCACTTAATCGTGTATATCTCAAGAACAAACTGAGCTCTTCCAAAACGGTTTGAAAAATTTGAAAGCTTATAAAATTAACTATAATCAGTACACACAACACTTTTTGCTAGGTCCTGCAGATTCAAACATATTGAACAATCATTACGGATTTTTTAAATTTTTTTGTAAAAATATAAAAAAATTTGTACTTTGCGAGGAAGCATCTCGAAAACTTTTTGTTTTTTTTGCAGATATTTTTTCCCCGCTCTAAGCTCTGTTTTATTACAAAAAAAAACAAGCTATCAGTGAACAAAATCTATGAACTAATACAAAAGTTATAAGCATTCAAGTAAATATAACCATTTAATGCTTAAGTACCCTACTGGTACATATGTGTTAGTATTCGTATATCAGTTAGTTAGCAGGTAGATTTTCGAAAAGTTATTAGATACAAAAACCTGTTAGTGTCGTTTTCTCAAACCTAGGTACATTTTAAACAAGAGCATATTTTTGAGGCAGGTAGTGTTTTCTTTGTAGAACTAGGGAACCGTTTTGTTTAGGTAGGCTTGAATTTTTACTGGATCTAAGTATAAATAAGAGTACATGCGCCTTGTTCCTTCATAATATCTGCAAGGCTTGCCGGATACTGTTCAGTTTATAATTGCAGTTTATAACCCGTCATTTACTTAAAAATAAAAAATTAATAAAAGGGCGCGAGAGTTTGAGTGTACAAATGATCCAGATATGTTCTGTTTCATCTGCGGTCAATTTATTGTTAAAAGTATGAGACGTGTGTTTTCAAATCCTTTGAAAGTTACATACTATAAGTGTTTTGGAATTGAGCCTAAAAACAATGAAAAACCATGGACACCGAACACTGTGTGCACCACATGCCGAGTCGAATTGATTTCTTCGGAAACCGGAACAAAAAGGTACGTTGTAAAAATTAGGAATTTGTTCCCTTTTAATGCAGAGCTGACTAATTTCTGAAACTATCTATTTAGGCGACGTGTGAAATTTATTACACCAATGAAGTGGAGGGAACCAACTTGCCATTCAACGGACTGCTATATTTTTACTACAAAAGTACTTGGGGCTGGAAAGTCCAGAAAAGTAACCTATGCGAGCGTATCTACAGTGTCATATGATTCAAAAGAGTGGCGATTGTTCATAGACGGCAATAAATTAAGTTTAAAGGCCGTATTATTGCATATTGGCAACCAAAAGCCATATATCCCGATCGCGCATGCAGTAAATACGAAAAAAACATATGAGAAAATGCAAAAATTGCTCAAGTTAATCAAATACGAAGAACATGATTGGAAAATATGTGCCGATCTTAAAGTCGTTGGAATGCTATGTGGTCTACAAAGTGGATACACAAAATACTGTTGCTTACTATGCAAATGGGATAGCCGAGCTCGTCAAGACCACTACATCATAAAGGATTGGCCAGAACGAATCGAGTTTCAAGTTGGGGTAGATAACATAAAATACTCTCCACTTATAAAGAAGGAAAAAATAATTCTACCTCCGCTCCACATCAAGCTCGGCCTTATCAAAAACTTTGTGAAGGCTTTGGACAAAGAAGGCGAAGCTTTTCATCATTTGAAGACAATCTTCCCAGAGATTTCAGAAGCAAATATAAAGGAAGGCATTTTTGTGGGACCGCAAATAAGGAAAATGATGACCAATAACCTTTCAAAGAACTATTGTCACCAGTGGAGGCAGCAGCGTGGGATTCTTTTGAAAAGGTCGTTACTTCTTTTTTAGGCAAACACAAAAGTCCTAACTACGAGATGATAGTAAACGACTTAATCAAAAACTATGCGGAAATGGGTAAATAAAAAAACATATTATAATAAATTATATATTACATAAATTTACATGAGAATATATAGCCATAAATCTGAATTCATCGTCCAGTTCCGAACAAACAAGAACGTGAAAAATATAAACAAAAAATGTGTTCTGAATTGAAAGATAAATCCAGCCTAAGAAAATTATATACTAATGTGTCACTTATGTATTTATCTAATTTACTTTTTTACTTTCTTTCAGGAGTAAATATGTCTTTAAAAATTCATTTCTTACACTCCCACTTAAATTTTTTCCCGCAAAATCTTGGCGACGAAAGTGACGAGCATGGCGAAAGGTTTCACCAGCAAATGAAAGTGATTGAAAGTCGGTATCAAGGATTCTGGGATGTCGCTATGATGGGAGACTACTGTTGATTTCTCATAAGAGAAACCGATCCTAATCTAAATAAGCGTCAAAACAAGACACATAACTTTTTCAATTATAAAATAAGATCATAGAGTTAAGACAGAACCATATGTACATATGCTATTATTTGTAGGGTACTTAAGTATTAAATGGATATATTTACTTGAATGCTTATAACTTTTGTATTAGTTTATCGATTTTGTTCACTGATAGCTTGTTGTTTTTGTAATAAAACAGAGCTTAGAGGGGGGAAAAAATATCTGCAAAAAAACAAAAAAGTTTTCGAGATGCTTCCTCGCAAAGTACAAATTTTTTTATATTTTTACCAAAAAAATTTTTAAAAATCCGTAATGATTGTTCACTATGTTTGAATCTGCAGGACCTAGCAAAAAGTGTTGTATGTACTGATTATAGTAAATTTTATAAGCTTTCAAATTTTTCAAACCGTTTTCGAATAGCTCAATTTGTTCTTGAGATATACACGATTAAGTGGAACCATCTTTTTTGTTTTTTGAAATAACGGTAAATCGTAAATATCTCAAAAACGGTACCATTCAAGTAAAAAGAACCTTGATTTTCGGAATTAGGAGGTGATTTTACATAGGAATTTCACTATGGCGTCTCTGGTGCATTTTGGCTGTAAACCAAATATATATATTTAACGATAAAATTATGATTAACCTCAATCTATTAACATTTCATGTTGAGGTAGTGTGACCGGTTGCCGTTGGTGACTGGGTATTATTATTTTTTTCATTTTTTTCTATGTTCTCATTTGTTGGCGAACACCATTTGCAAATTTTTAAAGCTTCAACAACTCCATCATATGGTAAATGTGTCAATTGGCAGTTATTTATATCTCTGATGACGTAACGGTCATTTGGCAATGATTTATGGATAACGTAAGGTCCTCTATATTTCTGGATAAGTTTCTTGTTGGTTCCGACGGTTTATCAATGTGCCTTATAACTACGAAGTCTCCAACTGAGTAGGTCTTGGCAGGGACACTCTTTCTCAAGAAGTATCGGGACCGTTCTATGTTCTTAAGCGCGTCTTGTCGGGTTTGACTAAGGTTCCTAACATCTTCATTCGACAACTTTTCCTGAGTTCGTCGACTACACAGCCCCTTTGATTTATTCCGAAAAGTAAGTCACTTGGAGTGTAATTTGTCGTGCTATGAACGGCGTTATTCATTGCATATTCTATTTGCGGCAATTGTTCCTCGGACTCAGTTATCTTACTTGACATCGCCTTGAGGACACGATTGACCCTTTCTACCTGCTTGCGGTGAAGCCACTGCAACCTTAACATGTTCTATATTCCCCTTTAACAAGAACTCGCTGAATTCAAGGGAGGTGAAACAGCTACCTCGGTCAGTTATGATCCGTCGAGGATGGCTGTAGTAGCTAAAGTACTTTTCTAGAGAGCAGCACACTTCTTTTGTGCTCGTAGAATTCACTGGATACAATTTCACAAACTTCGTGAAAACATCTATAACCACCAATATATGTTTACGTTTTGACCTAATCGCGGGCAGGGGGCCGAAGTTGTCCAAATGGAGGGTGTCAAATGAAATTGGTTTTTTTGGAAAACTAAAGAGGTTATGCTCGTTAGAACGAGCAGGCTCAGAATATATAATGCATTTGATGCAGTTTTGGATTAGTCTACGAATTTTTTCCTTCATGTCGCTGAACCAATACGTTTGTCTTATTTGATTATAGCATTTATCTGCCCCTAGGTGACCTATTTTCTCATGAGTAAACCGAATTACATTCTCTTGCATTTCTGTGGGAACACACAGCATAACATTTTGACCAATCCTGCGACATACTAAGCCATCGACTAGTTCATATCCTATTACTTCCCCTTTTTCCAATTCGCTCATAAGTTTCTTAAGTTTTTCGTCTCGATTCTGGGCGATTTGGATCTGAACATCCAAATCATCCAGGTCTACTGCAGCAACCAACATTTTTTCACCGAGGGCCGAGGTTTCACTATGTCCTCGAGTTTGCATGCTTCATGTGTTACAATTGAGCCTACGCCCTCCTCCTTCTCCAATAACGGACTTCGACTTAGGCCGTCTACATGTCCAAGGTTTGTTCCGATTCGATATTTAATAGAGTATTTAAAATTTTCCAACTCAAGTGCCCATCGGGCTATTCGAGGGTTTATTTGTTTCTTATTTAAAGTCTTTGTCAACGAATTGCAGTCGGTAATACTTTTAAATGGGATGCCTTCTAAGTAGATTCTAAACCTTCGGAGGGCATAAATAATCGACAAGGTTTCTAGCTCAAACCTATGATATCTAGTCCTGTTTTTCATCCTGTTTTTGCAACAGCACAGATGTGTTTCACGATTGCGATCATATATAGTCAGAAGTGGGGCACTGACTAAAGCAATTCTAAGAGCTTTTAAGGCCTTCAAGCAATCTTCCGAAAATATAAACTCAGCTTCTTTACGTAAGAGGTTCAGAAGTGGATGAGCGGTTTTGGAGAATGAGGGTACAAACTTACGGAAATAGGAGAATAGTCCAATACAAGAACGAAGCTCTTTCTGGTTCCTCGGGATTGGGTAATTTGCAATCGCTTTAATGTGGGATATCGATGGTTGTATCCCTGACGCACTGACAAGATAACCTAAGTACTCTATTTTGTTATAGCCGAACTTGCACTTCTTCAGCTTAAGTTCTAGGCCCTGCTGAGCACTTTTCCTAGGGTCTCGAGATGACGTTTGAAATTGTTTGAAGCTATTAATATGTCGTCAATACACACAATAATTTCTCTCGCATCTATCATGTCCCGAAAAATTTTATAAACGAATCTCTGGAAATTAGCTGGTGCATTCTTTAATCCGAAAGGCATCCTAAGGTATTCATATTGACCATGTGGTGTAACAAACGACGTTAGAGGAATAGAATCCTCGTGCATCGCTAACTGATTGAAACCATATTTCAGGTCGAGTAACGTAAAACACTTTTTCTCTGTTGCTAGGCCGAATAATTTGTCGCTTAACTTAGTCATCGGTGATATTTTGAACCTCATCTCTATCCTTAAAAGATAATCTTCTTGGCAAGCAGTAGAAAGGGATGTCGTCAGTTGTTCGTATCATCATTTTATAATCGGAAGGTTTCTTATCGATTTGCGGTGGGACCAAATAGGCATTATTTAGAACATCCATGATGGATTTCTGTTCACTTTTATTGAGGTTGGGGCCTATATCTATTTCTGATTGACACACTTTGACACATTGACAACACTTTCATCTATGGCACATATCTCTTTCGCTATCAGGTCAAACGAACTACTCTTATTATCACTATAATCATTACCATCACTTAACTTTGGTTTCGCTGCAAATTCTTGATCACATTTCCCATATGTTTTATAGAATATATGTTCATCGCTAAGCGATCTATTACTATAGTCACCATCAGCAATTTTATCAGTAATCGAATCAGATGTATAGGGTAAAACCGGGATAGATGCAGCAACGGGATAGATGCCCCATATTCAAAAAATCTAACTTCCCGAGCTCGTGACTAACAACTAATTTAATAATTAGCAGCCGCAGCCACAGCGCATTTTAGTTATCTAAGGGCTTCGAGCAGTGAACACGCGTTTTGTCAGTATAAAACATTTTGTTTGCGACGAAACTGAAATACCCATAAAAGTTTTAAAGGTAAGTATTGTGCTTTGTATAACTTTATAACTAGTAATAAATTCCATTATATTTTTTAGTACCTTAATAAACTGATTCATTGAGACTGCATCTAACTAAAAATAGATGTTTTTTTGTTTATAATTTATTAAAAAAATTCGTAGGCATCTATCCCTCCATGAATCACAAAGGAGTAAGTATAGATTTTTTAAATACTTTTGGAGTCTGATATATGTTGTATGTACTACTTTATGGACTTTTAACAGTTTTCAGCAAAATTATGCCGCGAAAGTACAAAAGGAAGGGACTACAGAAAGCCTGCAGGCCGCGTTCGACGAAATGAACAAAAATACCATGGGGATAAACGAATTATCCCAAAAATATGGGACTCCATCGAGGACATTAATTCGACGATATGCTGCTAAAAAAACAGCAAAGGCTACACTGGGTATATATTCAAGATCTTGTAGTACCTACGGGATATAATAAATGTTTATCTAACTATTGGCTGCCTCTACACCTTTTCCAATTGCACTTTCGAAAGCATCAATTTGATTTTAGAAAGCATCAATTTGATTTTAGAAAGCGTCATTTTGATTTTAGAAAGCATCAAATGTACTTTAGAATAATCAAAAGTACTTTAGAAAGCGTCAAATGTACTTTAGAATAATCAAATGTACTTTAGAAGTCGTCATTTTGATTTTAGAAAACATCAAATGTACTGTAGAATAGTCAAATGTACTTCGGAAAGCATCAAATGTACTTTAGAAAGCGTCATATGTACTTTAGAAAGCATCAAATGTACTTTAGAATAGTCAAATGTACTTTGGAAATCATCAAATGTACTTTAGAAATCATCATATGTATTTTAGAAAGCGTCAAATATACTTTTAAAGTATCAAGTGACCTTTAAAACTTACAAAAATATTATTATTCATAAAATTTTGCTTCGCATTCAATCAATTAAAAATGCAGACACAGGATAACTGCGTATTTTGCCTCACCTCCTTAAAACCCGGTGCATTGGTAAGATTACTGGAGTGCAGACACCTTTTCCATAGAGATTGCTTTACAAACTTGACAACGGCAATGAATTGTCCAATTTGTCGAAGCGACATAACCCGTAAGTAGTTAATTCAATACAATACAGCATAGTACGTAATTCCACGCTGCTGTTATTGCACTTAATGATATGCCTGTTGGACAATGAAATTATTAATTTTGTTTCTTATTTCTATGTTTATATGTATACACATATATTGTTTCTTATTTCTATGTTTATATATATATAATACACAATACAAAAATAAATTCATCTACTATATAAAAACATTCAACTTTTTAATTAAAATAATGTAAAAAAACCCATTTGATAATTTCTAAAGTACATATGACGCTTTCTAAAGTACATGTGACTATTCTAAAGTACATTTGATGCTTCCCGAAGTACATTTGACGCTTTCTAAGGTACATTTGACGCTTTCTAAAGTACATTTGACTATTCTAAAGTACATTTGATGCTTTCTTAAATCAAAATGACGACTTCTAAAGTACATTTGATTATTCTAAAGTACATTTGACTATTCTACAGTACATTTGATGCTTTCTAAAATCAAAATGACGCTTTCTAAAATCAAATTGATGCTTTCGAAAGTACAATTGGAAAAGGTGTAGTTTCCTATAGATTTACTAAGTAGTTTTTATTTAGTGTAAGATTGTATGTAAAATGTATTTTTATAAAAATAAAATTTTTATTTTTTTCTAAATAAACAAGTACCTATGAAATTGAATTTAATAAACATATATAACCATGCATGTCAATTCTTGAAAGCAAACGCTTCAATTTAATAAGGTAGGTATGGCCATTGATGTACCTAATACTAGATTTAGGTATCTTCTAATGATAGTAATTAAAAGATTAAAAACCCAACATGTTTAATTTGTTATGGTTTTGAGTAGGGGTAGAACTACGTTGCGTTCGATTTGTGTTTTTCGCTTACATGCCATAAAGGGCATATATCCTTCGCAATATTTTCATGGTGGGGCAACTATCCATAAGGTAGGCATCTATCCCTCAAAAAGAAGGTTTCAGGAAAAACTAATTTCTGGAAAAACTGTGTAAGATAGGTAAACCAAAATTTAAATAATTAAAGTTAAAATATTGAACTAGCTATATTAAAAAAAATTATTCAAATAAAACTAATATTTTCAAATTTAGGCAGCTTTTCCAAAAAGTGTGGCAACAATCCCGGTTTTACCCTAGGGTTTCAAAGTATCTTTAATAAATTCATTCCTTTTTGAATCCGCATTTACATTGCATTTGTTTTTAAATTCATATACATTGTTATTAAATTTTACAAAATATATATATTAATTTTATTCATGAATTCTTGACCAAGGATCAGTGGTATGGAAAGTGATTCATCTGGTTCAATCATAACGTTCATCGTTTTAGTTGTGCCACGAAATTTAACTGCACACAATTTTGTGCCAAACGAGTGAAGCCTATTTCTGCCGACTAATTAATTACTAATTTATAAGCTCTATTTTGCGCTATTTCTAATCTATATTTGATTTCTTTGTCGTAAGCCTCATAATTGTACAATGGGCTTACTGCCTTTTCCTATAAAAATTCGTAAATCTGGGGTTTTTTACCAAAACTAGTTCGAATGGGCAATAACCATGAACTCTAGATGGCATTGTAGTATAGCAATACGAAAAATATTTGAGGTATTCATCCCAATCATATTTGTCAGTGGATATTTAGGAACGTACCTACTCATTCAG
Organism: Sphenella marginata; assembly: GCA_951509765.1. Classification (NCBI taxonomy): domain Eukaryota; kingdom Metazoa; phylum Arthropoda; class Insecta; order Diptera; family Tephritidae; genus Sphenella; species Sphenella marginata. Next base: position 79,734,106 of record OX608080.1, on the reverse strand, counting down.
GGTTCTATGGCTACGCTCAACTGTGCCTAACGTCTGATGTTGATAGAGTGTTGGGGTTTTATGTTCTATTTTTAGAAGCTTGAACAATTCTTGAAATAAACTATTTTTATGCTCGCTTCCTATATCTGTTAAAAATGTTTTCATACAACCATAAATTAGAATAAAATTCTCTAATATGGCTTTGGCTATTGTCCTTGCATGTTTGCTGGGTGTTGGTATTGCAACCAAATACTTAGTCAAGTCACATACCAGGATGACTGCATATTCATTTCCATTTTCTGACCTTCCCAGCAAACATTAAGGTTAGAGGACGATTAGAAAACCACTCTAATTCTAATAATATTCTCTAAGGTAGATGGTTAGAGAACGATTTGTGAAACTGTCGCGAATTATAGCATTCTCGACAAAAAGGGGACTTAGTTCTCGATATCGAGAAAAAGGTTAGTTATCGATTCGAATTCTAACGTGAAATTCTAATGGGATTCTAATGAGAAATTTCTAACTGAAATGAAATGAAATCCAATTGTTCTTGTTTAATTCTATTTCGATAAATTTATTGCTTTAAATATGTTTGACATATTTTAAGCTTAAATATCTAATGGGAATAAAATTCAAAGTTTTTATACCTTAGTTTATAAATACAATACTTGACAATACACGCATCTTCGCTATTCGAGTGTTTCTCTAATCGTTCTCTAATCGTCCTCTAGCCTAGTTCTCTAACGTGATTTTCGATTAGAGATACATTAGAGAACTACATTAGAATTCTAATGTAAAACGACAGCATTTCTCTAACGTTAGAGGCTGTGTTTGCTGGGTTGGTACAGGACCAATCGTATAGATCTATTTGTACGATGTCGAACGCTTTTGCTGGCATTTCGGTTATAATTATAGGCTCTTTCAAATTTTTGTTTATCTTATTTTTATTACAATGATCACATTTTTTAATGTACTTTCGAATATCATTTTTCATTAATTTCCAGTAGTATTTTTGTGTTATCTTACTTGTCATGCGATTTATTCCTGGGTGGCCACCAAAAACAGGATCGTCATGATATTTGTGAAGAATTTTTGTAACTTTTTCATTATTTGTCATATGCACAACCTCCGGAGTTAATGCTTTGTGAAAAACTTTGGTACCAATTTTTTAAAATGTGTCTACTCGAGTATAATTATCTTTAAACAATTTGTCTGCTACGGACAACTGTACTTTACTTATTTTCAAATTGCCGGCTTCTTTCATAAGCCTGGCAAAGAATGGATTTCAATCAATCTTCGCCTCAACAATTAGATTATTAATATTTATTTCGCTACAAATTTTCTTTCCTTTTTTGAAATATAATTTCGGGGGATTGAAAATGAGCTGGGCTAGCTTCATATATGATTGGGTTCCCTTTGTGACTTTTTATTTCTTCATTTTTACTACTGGAATCTTTATTGTTATAATTTTTATTAGAGTCCGATCTACATAGTCGTCTGCTACATAGTTTTCTTTACCTGCGATATACTCCACCTCGAAATCATATTCTTCCAAATCTAGTCTGAATCTAGTCAATTTCGAGAAAGGATTTTTCATCGAAATTAAGAATGTTAAGGGTCTATGGTCCGTTTTGACCAACAATTTTCTACCGTAGACGTATGGTCTAAAATATGCCCAATGAATGGCCGCTAATTCTTTCTCAGTTGTTGCCTTATTTGTTTCTCCTTTGGTAAATGATCTTGATGCATATGCAATTGGCAATTGTTTTCCTTCATACTCTTGGCTTAGTACGGCTCCGCAAGCATAGCCACTTGCGTCAGTTGTTATACAAAATTGTTTATTGAAATCGGGGTATTGTAAGATATTAGGGCTTATTAACGCAGCTTTCAAATAGACAAAGGTTTTTTACAATCCTCTGTCCAGACGAAAACTGCATTTTTCTTGCAAACCTCGTTATTATTTTAGAGTATTCCGCAAAATTTGGAATAAATCTTCTGTAATAATTGCAAAGTGCGAAGAATCTTTTCGCTTCATCCGCATTTTTAGGTGCCGGATATTTTTTAACAGTTTCGAGTTTTCTAGGTTCTGGCAAAATTCCTTTGCTTGTGCATTTATGAAAAAGGTAAGTTACTTCTTGGTTGAAAATAGAGCATTAAACCGGATGTAATTTTAAATTATATTTTCAACAAGCATGAAAAGTATTTTGCTCTTCCTAATTGATCTAGTATGTCATTAATTCTTGGCAATGGAAATTTATTCTGTTTCTATTCTAATTTATCTGCAGTTAGTTTTATCTTTACTTGTCTGTAGTCAACAACCATACTCCATCTTTTTTCTTGGTTATTTGGGAGTGATTTTTTGGGTACCAATAGAATTGGACTATTGAGTTCTGAAGTTGAAGATTCTATTATGTCATCTTTAATTAATTTATTTAAATGCCTTCGGATAGTTCTTGTTGTTTAAGTAGTAAATCGGAATTTTTATTATTTATGTGAATTCGTCGAACTACTTCTGATCTTGCGGGAATTGAAATACCATTGATTGCTGGTTTATTAGTTGCTTGTTATACCCCGACCAACTCCTCTTTAATCGGTTGTTCGAGAATTATCAATTGTGGCATTACTATCAATTTGACCATTTTTTATAATTGAAATATCTCCAGTATCGATTAGGAGGGTTCAAATTTAATCATTTAGAGTTGTTTTGGAAGATATCTAGCTATTAAAGAGTAAATTGAAAATATATAATTTTTTATGTGTTGAGGTGGAGTTTGCTGGTTTTTCTGGTGTGTAACGTTTCGGACAATTCTGGTATTATTGGGGGTATTTCCTCGCGATCCGAAATTTCGACCAGGCTTTTGGTTATTTTGCCTATTATTATACCTTTCATGAACATGAAGTGGTATTATAACTTTGGTCCGATGTTTGTAAGTATAAGAAGAAGAAGAGATAGACCCACTATTAGTTATATCGAAATGATCTGGGAGATGAGCCGAGTTGATTTAGCCATGTCCGTCTGTTTGAACGCAAACTAGTCCCTCAGTTTTAGAGATATCTCGATGAAATTTTGCAAGCAGGTGTCATTTTGCATAGGATTAATCATTTGTCGGAACCAGAAAGATCGGACCAATACAACGCACCAATGCAATTCAAAAGCTAGGAACGTAAAACTTTTCAGGTTTGCTACATATTATATACGTAACGTATGAAGGGAAAATCAGTCAGATCGGACGAACATAACATATAGCCCCCATATAATCGATTGTTCCGATAAGTTTGGTTTGGGCTATGTATCTTTAAATTAACAGTTTTGAAGTTTGTACCAATTTTAAGTAAGCATCGGACACGTAAAAAAGTAATGCGTATTCATGAAAGGTATAAAGACTTCGGCACAGCCGAAGACAGCCCTTTCCTTACTTGTTTTTATTATTGTTGAAAGAACGATTATAATTTCCTCTATAATTATTGTTTTGGTAACTCCTGCGGAAGTTACCTCGGAAATGATTTGTTGGCGATTTGGATTTCCAGTTACTTTTGTGCAACTGTTAGTAAATATTGATATTGCTTCGTTCATCGTTGTGAACGTTCCAGCTTGTATTATAGTTTTTACTTTATCGTTGGAGCAATTTTTACACATAGCTTTTACAGCCGACTGTGTAGCATACTTGGCGGCTAACTCCGGTCTTAGTCCGTAAGATATGTACATATGCTCCTTCTAACGATTTTGTGAGCTTTTCAATTTCAGCAGTGTATTGATTTGCAGTTTTACTGCAATGTTGGATGTTCAGGAGTTTTGCAGACAAAACTTCGACTGGTTCTCCTTTTATTGCTGATTTTAATTTTTGTCGTTTAGTTTCTATCGAGCTTTCAGTTCTCTACAGGTTTCTGGCTGTTCCTTTCAGCTTGGTGTTTATCATTGAAACCGCTACATTTTCATGGGTATCATTAACTTGTTCTAGGATATCCAAAGCATCCAAGAAGCTATTCATGTTTTCTGCCCTACCATCAAATTCTGGCGGAATTGACGACGCAGTCTTTAGAAATTCAACTACCGTTTGTGGCATCTTGTCTGTTTGTGACTCTTTTTCAGTAATTTAAATTTTTAGGGCTTCCCCTAAATTGGGTTGATTCTCTGGCAAATAGGACTTCAAATTTTATTTCTATTTACCTTTCAAATGTATTTGGGACCAATGCCTCAATGTTATATCTACCCAGTGAGGATCACAATTTATCTCTGGCACTGCAAAAATTTCATTTTCATTTCATTTTCGTTTGGAAAAACCCCAGTTGGGTTAAGCAGCCAAAAACAATATCTTCAGAATATTTCACAATAAGCTGGGTGAGAATTATAAAAAGGGTTGCAAAAGAAATAAACGAAAGAAATTGCTTATGTCGCTTAAACATTCTCGCCCCCATAGACGGCTTAGTCGTCTAGTGATATTTGTAAGTCGCCGGTTCGAATCCATCCGGCTCGAAGGACCATGTCTAAGCTTTGAGGGAGCAAGAAGTTTTTTTTTTTAAATTATATTTAATTTTTTATTTTAGATTTTTATTGTATTTTTTTTGTAGGGCGTGCAGAGCACATATTTACTAGGGAGGCCTTTTCATATTTATTTATTTAATTTAATTTAATTTATGTGTTCTAAATAGAACGGGGGGGTGCATAGCACCTGTTACCTTGTATTTATTCATTGGGGGAGCACTTTTGGCTCTGAGATATTGCACGAGATTGGCTTCCTCATTTTCGGTTGGAAAAACCTCAGTTGGGTTAGGCAGCCAAAAACAATATCTTCAGAATATTTCATAAGTTGGGTGAGAATTATAAAAAGGGTTGTAAATGAAATAAACGAAAGAAATTGCTTAAGTCGCTTAAACAAATACAGTAACTCGATGTATGGTTCTGTTTTTATTAATACACTTATAAGATTTTTCCGCCAAAATCTTCTCTTCCGCAAGTGCGTTCAGAATGGTTTCCCATTTGTCTATCGGGGTATATATTTTTCCCTTGCGTTTAGACCTTGTCTAGACCATCCGCTCGGCTCATGTACTTTTTCTTTTAAAATTTGTTATAAGCCGAGTATAATTTGAGAAACAAATTGAGGCAAGTGATAATTGTTCATATTATTAACAAGATTTTTATAAAATCTAGTGCCTCAGTGTGGTCAATTATTTGGCCCGAATTAATCACATTAGCGTTAGGCTCTTTCAGTTTGGATTCTTTGCCTCCCATCGCAAAAAATTATTACAAATACAAAAATTTTCCTTTTTATTGTTTTGTTTCTCTATGTATTAGAACATTTTTCGTCTTAAACAAAAATTTAATTTTATTTTATATTTTTTTTTTTACTTTTTATTCTGGCAAGCCGTACCTAATTCAACTTCTCCTAGCTCCTTCTGTCAATGTTGTAGGGTACCTAACGTCTTCAAGGGATGGTTCCCTAGTCATACCTATACATTCCCAATATTTTCTTAACCATACTAATGTTTTGTTTTCCTCTTTACAGTACTCTTTTAATTTTCTATTTCTTAAAATTGCCTTGAGTGTGCTATCACTCTATCTATTTTTTTCTTTCAGAAGAAAAGGTTACCCAAAAATTTCCTTTATATTTTTTAGGGAATTTTTAACCATTATCATAAGAGGTATTTATTTTAGTCAACGTAACCAATATAAATGAGAGATATATTTTTTTGGTTACGAATAAGTAACCATTAAGTCAACCAACAATTTTTTTAGCTACCAATAACCATTATCGCAAGTAATAAATTGTTTGGTTATCGGTGACCCACTCGACAGCAAACTATTTTTGTTGAATAGTGGTAAGTTTTTTCTCGAGGAACTTGCAAACATTGGTCATGCCACTCCAGCAACTCAAGTTGTTTTATATTGTTTGAATTTTTTTTATCGATAACCAAAAAATTATATTACTTACAATAATGGTTACTGTTAACCAATAAGTGTTTCTCTCATTTATAATGGTTATGTTGACCAATATAAAATATGTCTTACGGTAATGATTAATTGTAACCAATATTTGAATACATCAGTATTAATTGTTAAATGGGACCTTTTTATCATATTTCTTATAACAGTTACGTCCCTGCTCTAAATTATCAACAATAGTGTTGATGGCCTCGTAATCGAGATCGTCGGGCAATGCGCTTTCCTTGTTTTGTAAACATTCAAAATATTAAACATTTCTATGCATTATTCAAAATTTAAATTTTGTTGATTTTTCCTTATTTCTTTAATTCGTACTTTTATTTCTTTTATCGGCAAGTATTTGCCGCCTGTATCCCTTTTAGAGATATAATATCACTTCTCGCCAACGTCAAGCTGTGTAGTTGTATTTTTATTTTCTCTGTGGTTTTCTTTAACAATTAAATAATTTCTTGACATTCTAAAAATCAAAAGTTACATTTAAAGTTAAAAAAGAGTTGAATACTTAATGTGCTTCACAACTTGGTGTGAAAAAATTACTTAAAGCTTTGAATAGTGATAAATTATCTAAATTCATTATACTGATTTTGTGTGTGCCGAGTTTCTTTTTTTGCATATTTTATTTGTTGCATTTGAAAGGCTCGTACTTTACATTGCAATTGTTGTTTGCTTTTTAATCTCTTTTGTTACAGCTGTTTGCGTGGTTTATTAAACGTCAATTACAGTGAGTCTAAAACTGCTCGCTTAGTTCTGTGCCCTTCAAACTGTCAGGGTTGTTTTTTCTTGTGATTTGATAGCATTAATTTTCACTTTCATTTTCATAAAACTAAATTTTTTATCTCTTAATTTTTTATATATTCTTTTAAAACTTTTTTTTAAAATGTCGTGTTTGTTTGAAAATTGTCAGATTAAGAGCGAGTCCGAACGCTTTGTAGCGTGCTGGCTGTGCGATGGACTTGTCCACGCAAAATGCGCTGGGTTAACTGGTAGGATAGCTGACTTAATCCTGTGCTAAATGTCGATCGACGGAAGTTGAGCTATTTTAAACCTTTAGGCACATTAGAAATGGGTTTTCTGAAATCGCCGAAGATTTTTCAGTGCTGACTGAAAAGTTCAAAAAGTACGAAAATATTTTCAAAATTTTAAAACCTCTAGATAGTTCGCCTAACTTGGAATGCCCTGACAATCGCGAAGAGAATCACGAAAACAAGCGCAGACGTACGGATGATCTGCCTTCTACTTCAATGGCGCCGAACCTGCCTCCATCCATTGAACTTATTGATTTGGCATCTCCAATACCTGACGCGGTTGTTCGGGCAACGTCCAAAAACGCCCCCCCCCCCCCCCCCAAGGTCAACAAATAAAAAAACTCTGGAACCTCCAACTATAGCGATGGAGTCCGAACCAATTGCTAGAAATCTGGTTGTGGTCCCTCAAAAAAAATCGATTTTTGTGTCTCGGTTCCATCCAGATGATTTCTTCTAAGATTAAAGATAAAACCTTCACTGTTAGAAAATTTAATTTCGGTTACCAACGGAATATGTCTTCGTTTAAAATTGGCATATCCGGAAAAGATTTTGACTCTCTTTTGGACAGTTCTTTTTGGCCTCCCGGGGCTCTTGTGCGAGAATTTGAGTACAGGCCGAATAGAAATGTTGAAAACGTAGCTAAAACCTCTCGTAATGTTGAGTGAAAAAACTGAGTTCTAAGTCCGTGAATATCTTCTACCAAAATGTCAGAGGTTTAAATACCAAATTAAATGATCTGTATTTGAAATCTTTCCATTGCAGTTATAACGTTATTGCTTTTACCGAAACTTGGCTAAAACCGCATGTTTTCAATTCCGAGTTTTTTTGTAACGAATATCAAGTTTATAGACATGATCGCTTGAACAAGGTCAGAGGTGGTGTTCTACTTGCCGTTCATTCCTCTATTCCTTCAGAGGAGGTTAATGTACCTAACACGGACTCCATTGAGTTTAAATGCAGCCGCATCCAGCTAGAGAACGTGTATATGTACTTATCTGTTTACTACATCCTCCAGCATCTGATCTTTCAATCTACATGCAGTATGTCTCTCTGCTCAAAACTGTCAACTTATTAGCTAAAGCTTCTGACTCGATGATTGTTTTAGGTGATTTCAACCTACCGCATATATCGTGGAACATATCTGATGGAAACATTATTCCAAATCCATCCAAACTGGACTTTTTGGATGGAATTTCTGATCTCTGCCTTAGTCAAATAAATGTTACCGGTAACAAGTTTGGCAAAATCTTAGATTTAATTTATGTTGATGATAAAAACAAATTTTCTGTAAATCGTTGTGATCCGTTGGCTTTACCAAAAGACGTCTACCACCCTTCTATGGAAATATTTCACGAAACCATAAGTAATGGCCAATGTACACAATGCTGCTCAAGTAGTAGCTTTGATTTTAACTTCTCAAAAGCCAACTATAAGAAATTAAAAACACGTTCTTTCAAATTATTTACGAAGTCGGGTTTAAACAAACATTACTTGTTGTATTCTGTTCTACGTAAGCCTATATCTCTAAAACAAAAAGAGACATTATTCGCAATCCGAAGTCATTTTATGATTTCGTAAATTCTAAACGAAATGTAGTGGGATTTCCCTCAGCCATGAAATATGAAGACATTTTATCTATCGATAATCAAGATATCGCAAATTTCTTTGCCCAATTTTTCACTTCTAACTATTCTGCATTCACCAATTCTGACTTTCTAAATTATCCCTATGATCTACATGGGAACAATTTAATTAATTGTCCAACTATATGAGCCATAATGTTCTTATTTATCTGAAAACCTTGAAGAAATCTTTTAAATGTGGTCCTGATAGAATCTCTACATGCTTCTTGAAGAAGTGCGCTAACAATATTTACAAACCCCTTACCAATTTGTTCAATCTGTCAGTAAAGTGTGGTGTTTTTCCAAAACATTGGAACAAGCCGTTTCTTCTACCGCTTCATAAAAGCGGAAGCAAGGAGAGAACTAACGTGGCATAGCAAAGCTTTCTGCCATCCCAAAAGTGTTTGAAGCTGTTGTTACCAATCAGCTTACGAATCCTATCGCTACCTTGATTTCTGACTGTCAACACGGGTTCTGTAAGGGAAAGTCCACCGTTACAAACTTACTTGAATTTACGGTGCAGTGAAATAACGTCCAAGGAAATAACGCCCATGGGCGTTATTTCCACTCAAAAAGGAAATTACGCCCATGGGCCTTATTTCCTTTTTAAAAAGGAAATAAAGCCCATGGGTGTTATCACCTTTTGCTGATGGGTGTTATTCCCTTTTTCGAAGAGAAATAAAGCCCACAGACGTTAAAAACGAATTAAAACAAGCTGATTCAAGAATTAAGTATATGGTTTTCGTTATTTCAATAAATTTTAACATATTTGTTATGTTTTTATAAGGCGGGGTGCAATAGCGCCTTGTGAAATAAGGCCTTTATTTCAAAAAAGGCTTTATTACACTTCGAAAGAGAAATAAAGTCTTAAAGGCCTTATTGCTCTTTCATTTTTTAATGAAACAATAATATTCTAACTCTTTTTGTATTTTATTGAATAGTTACACACAAATTTCATGTTAACCAAAGTGGGAAACGTGGCACGCGGAAGGACATCACCGTGGCGGTAGCCACGGCTATGGCACACACCCGGAGTTGGAATGGCGTAGCCCAGGGTTATTTTTTGAAGCGCGGCCGAAGGCCGCCTACGCGGAAAGGTGTTCTGCACTTAAAAATCGTGGATCGGGCCTCCGTAACTATAATCCGAAGGGGGAAAAGCAATATTTTGTTTCTGTGAAAAGTTATTAGTGAAAAACCGAAAATTGACCCGGGTCAGATCCCCAATTCGGGGCCCCATCCACGTTTTTTATGTGCAGGACACCTTTCCGCGCAGGCGGCCTTCGGCCGCGCTTTAAAAAATAACCCTGGGCTACGCCATTCCAACTCCGGGTGTGTGCCATAGCCGTGGCTACCGCCACGGTGATGTCCTTCCGCGTGCCACGTTTCCCACTCTTTTCTCACAGGGTAATTTGTGAAAAAAATGCTAATCAACAGTTCGTGTTGCTCGCGTAAAATCCTATGGGCGTTATTTCTCTTTTAAAAAGGAAATAAGAGCCATGGGCTTTATTTCTTTTTGCAGATGGGCGATATTTCCATTTAAAAAGGAAATAAGGCCCATGGGCGTTATTTCCTTTTTGAATGGGAAATAGCGTCCATGGGCGTTATTTCCTTGGGCGTTATTTCACTGCACCGAATTTACTAATCATGTTTCAAATGGCTGTAGAAAAAATCTGCACACCGACGTTATTTATACTGATTTTAGCAAAGCTTTCGATAAAGTGTGTCACTCTTTACTTATTCATAAACTGAATCAGTTGCGTTTCTAGCCGGGTCTCAATCGCTGGATCTCTTCTTACCTTAGCGACAGAACACAAAAAGTAGTGTTTAAAAATTGTGAATCCGATGTTATTTATGTCTCCTCAGGAGTTCCTCAAGTAAGCCATCTGGGCCCGATTCTGTTCTTGTTGTTTATAAATGATATTTCTACAGTAATAGAATTTTCGAAAATGTTAATGTATGCCGACGATGTAAAGCTTTTCATGTCATTCGCATCATTCGAAGATAGCAATAAGCTTCAATCAGATCTAAATACACTAGTTACTTGGTGCGATTTAAATTATATGCCGCTTAATCTAAATAAATGTAAATACATGCGTTTTTCGAGAGGAATTTCACAGCCAGCTTCCTATACAATTAACAATTATAGTCTTGAGCAAATGTATGATTTTGTTGACCTTGGGGTTACTATGGATTACAAACTCAGTTTCAACTGCCACATTAACGTAACAGTCAATAAAGCTAGAGGCGTTCTAGCATTTGTTAAACGGTGGTCTAAAGAATTTAGCGACCCTTATGTAACTAAAACTCTCTTTACTACATTAGTCAGACCGATACTTGAATACGGTTCTATAATTTGGAACCAGCATTACCAGGTCCACGTGGATCGCTTAGAATCAGTTCAAAAACAATTTTTACTATTTGCCTTAAGAGATCTTCACTGGGATCATTTGTATATTTTGCCATCGTATACGAGTCGCTTAAAACTTATTAATCTTCACAGCCTTTCTAGTCGGAGGGAAATGCTTGGAATTGTCTTCAGGATTAAATTACTAAATGGTTTAATAGTAAGCCGGTTTCTTTTGAGCGAAGTGAACTTCAATGTACCTTCTCGTCCATCAAGACATTTTAAACCACTTATCTTGAAACAGTGCCGAACTAATTTTGAATTAAATGAGCCTTTTCGTTGTTTGTGTCAAGATTATAATTCTCATTCTGGTACGTTTGATATTTCAGACTCACTATACAGCATAAAAAGTCAATTCTTTCTATCCTAAATACATAGCAACAATTTTTTTTCATATCCTTTGATTCTTATCTTTATTCTTAACAATAACTTTTCGCTGTCAACTAATTATTTATTAATTGTGTAATCTTTTTTACTTAGCTGAGGAGGTTTTCTCTGTAGCTGAGCAGTTTTAGATCTCGACGATTAACAAACCAAAGCCTTTCAAAGACTCGGCACGAAAGAACAATCCGCGCGTCATGCGGTTGCGGGATATGGTGGGTAATCCGTTGGGAATTATTATTATAATAATTTTATCGGCAAGAATTTGATGCCTGTATCCCTTTTAGGGATATTTTCTTATTTTAATATCAAGGCATGTAAAGTAATATTTTAATTTTATTTAAGGGTATTTATTCGGTTGCCAATTTATTCGCCATTCTGCTTAATTCATCAGAGCTTTTCGGCAAAACTCTTTAAATTTGGTTTCCTCTTTCTTCATTTGATCAGCATATCTTGCGCTTTGTTAACGATCGCTGGATCAGTAGCGCGATTCACTAACTTTTAACAATCCCGCAATAGAGATATTTAACATAAACGTATACTGTTTAATTTAACAATTGTGCGATTCACTAACTCGGATTTAACAATAACGTTTAAATAATGGTTTAAAGTGATGACATGTGGCATCTCAGTCGAAATTGACTAGAACGTTGCTTAAATGTTAAGTGCAGCATTTGCCAGCGCCGCCGTTGGTGTCGCAGTAGCGCAGCTGATAAGCGTCTGGATAACAAAATAGACGTCGCAAGTTCGATACCAATAACTAGGAGAAATTTTTTCTAAAATAAATTTTTTTTTAAATAAATACTTTTTTTTTAAATATAGAAATACTTCTTGCTCAAAAAATTTGTTTTTAATTTATTTTTATTTTAACCAATATTTCAACGACACCAACGGATAACGTGATAAAATATCAATTTACAAATCGACTACGATAAATTAACGATTTAAGAGTTGACAAAAAGTTAGTGAATAGCATAGGTAGTTAAAATTATTGTTACGTTAATTTATCGTGGACAAATTGGGTTAAAACAGTTAGTGAATCACAAGATTGTTTAAATTATTGTTAAGTTAATTTATCGTTGACAAATTACGTTAAAAAAGTTAGTGAATCGCGCTACAGATTTTGCTTTAGTCGCTTTGTGTTGATCAATTCCCGCTTTCACTTGTTGCACTAACTGTTCGATCTGGCATTATCGCCATGTAGAGTGGAAGCAAATGTAGAGTGAAACCAAATGATTGCGGTTCAGGGCCGAATTAATACTGTATTCTTTATTTTGAAACATCGGCTTATTTATAGTAAATTAATCTAAACATTTTGTTATACATATTTAATGTAATTCTTACATAGCTAAAATTAGCAAAAGGCATAAAGCCCAACACACGCTCACACATACATATGTACGTATTTACATATGTATATAGCTCTAAGCTACTTCAACGCTTTGGTCATGGGATAGTGTCGCAGCAGAGAAATACACAGGCCCGGTTTCACCAACGTGACTAAGACTAAAACTAAGCCCCGACTTAAGCTAACACAGATTCGCGACTAACTTTATTTTGGGTTTCACCAACTTACAGCTGTATTCAGTAAGCTGTCTCATCTCAAGTCACTAAAATTTGAGACTTTTCGTTTGAGACATTTCTTGTGACTTGGTATCGCAACGTTTCTTTGTCTTTGCTACAAGTACTGAAGGCCAGTGACTTGAGGATCTTCTTGCGGCTTTGTACCTTTGAAGCTATTGCGGTGGCATGACTATCGAAGGTGAGGCTGTTGTCGAATGTAACCCCTTAGATTTTGGGGTGGTTGACGGTAGGTAGTGGTATACCATGTGGTAAATAACGTTGCTGTAGATTTAGTCAGGGCCAGTGTCAGGGTCCGCTTGGTGAACTCGGTGAAGAAGCTGGAAAGATCCAGTATATAGCTGTTCAGTCGTGTACACAGTTCGTCCGTGGAAGGGCCCTTGTAAGTGGCCATCACGGTGCAGTCGTCAGCGTAAGAAACGATGGTGACGCCTCTGGTGGGGAGGGAGGCTCTAGATATAAAAGTTAAACAGGGGGGGGGGAAATAACACTACCCTGCGGAACCCCTTGTTTGATTCTTCTAGGTCTACAATAGGTGGCGGTCTATCTTTTAAGGCCGGCAGAAGCGGCTCCTCCAGGTCTCTAAGGAGTGTGGCATGGTTGACCGTGTCGAAAGCTTTTTAAAGAGAAAGATCCTCGGTTAAGCTTGAATATAAAAATCTGGTTTTTTATTTCATAAATAATTCAAGTTCAAACTAATCTTCTAGACGGCATAGTTAAACTATAATAAACTGCTAAAAGTTACGGAGGTGGAAAACCACCACTAACTTTCTGGATAGTTGAGTTGGAAAAAACCCGTGAGCTGTCTAATCCCAGGAGTCCCTTCGCTGTTGAACAAGGCTACTAAGCCTACCTAACGTCCGAATCTTCTGAGCAAAATGCTCCCCTTGTATACTATTTCCGCGCTCAGGCGGACAGTTATTTTGCAATAAAAATCCTTAATATATGCTAACACACTATTTACATGATATATAACTACACATTATTTCCTTACTCCCTAACAGCATTTTCTAAGTGCTCGCTTGCACCTGGAATGCCCCATTATGATCAGCTGCCCACTCGCCCTGCATCGATCAGCTGGACATGCTATTGACATCAATATGTAAGCTGGCAGTTTTGCTGAGCACCCACCACCTATGGTATTTGCTATGCTAGCAATGCATTTTTCATCTCCTCTTTGTGCGATGTCCGCTCGCATTACCCGTGCCGGTAGCCTCTGTGCTTAGTGTGTATATTTGTATGTCGGTTTGATAGCAAAGCACTGCTGCCTTGGCAACCCTCGGCTGCAGGAAATGCGAGGATCGCCGCACCAAAACCACCTTAAGCCAAGGTGCCGGCCGGTTATTGAATAGCTGATCGCGAACGGTCCCCTCCGATGCCCGGGCAAGGTCGGAGGTATAAGTGCCTTCTCTTCTAAAAATGAACAAGGAGTTCAGGAGAACTCCGGAAACCGGACTACAGGAAGTGTGGACGGGACGACAGGGTTAATAACACGGACAGGGACAATAACACGGACAGAAACAGTGACAACGGACCTTAATCAGACAGACGGACTTTGGCGTAGGGAAAAGGAAAATTACCAAGCTGTGGTGGATGAGTACCGGGCGTACTTAAGCACCACATCTTTAACTTCCGCCGGTTAAAGGAATAGGCCTCTGGAAGAGGCCTCGAATTCCTCTAAGAAGAGCAAGGTTACCGGTGAGGAGGCCTCCACCTCAGACGGAGCGCGGGTGGGGGCAAAATCATTTGCCGATGCTGTAACTATCAACCTGGGGGTTGCTCTTGTCGATGCAACCACCAACAGCGGCAGGTCTGTCCTGGAGAAGTGGGGAGAGATCGAGGCGAGGCTGTCCAATTCGTTATGGCAAACCCAGATGGTAGTCCCCCTTCCTTTGACTCGGCGGAAGTTGTCCACAGTCATAGGATGGTCAAATGCGAGGACCAGCAGTCAAAGGACTTCCTGGAGAAGTGCCTGCTGGACCTACGCTACGTTGGGGGCGTAAAGGTAAAGCTGATCCAAGCCGCCGACATACCTCAACGACCGAGAGCGAGGATATGGATCCCGCGCATGAAGATTGACAGCGGGACGCTGATCAAATATCTGCAGGCTCTCAACCGCGAGGTACCTGTGGATGACTGGGTGGTCATTAAGGCAGAGGCATCTCAGCGGAACAATATAGAAAATTGGAGGGTATCAGATAGTCAATCCTTTTCTGACCACAGGATGATCCTTTCTGATATCATTTTGAAATTAGATAACTCTATTCCTCACCTTAATCCAAGGAGGACAAACTGGCGAAGGTTCGTCAGAGTAGTGAGCAATAAGCTAGGTAGTCAACCTTTGCAGGAATTACTGTCAGTGGAGGAGATTGATGCAAAACGTAGTAAGCTGGAGAAGGCCATGGGGTCAGCTCTAAGGGTAGCTTGTCCAACTAGTTTTAGCAAAAAAGTATATCCTCCCTGGTGGAATTCAGACCTTTTCGAACTCAGGAGAGAGTCATGTCAGTATGTATGTATATTAGGGTGTATTCAAATATTTCATAAAAATTCAATAATATTTCAAATTAATTTCATGCATATGGGGACGAGTGTGGGATTCCAAAACCAGTGGATTTGGGGTCCTCACACTCTCACCTCACTCTCACCTCACTTATAGTCACCAACCCAGTCCTAGTGATTCTCACCCGATAACTCCGACCCTCGATGTTCCGGTGGAACGTCTTCTTTCTTCGCCTGCTTTGCGCTTCCTTGATGTGCGCCTCTACGTCTTGAACCAAGTCTGCTGGGAGGGGGTCTACTACTGACCTGTTCACACGTGACCCTCGTTTTTGTTGTCGCTGCTGAGTTCTCACATACGATAACGTTGTTGTTGTTGCTGTCGGTGCCACCACTCTTCGAGCCAGTAACCATATCGCTGCCGGTGATACTTAGCATGTCGTGCGTGGCCTTCGATTGTGTCTAGCTTCGGCTGGTTCGCTTACACATTTCGGAGCGCTGTCCTTGGTCGGGCCGCGTGGATTTGGTGGGGCGCTCTATTCGGCTGGACCGCCTGCACTGGGAGGAGCGCTGTCTTACAAATACCTTGGCCGGGGGTAGGTTTGCAGCTTCTTCTTCCTCTGGCGTCTCGAAATCGTTGTAACAGCGGAGATGTATGTTGAGGCGCCTTGTGTACTCCACGTACCGGCCCGGTGCTTCTTCTTCCTGCTCCTCCACACTCCGACACCTCCTCATACTCAGGGCTCCGGTTACCTCGCCCTCGCTCATACGGCCAAACTCTTCGGTGCATTGACTGTCGACATCGTCCTCTTCCTCCATGTAGCGCTCCTCATCTGACCCTACGCTGGCCAGGTCGTTGTCGCTCGCCTCCTCGCCGCTGTCGATGACCACCACTTCGTGCTCGTCTTGACTGTGCACCCTCTCACTCGCTCCGTCTCCATTCCGCCTGATCCACTCGCGAAGGGACCCATCTTTGGCGTTATGTATAGGGGTTAAGTGAGGGAAACTTGATATAATGAGGCAATTGGTTACAAAATAGTGACTAAATTAATGTTTTTTGGGGCAGGGAATTCATTTTTGATGTTTATTTTTACATACAACTTACGATAGATGACACTGTGGTACAATTTTCCAAATTTTTTAACAATTTTTCATGGAAAAATAGTTTTTAAGTAGAAGTAGTAGCAATTGCTTACGAAACGTGTGTTAAAGTAATGTTTTTAGTGTCGAGCAACTCATTTTTGACATTAATATTTTAATAAATCTTACGATAGGTGGTGCTGCGGTACAATTTTAAATTTTTTTTTAACTTTTTCTATGAAAAAAGAGTATTTTAACAGTTTCTAAGTAGAAATAGTAATGTTTTATTTTTATTACAAGCACAACTTTAAGAATTTATTTTACCGTTATATGCGTGGAAGCTAGCACGAAACTCACAAGAGTAGCGATAACACTGTACTGTAAGATTTTAGTAATTTTACAATGAAAATATAAGAAAAATTGTACCGCAGCACCACCTATCGTAAGATTTATTAAAATATTAAAAAAAATTAGTTACTCGACACTAAAAACATTACTTTAACACACATTTCGTAAGGAATTGCTACTATTTCTACTATACCCATATGTCCTGCACTCGGTGTGTCGGGTATCTCGTTGAGCACCCTTTTCCTCTCTGCTGTCGGCACACATAGCTTCCACGGTACCGCATCCTCGCCATCCATTTGACCTTTAATTCTTCTATATAATCGACCCTCCTCTATCACGTACTCGGGGAATTTCTCCGGCTCCTTTGTTACTTCGGCTACTTTTGCGGTGTATCATTTGCATGTAGCACTATCCTTCTGCGTACTACCCAAATGTTCTTTAGCGCCCGCTTCGATAGTGCGTCTGCTACCACGTTCATTTTGCCTTTCCTATACTGTATGTCGAATGAATATTGTTGTAGTTCGTGCGCCCATCTCGCCATCCGATCCGATGGACTTTCCATCGCATCCAACCATTTTAAAGCCAAGTGATCAGCGGTTACGTGTGTTTAAGATATGGCCTCATCTTCCTAGTGGCCCAACCGATGGCCAGACACTCCTTTTCCGTTGCAGAGTAGTTTGATTCGGCCTCATTCAGCCCACGGCTCGCGTCTATCACCCGTTCTTCGCTGTCCAGCCCCTGATTGAGAACTGCACCAAGGCCGTAATCGCTTGCGTCTGTCTGTAAACGGAACTTCTTCGTAAAATCTGGGCGTGCCAGTGCTGGTGCTCTTATGAGTGCACTTTTCAACGCTTCGCATGCCAACCTTGCTGTTACCGTATGTGCAAATGAAAAATAGGGTAAGAATCTTCGGTACCACGAAACTACTCCTAGGAATCGCCTTAGCTCTCTTACGTTCTGTGGTGGCGTTAGCTTCTTAATTTCTCCGATTTCACTGACCACGTTACCTAAATATTTTAGGCTTTTCGAAAAAAAATCACATTTCTCCGGGTTGATCTTCAAGTTTGCTCGTCTTAATCTTCCAAAAACTTCTTTCAGGTGGGTGATATTCTCTTTTAATGTTGTGCTGGTGATTATTTTGTCGTCTAGGTAGGCAACCGCGCCGTAAATGCTGTGAATTGTTTGCTACTTTATTCCATCGGAATTTGCCAATAGCCGTTCTTGACATACAAGCTGCTTATAAATCGTGCTCTGCGTAATATATCTAAGATGTGCTGTATTCGGGGTGGTGGATAGGCATGTGGTACTGAGCGAACGTTGAGTTGTAGATAATCGACGCAGAACTATCGGAGCGCTGAGCGGGCTACAGGATGGCTCGATGCAACCTTTCTCTTTGAACTCGTCTATCTCCTTGTTTATGATCTCTTGCATCCCCCTGTTCTTTGGAAAGTATCGTTGTTTTATTGGCCTAGCATCTCACTTTAAAATCTTGTGGGTGGCCACGTTCGACAAGCCGGACATCTCTTAGAAAATCTGTAACTCGGGTTTAAAAAATTTACTCACTGTGTCATCCTTGCTTTCCTCCGCTACTGGGACTCCTTGTTCACTCCCGGCTGTTTCCTCGCCACTTTTGCTCTCCTCTCGGTCTACCATGGTCGTACATGTCACCGCGGTCTGCTTTTGATTATCCACTTGTAACACTAACGTTTCTCCGCCACACTTTAGTTCCAGTCTCGACTTTGCCAGATAGTCTGTGCCAATCACCACGCTGTCGACTAGCCCCGGTAAAACTAACAACTCGATAGTATGCCTAATTGTATCTCAGCCTCCACCGCCTTGATTATCCTCTGTGCTCTACCATCACGCATCACCACTCGTGTCTCTACCTGCCTGAATCTGTGAGTGTCCAAACTCGATGCTACCTGTTCATTCAAGAAGCTCCTTGTAGCTCCCGTGTCGATCGATGCCATCATCTCGTGTCCCTCTAATGGGATTGCGGCCAAGATTTGCCCTTGGGTCTGCCTAAATACGTGTGTCGTGCACGAGGATTTGTTGTTGGAAACACCACCCCTCGTTGTTAATGGGGTATCTGGCCATTTCCCGACTGTCTTCTACAGCAGTCACGCATCCACGGGCAAAATTCCCGTCTTCCCCACATCTCCTGTACGCGCTTCTTGGGTATATATTTCCCTCGGGTGTTCTCGCTCTCCCGCTTTCATGTAAAGGTACCTCTGCTCTGGTATTCTCGGCATGAATGGTTTGGCTGTTGGTTTTAGGGTCTCGAGCTTGCAAAACTTACAAACATATGTAAATAAAAAGACCGTAAAAACAAAAAACAAAATACATTTATAATAAAGATACGTATTCATATTCCTGTCAGTATGTATGTATATTAGGGTGTATTCAAATATTTCATAAAAATTCAATAATATTTCAAATGAATTTAATGCATATGGGGACGAGTGTGGAACTCCAAAACCGGTGGAGCCGCCAAGTACTTGTGCCCCTCGTGGCCGAGGTATTTCAGCATCTTCATGGCGATTCCATCGGGTCCAAGTGTTCTAGAGGCTTTCGCCTTCCTTAAAGCCTTCTCAACATCTGCGGCGGAGACGACAATGGACGCGGTTGTGTGTTTGTATCTATGCGCATGTCGGACGGCTCTTCTTTTGAACCTATCCATAGGAGGATGCAATATGAATTGTCGCCGAATGAAATGTCATTGTATTTGGTCGGATTGGATAGGGCCTTGACAGTCGACTATAATTCGCCGACCCCGCCGGAGAGGTTGCATGATTCGATGTGTTGTTTCCACTTTTTCAACTTGTGGTCATTGACTTTCCGACGACTTTCCGCGTTGAGATCTTTGATTCTGGGATCTGCGGGATTTACGAGTCTCACTTGGCCACGTTCTCTTGCCATTGCCGCTGCTTCTCCGGGGAAATTCGGCCGAATTTCCGTGATACTGTCAGCAGGGATGAAGCGGCCGGACGCTGCATCGATGATTTTGCGAAACTCTTTTTCGCGTACGTCAGTCGGCATGGGTAGGTCAGAGAAGGAGCGCTCTGTAAGGTCCGTGAAGGTGGTGTCATAATTGGTATCTTGTACCTCTTCGAGAAGAGAACTAACTCAGTTTTTTCAGGGTTTACTTCCAAGCCAGATGCCGTGGCCCAGGAGCATATTTTGGATAGTGCCCCAGTTGGTGACCCTCTAATTCCATGAGACATAAAAGTTGGTTTACGGTAACCAACCACAAAAGCGGAGAGAGAACTCCGCCCTGAGGGGTGCCTCGGTTAGCGAGTCTGTGGACTTCGCTCCCGCCTAGCTCTGTTGTTATCCGCCTTTCCGTAAGCAGATTGTATATAAGCTCTACTACGGACGCGTCCACCCGCAGGCCTGTCAGGACCGAGGTGATTGCTTCTGGAAAAACATTGTTGAAAGCGCCTGCTATGTCAAGAAATGCCACCAGTGTGTCCTCCTTTAGGTCAAGTGACCTTTCTATGACAGACACCAATGAGTGCAGGGCAGTGTCAGTTCACTTGCCATTGGTATAGGCATGCTGGGCTTGCGATAGAGACGATGGGTCAATCATTCTGCGGATGTAGTCTTCCAAGAGTCTCTCAAATGTTTTAAGAAGGAAAGGAAGACAGGCTTATTGACCTGGAGTCCTTTGGTTTTGTATGGGAGGGTTTTCCAGCTTTAGGAATAAAGACCACGCTGACTTCCCTCCACGATTCTGGTACGTATTTGAGCCTCAGACAATTTAGAAACATCATCTTTAACCATGTTTCAATAAGTGAGGCCGTGTGTTGAAGCTGAGCCGGAAAAATTCCATCCGGGCAGGCCCTATCTAATTGTTTACGAGCCCATCAAGCCCAGAAATGTTAGTTTGTTTTCCTAATATTTTTAAAAGCCTTTGGGCTAGTGCGAGTTTCCGGTACGGCGAAACTAATGTACCTATGGTCTCAAAAGGAGTGTTCGCTTAGAACGTTCCAGGATTCGATAAGATTTCTGAAAAAGTCCGTGACTAGGGTGAGTTCAAGGACCTCTACCCTGTTTCTTGAAGGTTGATCTCGAGGACCCTCATCATAATTTTTTGGCGCTCTCCTCCGTGAGCGTCGCGTCCGACTCCCCATCCCTCAGAAGCTGACTCTCGGAGTACATTCTCCTGAGAGCCAGACTACCGTCCGAGCACGATAAGTCCTAACCACCACTGTGTTCCGGCGCCATCGCCTCGTCCACTTCCATCTCGTCCTCGCTGGGGGGTTCACCCGCCTCCAGAGCCTCAAGATTGTCAAGGGATTCTACGTCAGCCTTGTAGATCCGAAGGCTGATGTTTTTGAAGCCGTACCTCACCTTGTAATCTTGCTAACTACACCCGGGTTGTACACCTGGAGAATCTCCAGGATGTCTGCTGGGTCCGTGGGGCGTCACTGGAACCCAGGCTCTGGCTCTCGGCCTCTAGGGAATATCCCGCGCATCGACCGCCTTGAGCCTCGCACGCGGATATAATAATAATAATAATAAGCCCAACGGATTACCCACCATCCCGCCCAACCGACACGAGGGGCGCATCCGCATAACGCGCGGATCAAATTTGCCGAGTGTTTGAAAGGCGGAGGTTTGTTAAGCGTCGAGACCTCAAACTGTTCAGCTACAGAAAAACTTCATCAGCCGAATAAGGTGCATACATAAGAGATTAAAATACATAAACATAAACAAAATAATTAGTTGAGAGAGGAAAGAACAGATTTTTTTATTATAAAAAGCGAGTCCGAAGTATCAAAATTACAAGAGTGAGAGTTATATTTTTCACATAAACACTGAAAAGGTTCGTGCAATTGAAAATTGGTTCTACATTGCTTCAAAAAAATAGGTTTGAAATGTCTTGAAACTCGGGAGGGAATATTAAATTTAACTTCATTTAAAAGAAATGGACTTGAAATGTGTCCGTTTATTAATTTTACCATAAAAATTACACCAAGCATTTCCCTACGACTAGAAAGAGTGGGGAGATCGATAAGTTTTAACCGACTAGTATAAGGTGGAAGACTGTACATTGAATCCCATTGTAGGTTTCTCAAGGCAAAAAGTAGGAACTGTTTTTGAATTGATTCTAGCTTGTCTATATTAACTTGATAACGCGGACTCCACACAATCGAGCCATACTCCAATATCGGTCTAACCAAGGTAGTAAAAAGAGTTTTAGTAACATATGGGTCTCTAAATTCTTTTGACCACCTTTTCACAAAAGCTAAAACACCTCTAGCCGTATTGACTGTTGCCTCAATATGCGGACTGAAGCTAAGTTTGCAGTTCATCGTTACGCCTAAGTCAACAAATACATTAACATTTTCAATACTGTGATTATTAATTGCATAAGAAGCTGGCTGTATACCTCTACGTGAAAAACACATAAATTTACATTTCTTTAAGTTTAGCGGCATATAGTTTACATTGCACCACGTAACTAAGTACTCTAAATCCATTTGAAGCAAAGACCGATCTTCCGCGGACGCATATGACTTAAATAGTTTTACATCGTCAGCATACATCAAGATATTTGAATACTTTATTGTTGTACAGATATCATTTATGAAAACCAAAAACAGAACCGGGCCAAGATGGCTGCCCTGAGGAACACCAGAGGATACATCGATAATGTTAGAAACGGAATCTTTAAAAATTACTCTTTGAGTTCTTTCAGAGAGATAGGAGGAGATCCAACGGGTGAGGCCCGGTTGGAAACCAAACAGATCGAGCTTGTGAATTAGTAGAGAGTGGCAAACTTTGTCAAATGCTTTACTAAAATCTGTGTAAATGACGTCGGTGTTGAGATTATCTCTAAATCCATTCGACACGTGGGTTGTGAATTCAAGTAAGTTGGTTGTTGTTGATTTACCCTTGCAAAATCCATGCTGGGAGCTAGCAATTAATGTTGAGATTGAAAAGGTTAGGCACTTAGTAACAATAGCTTCAAATAATTTGGGAATAGCCGAGAGTTTTGCAATACCACGATAGTTTTCTATCGATGACCTACTGCCATTTTTATAAAGAGGTATAAGGAAAGACTCTTTCCATGAAGCCGGGAAAACGCCACACACGGTTGGTATATGTGTTCAGCACACTTTTTAAGAAAGCATGTCGGTATTAAATCAGGACCAGGAAATGATTCCTTCAAGGTCTTGAGATGTAATAAAACATCTTCCGAGTTTAAATTAGGAACATGGATTGAATGACTTGAATGTGGTTGATATGGATAGTTGTTAGGTGGTGAATTGATTGCAATAGAATAATTAGACTTAAAGAATTGAGCAAATAAATTGGCTATCTCTAGGTTGTTGCTGGAGATGCCATCCCTGAATTTCATGGTTGAAGGGAACCCTTTTACTTGGCGTTTAGAGTTTACAAAACCATAAAATGATTTAGGGTTGCAAAAAATTTGCTTTTTCATTTTGCAAATATAATCTCCATAACACTTTTTATTTAGTTCTAAATATCTATGACGTATAATAGAATACTGTATATAATCTGAATGTAAACCCGTTTTCTTGTACATTTTGAAAAGACGCGACTTTTCATTTTTTAATGCTTTTAGTTCTTTAGTAAACCAGGCCTGAGCTGGCTCATCATAAACGCAGATTCGCTTAGGTACATACTTTTCGAAAAGATTATAAATAGTATTATTAAAATGTAAAACGCAAAGCTCAACATCCTCATTGTACCGAGGCCAGATTATCTTAGATAGTTCTTCATTTAACTGTTTAAAATTGGCTTTCGCAAAATCAAATTTTATATTAGAGGTGCAAGGTTTCTTAATGCACTTCCCCTCATTGCTTATGGTTTCGTAGTCTATCTCCAGAGGGGGATGGTAAACATCTTCAGGTAACACTAGAGGATCGCACCTATTTATAAAAAATTTAGACAGGTCATCGACGAAGGCTAAATCCAAAACTTTACCAAACTTATTTGGGATAACATTAATTTGGCTAAGACAAAGGTTGGTAATTTCATCCAAAAACTCATTGTTACTAAGCCTAGCCGAGATTAGCACAATACTATTATTAATTTTGCTCCACGAGATGTATGGAAGATTAAAGTCCCCCAAAACAATAAATGAATCGGACGGTTTTAACATAGAATGAACACCATTTAAAAGAGAAATGTGGTGCATATACACAGATAAATCAGATGACGGTGGAATGTAGCAAACAGCAATATAAATATATCCGCTGCCTAACAGGACTCGGATGCACTTAAACTCAATGTTTTCAATGGAGGGCATATATACATCTTCAGATGGTAATGAAGATCTTACAGCCACCAAGACGCCACCACCGGTTCTGTTCAAGCGATCCTTTCTATACGTTTGATATCCGTCGCAAAAAATTTCCGAATCAAAGACATGCGGTTTTAACCAAGTTTCGGTAAAGGTAATAATATTGTAGTTACAATTGATCGTTTTAAGATAGAAATCCGTTAGCTTGGTATTCAAACCTCTAACATTCTGATAATAAATGTTAAAGGCAGAATTTACTTTACGTTTTTTGGATCGGTATTCTGATCGATATTCTGACTAGGGACCTTCGTTAAATTTGGGGCATTCGGCTTAAACAAAAATTCCCGAACCAAAGCCCCAGGTGGCCAGAAAGAGCTATCCAAAATTGCATCAAAATCGGACTGAAAAACATCAATCCTAAATGATGATACGGTTCTATCGTATTTAAATTTAAACTTATTTATTATCATATCGTCAGCTTTAATTTTAGATTTAACATAAGACTTAATGTCATCAGCGGAAGTGTCCTTCTCGAACCTGGACACAAAAACAGACTTTTTCGCAGGGACCACAACCAGCTTCTTGACTGTTGGTTGACTTGACATAGAACGGCTCTGAACAGCAAGGTTTCTTTTAGGAGCCTTGGAAGTGGAAGGAGCCACGGCTTCCGGACCCGGCGAAGCCAAGTTAATCAACTCAAAGGCTTGAGGTGCAGGAATAATCAGAGTGGGGGCTGGACTTACAGCAATAGGCAAACTAGGTAAACTACCACAATTAATGCTTTTCTCCTTAACAGCAGAAGAGCCGTCCAAACACTTAAATGACTTGAACAAGTCATCGTAATGCTTGAACTTCTCTGTTATGCTGCAGATTTATTTGCCTATTTCAGAGAAAGCGTTACGAGTTTCCCTAAAAAGTCTAAAGAGGTCTACATCAGTGGATCTGCACTTTAAGCAGGACCAACGTACACCCGTCTTCCCATCATTGATAAAATCTGCAACTCTACCCGTCAAACCAGCACATTTAATATGGGCGAGCCCATCACAAAGCCAGCAAGACAAGTAGCGTTCGGATTCACTTTTTATTTGGCAGTTAACGTATATACAGGACATTTTTTTTTTGTGTAGGAATATATATGTAACGAAGAGAAAATAAGATATAAAGTTGAAGAAACGAAAACGTTAGTTTAAGAAAAGAAAGAAATTAGTTAAAATAAAAGCTGTTACTAAAAGTTTGAAAAGCAGGTTAACAAAATGCAACACTACAAGTTTGGAGCGAACAGTTTGAGAGTCACTGGTTCTGACACTTCACAAACCACGCAAACAGCTGTGATAAAAGTAAAGAGCAAAGTAACGAAAAAACCAAAAACAAAATGCAAGAAACTAAGTGAACAAAGTCGGATGCGGTGGTTCTTAAGAGCGGCCGTGGCTCGGACGCACCGCAGTCGATTTGTGATTTAGTGAGAAAAGAAAATAAAAGAACGAGAATTCTCGTTATAAATATTGGCCGTTTATTGAGTTAAATTATGTTATTTGTACAATTGAGACATTACCTTTTTAATATTGGCTGACGGTGAAATTCCTGGGGTGGCCGTGATGTGGTGTCTTCAACGTTCGCTGGAAAAGTAGACGGTTGGCCAGTCGCGGACAACCGTTGAACCCCAAATTTCAGCCTCCGGTTTTAAGGGGAGGTGAACCGACACATGCACACCCACATGCATGTATATGTTTGCTGACAAACATGAATATGCGTACATGTATATACATGTGGGCGGCTTGGTGTTGGGGTTTTGTATAAAATGAAAAGTGCCATTAGGGTGGCGCATTTTTTTAGACTTTAGGCATCGGGCCTAAACATGCCGGCCCCCTTGCGATACGCAACATCTTAATCCGCCCCCAGGATTTCCGACCACGTCCTCTTAAAGCTACTGGCTTATATCTAGGATGGTGAGTGCCGGATGGCGCAGTCACCAATGTCTGCCCTTGAGCGACCTCCCGAAGATTGAGGTTTATCGTCTGGCCGTACCTCTGCTTCTTACCTAAAGCTAGGTGGAAGAAACTTTGAAAAAATAAAAAGTTGTATATTTCTTGCCAGTAGATTGATTTACGTATGTACATACATATGTGGACCCATAAACGAGAAGAAAAAAAAATTTTTATTTTTATTTTAATCTTAATCTAATCTTACATACTAATGGTTAAGGTTACGTAGCTGGCGCGGCAGTGTGGCCAGTCTACGCAGGTGTGAGTCCCGTAGCTTGGATTTAGCTGGCACGGCTGAGTGGCCAGTCTAAATTCTTGGCTGTAGCTGGGATATAGCTGGCACGGCTGAGTGGCCAGTCTAAATTCCCGACAGAAACTTATTTAGCTGGCACGGCTGAATGGCCAGTCTAAATTGTCGAGTTTATATGACACCTCGTTCGAAAGGGTCGGAACGACAGTGAGTCCGATACCCCGTGTACTGGTCGGAATGGCCGTGGTTCCGAGCCAGGTTCGATGCTTGCGCTGTTATTCGAATGACGCTGGTAAGCGTGGGTGGCGAAATTATATTTTTTATATAAATGTATATTTTTTTTATTTTATGATTAGTCTTTGCAATTTTGCAGACTAATGCAACTAAATGCTTGGCACACATAATTTTGCCAAAAATTGTCGTACGGCACCGTACCACTGGAACGCATCCAAAAACAAACTTTATTGCAACTACGGGATCACCCGGTAGTGCGTTTCGCTAATTTTCATACATATGTACATATATGTATTTTGCTACAGTTCACTGGTGCTCACTAGGGCTGCGCACACAGCGACATTTTCGGTTTGGTCGGTACTGTAATCCCGGCGGAACTCGGAATTCGGTACCGAGCCTGGTAGAGAGTGTGAGTGGAGGGCGGTTTTCGGATTTGATATGGTTGTTTTGTGGACAAAACAGTCCTGCCCCTCCGAAAAACCAAACCCAAAATCATAAAAAAATCAGCAACCCGAAAAAAAATTTTTTTCGAAGTGAAAAAAAACTTTTTATTTCTTGGATTATTTTAATTTTTTTTGGCCTCGGCACGGTCGCCTAGGAGTGGGACGAACGTAGACTTCGTCCCCCCTTCGCCCGCAGTAAGCGGTCCCGATTGTTCGGCATGTCGGGTTTTTTGGTACCCGTCGCCAAAACCGTAGCATCACTAGCGCGCTGGCGTGATCTTCAGCAAACATATTTACATATATGTATGGCGCTCGCATTGAGCGACGGTTCAATTGAACAACACATACATATATATGTTTACTCACGTTTTGCTAGTGAGTGGTTAGAAAAATTCATTGTTATACATATTGACATTATGTAGAACCATAGTTATATAGTAATAAAACTGTGGTGAATAGTACGTCATATTGGTGAATTTTTCAGGGTTGATAGTCCTCGTAGTACGTGATCTCAAGGGCGCATAGTTGTATTTTCATACCAAAAAAAACTTTAAAAATGTAATCACATATGTAAGTGCATGTAGCGCATATATTTTATGGCATATATGAAATAATTTATTTGATTGTGCGGCCTTCAAATTTTTAAAAACAGCAAAAGATTGGCTTTAGGCGTTCGTGGCCACCAACGAAATATGTGAAGAAACTTAAAACTATCTTAAAGGTAGTGAACATAAAAAATTGCACAAGAACTTCATACTTATTGTAAAAATAAAATAAAGTATCACAATTCAGTTGAAATTAATATATACATATTTACATAATTAATTTGGTACGCACCCACAGTAAATTCAGGTTTTGTGAGCAAATGGACTAAGGTACTATTTGGTTTAAATGTTGTAACACCATTGGAAATGTGATTTTGAAAACGTAAATCAGAACGATCAGAGATCTAGAAAATAATAGTTTAATTGTTTTTTGAACTACCTTAGCCATATTTTGATTGTTTCGAAAAATTTGAAAAGTTTATTTCAGGTAAATATGTGTGAAAATTGGACACAGAATTTAACGAAACTACCGACATAGTGAGATGTGTGCAACATTTTGACATAAAAGTATAGCGTTATAATTTTTAACCAACTAATATATGTACGCATAACTTTTGTTTAAATGAAAAAAATCTTAATGTATTTTTAACAATTTCTCCTTTCTTAAAATAATGTATACACCTCATTCAATTTGCAACACAACACCCTAAAATGCTGAAAAATAGTTGACTGAAACCCCGAGTACACGAAAAAGGTGAATATAGCCGCGGATTTTACCACAGTTTTCCTACTGTATTATACTGTGTGTAGAACAATTCATTCTTCATGGATTTTTGGCACGCGTGGTCGCAGTAGCAGAGGTAAGTGGTAAATTTTCTTTCATTTTCATCCATATGCATAACCTAATTTTTCCTTTTCAGATCTCAATGGACACATGGATGAAATCGTGGAGGATCGCCTGCTGGACGCATGGATATCAGGACAGGATTAGGTAAGTTTTATTCGCGCTGCCCGAAATACTGTGTCGTTTCGGTAGCAGCGCAAATTACTTTGAAAATATGGTGTCTCCAATGCTGTGGCGGCCGGCACATGCATTTGAGACACATTTGCATGGACATATACATACGTATATACATATATTCGGTGCAAATCTTAATGTTTGGTTTTTTTTTTTGCAGGTTTTCATGCTTTGGATTATTTATGGGATTTTTAGTGGAATAGTCGTCCGCCAGCAAAGCATATGTAAGCGATGATGTACATACATATATCCGGCTAATACACATTTGCTCGGGTGCCTTGAATGTTTTGTTGTCAAAATGGAGCGACACTTTGGAAGCCGAACGCCGTCATGCTAAATTTCGTCGACTCCAACATCCCCTGGTCCAAACGGATATTATGTTTGGGGGAGAATTCCTTGCTTTGCCATCTGTAAGCAACATAGTTTTCTTTACCGCCGAGGGACGGGTGCTGAAGGCGAGAACCTAACAGAGGTAAGGGCGAGTTCTCGCCGATATGCCTGTTAATGCCTGAAATATCAGGTGTAATTGCTTCTGAGTTGCTGCTCCCGATTCAGTAAGTTTGAAATATTCCGCAAGTAATGCGAATTCCTTATTATGACGTAACTTTTTTTTTTTTTAAATGTAATGTAACAATCGAGTAATGGCACATTAGCCGTGCTACAAACGACATTCTTCCCATTGTAAACGATTAGGCATCGCACGCATATGGCACATATGGATTCCTTTAGATCAGTTCAAGGGTAACATAGCGTATAGTACGTTTAGGCACATCACGTTTTATGATGATATTTGGACCACGTACTTGTAAAGCAGTACCCTTTGATGTTACAGCATTAACTGTGGTGGCTGGTGCAATCGTTGTGCCAATAGTTCCATTGGCTTGAATACTAGGTGCTTGATCGTGTTGGGTGGTAGTGAACTAATCACAACGCCTATTTGTTGCTTTTTAGTTGGCGAGGTGATAATAGTATGGGTGGTTATTTGTTAACTTGCCTCGAGTTTATAACTATCCGAGTGTTGTGCAACTATACTTATTCAGATTAGATATTCCTTTCAGTATGTAGGTTGAACTCTGCGTTTAAGTGCATGACTAAATTTTATAAAAAAGGACAAAACTTTCTTGGAGCCATTTGAACCTATCTAGCTAATATTATTTAACACCGACCAGTAGTGGTAGTGTCCTTAATAAAGGTTTTAATAGGTATTTTGTTCGTTTCGCTGACTACGTGCATACATATATTAAGTTCTATATAGAGACTTAAGTGGCTATATAGAGACTTACCAACCGCCCTGTGGTATGGTCCTAGCCTAATACAACAACCTGAAATCAAACCAACTAGTTGAAAACTACTTTACAACTAGTATGTGCACTAAGCCCAACTAGTCAGCCAACTGTCATATGTTCATATAAGCAACTGGTATTCTTACAATGTTGCTGTCCTACGAAATTGCAATTGTCAGATTTCGACCAGAACATACCAGTCATCTTCTAGTATATATATACTAGTTTGCATATAGTTGAAATATACCAGTTTCATAGTAGTTCAAAATGGAATGAAATGAACTAGTAAAAAATTCAAGATTCCCGATGCCTTTCCACATTAGACGGAATATTCTTATACAGTGTCGTTAATTAGTAGAATTGAAAGATATATTTTAAATTTTGATTGAAAAGGGTCAATGCAACTGAAAAATGCATATAATAGTTATAAAAACAAATAAAAACTAAAAGCAAACTTTGTTTTACTACCTTGATAGTTAAAAGAATGCTTATAAGGTAATTAGAGTTTGAACTTTTTCAAACTAGAACAATTTGAACATGAAAATTGTAGTTGAATACTAGTATGGTGTCTGACTAGTTTAGTGTTTCACTGCAGGGAAGCTATAGTGTGCCTATGTATGTATTTGACTGTTTTTCCATTGTTCCGTTTAAAGCGATCGAAAATCTGAACCCCTAGCCATAGTCAGGTTGTGTCAGAATGTCCGCCCGTCTGTCCGTATGAATTTTTAGATACCTATAGGGCACAAACGAGGATATTTTCGTGTTATGCTAACATATCGCGGTTTAGTTGGAGGCGTTGTGGCTCTGCCAGCCCATCAATTTCAGGCGGTAATGGGGTAACAAGTGCGCTTAACTCCGTTGTTTCGGTACTGCGGGAGTTTTAATGGGTGCCATTCGAATGGCAAGAGTTCCTTCTCTTGATTATTGAACTTTTTCGGTAATTGTATACCACAACTGTCAACTGCTAAAACACCTCCGAAAATGTCTGGAAAGGTGTCAAACGACGCGTTTTGGCCTTAGTGACAATATTTCGAGGGCGGAAGTTCGGTAATCTCGTTAGGTCGAGAGATATTTGCAATTAAAAGTTTGCCATCGTTCGATTGTTTTCCGACCTCAGTTAGACTAGACATATTTTAAATCCTTGTAGAACGATACTAATTTTTCGTATTTTCAGGTATATATGATTAAATTGCGGTATGATGGATAGGTGTCCTCCAGGGCGAGTGACACTGGTAATTTTTATAAACATGTTTATGTATTAGTATTTTGGGGTATGTATACGAGGGTGGGTCCATCTGCTGCCAACTTGTCGTGGCAGGTGGATTAATTTTCAGTGGCAGAAAGGTTCGCCTTTCTGCGTTAGGTTCTCTGTGGCCTCGTTCGCGAGTGCAATTAGGTCTTCTTTGGCAGAATGGTTCGACCTTCTGCGTTAGGCTTTCTGTTGTCCTCGTTAAGGGTAGCGAGTGAAGGGCTGGAGTTTGGGATAGGGGAGTGTCTAGGGTTTTGATAGGAGGTGGAGCGGATGGTTAGGATGAGGCAGCGGGTCTCTCGCCATCCGATCCCTCCATAGGGAGCAGAATCAATTTGACCAACGGTCTTCTGATCTGCCCTTTTTCGGTTACGAGGTCCACTACACGCACTCGGTTATCTTCGCCGGGGTGTACGTGGGTAACTCGACCGAGCCTCCATTCGTTCGGAGTTAAGTTGTCTTCTTTGATGACAACGAGATCTCCCACCTTAATGTTTTGTTTCGGATGCTTCCACTTCACTCGTTTTTGAAGTTCGGATAAGTATTCCACTCAGGGTTCGGAAATGTTCACTCTCGTTCGCTCTTATTCGTGCTGCTGAACAATGAAAAATATATATTTGCATTCCTGTTCGCCAATACGAACGCATAAAAAAATCCTCATCGCTCGTATACCCGAACACATGCTCGAATGTTCACATATACCAGATGTATATACATGTTGCTTGCCATCACTGCATATACCAGCTGTATGTACATGTTGCTTGCCATCACTGCATATACCAGCTGTATGTACATGTTGCTTGCCATCACTGTATATACCCGATGTATGCACATGGATATGTACATCGATATGTACATGTGCCTGAATAATCGTTTTGTTGTTCATGTTCTAAACTGAACAAGATTGTTGTGTGCAGAATGTTGGAGTAGTAAATGTACATATGTATGTGCTTCGATTGAATGCATATGCATGTACATATCTTGAGTGGCATATTAGGTATACCGAGCGCGTGGGATTTATTCAAGGACGTATAGGGATACGTTCGAGATTACTTCGGGACTATTTCGGGATTGGTTTCGGGATCATTTCTGGACTTTTTGGAGAATATTTTTATCAAATTTTCGGGATAATTTTGGCACTTTTTCGGGATTTTTTTTGGACTCATTTCGAGATTGTTTTTGGGACTATTTGGAATATTTATGAGACTTTTTCGGGTTTTCTTTCCAACCATTTTGGGACTATTTTGGGCCAATTCCAAATGTGGTCTGCATTATTTTAAGATTTTTTGAGACGTTGTTAAGGAACGCAACTTACCGCAAATATGTATATTGCACTAAATACCGCTACGTAAAATGATCGCAACGCATGTTTATTTTAACAGGCAAAAATTCTACCCATATGTATGTACACATGTAATTACTATGTGAACGTGTGTGCATGCAGGCAAATTAGTGGCATTTCTCTTGCTATTGTTCTGCTAACTAAACTCGTTATCTCACACACACAAATAAGTAACCAAAACAATAACAAGGGAAAACTGTTCAAAAACTGCATACCTATGTATACATCTTTATGTTCGTGTGTATATGCAAAGCAGGCAAAGGGTAAGGGATGACAGATGCAGGCAATTTTTAAATATTTGTATCTAAGTGGTACATTTTTTCATTTATGGTACGTTATTGGCACTATTACCATAGTTAAATCGTACGTTAGAGGGATTTCGTCATTCGCCACTAATTTGCCTGCATGCACACACGTTCACATAGTAATTACATGTGTGCCTGTTGAAATAAACATGCGTTGAGATCATTTTACGTAGCGGTATTTAGTGCAATAGGTATATTTGCGTCTCAAAAAATCTTAAAATAATGCAAAACACATTTGGTCGGAAAGAAAACCCGAAAAAGTCTCATAAATATTCCAAATAGTCCCAAAAACAATCCCGAAATGAGTCCAAAAAAAATCCCGAAAAAGTGCCAAAATTATCCCGAAAATTTTATAAAAATATTCTCCAAAAAGTCCCGAAATGATCCCGAAACCAATCCCGAAATAGTCCCGAAGTAATCTCGAACGTATCCCTATACGTCCTTGAATAAATCCCACGCGCTCGGTATACCTAATATGCCACTCAAGATATGTACATGCATATGCATTCAATCGAAGCACATACATATGTACATTTACTACTCCAACATTCTGCACACAACAATCTTGTTCAGTTTAGAGCATGAACAACAAAACGATTATTCAGGCACATGTACATATCGATGTACATATCCATGTGCATACATCGGGTATATACAGTGATGGCAAGCAACATGTACATACAGCTGGTATATGCAGTGATGGCAAGCAACATGTATATACATCTGGTATATGTGAACATTCGAGCATGTGTTCGGGTATACGAGCGATGGGTATTTTTTTATGCGTTCGTATTGGCGAACAGGAATGTAAATTTGCTTTTTTAATGTTCAGGTTCGCGTGTAAGAAACTATAAGTATATACTTGAATAATTATAAACGAATAATTCCGAACCCTGATTCCACTTTCCCTCGCCTGCAGAAGTTGTTTCTTTGATATTGCGCAGGCCTGCGCCCTCTTTTCCTCCATGGAAGTATGGTATTATGGTATTCGTGTTCTTGTACTGGCCATTGTGAGTTGTCTTCTTGTAACCAAGAAGGTCCCTGCCACCGCAAAGAGTTGTAACACGACACTATATTTCTGGTTGGATTGGGTGCGTCTACACGCCCGGTTAGTGTCCAACCGAACACCGTTTCTTGAGCGAGAAGTGTACTTAGTACATTCTTTTTTAGTCCGCTCCGTATTAATTGCGGATATATATCTCCGCCAAGTATGAGATCTACTTCTTCATTAACATAGAATCTCTTATCTGCCAAGACTAAGTCTGGGAATGCCTGCATAGTCGTTGCGTCGATATGGCAGGATGGCAGATTCCCAGTTAGTTTGGCTAGAATTAGCACAGAAGTTTTTAGGCTAAAGCAAGG
The DNA here is from genome assembly GCA_951509765.1 of Sphenella marginata. NCBI lineage: Eukaryota > Metazoa > Arthropoda > Insecta > Diptera > Tephritidae > Sphenella > Sphenella marginata. The sequence continues at coordinate 79,699,960 of OX608080.1, read as the reverse complement.
GTCCACTGGTGAACGGAGTTCAATGTGGGAGGCCGCCTTGACTTGAGCCGACACAGCATTAGTGATACCCGAAACTTGGGCATGCATCCTTTTTGCTGGTAAATTGATTCGGCGTTTTAGTCGTTCTGTCATGAACGAGCATTCTGAGCCAGAATCTATCAGTGCTCTTGCTGGGAAGTCTGTACCATTATGATGAATGGTGACTCGAGCTGTCCCTAGCAGCACACCTGCACTTGAATGTCCATGTCAGGATTTTACATTTCGGTACGAATCCGAGCTTGATTTTGAAACTTCCCGTCTCTGTTGTGCCTGTTGAGAAGTAGAGGCAGCATTCTCAGCATTATCCTGATTCGGGCTGGTGGTTGCCTGCGTCTGTAGAGACTCCGCATGCAGGAGCGTATGATGTCGAGAGTGGCATTTGTTGCAGTCGTACGAACTGCTGCACTTCGACACTGTATGTCCTGGGGATAGGCAGTTTAGGCAGCCCTTAGTCGATTTAACGAAATTTATTCGCTCCACCGGCGTTAATTTCAGAAAACGGGGACAATTTCGCAATCTGTGGGAATTTGCTTTGCATTTTGTGCACAATAACTTTGTGACATTTGCTTGGTATGCACCAAGTCTTTTTGCAGGAGTTTCGTTGGCAGGTCGCATACTCTGCGGTTTCTGCGCTTTCGAAGAAGCCCCTATGAAACCAGACACTGTTTCAAGTGTCTGGAAGCGGTTGGACAAAAATTTGTCCATATCCTCCCACTTGGATATTTCCACTTTATGGTCTATGCTTTGTTCCCATAGACCAAGCGTACTTTCCGGCAATTTCGTTGAACATAAGTAAGTAATAATTGCGTCCCAGTTCGAAGTGTCAATTTTGTGACTTCGCAAGGACGAAAGGCAATTATTTATATCGCGTTGCAATGTTTTAATTGCGCTACCACACTCACTCTCTACCTTTTTTAAGTTAAACAGAATTTGGAGTTGCGAGTTCACAAGTATACGTTTATTTTCGTATCTCTCGCATAAGTTTTTCCACGCGATATCGAATCCCTCATTTGTAAGTGGACATTTTTTCACTATATCCTTTGCCTCACCTTGTGTCTTGTTGTTGAGGTGGAAAAGTTTCTCAACAGGTGTTAGGCGTTTATTCAAGATATAAATGGCAGTGAACATGTCACGAAATGTTGGCCATGACAAGTAATCGCCCTTGAAAACTTCAGTATCACATGGAGGCAGGCGGATACTGTGCTCAAATTCTGTCTTTTCTTCCGTTTTGGAATCGGGTTTTGTGAACGTCGCTTGGCGTGTAGCCATGTCTGACATGCAGCGTAAATATATGGCGTATGCCTTTTTGAATTTTAGTTTAACTGATACAATGTCAGACGCTTCCAGCTTGTTCGAGTTTAACAAGTCATCTTGAGCCGTTCTCGTCTTCCTCCACATTGACTTCAAGTCCTCTTGTTGAAGGCCAAGAGTGAACTTGGTGTGGGCTGACTCCTCTATTTCATTATAGTCAGCTTCGAATTCGCTGATCGTGTCAGCCAACCTAATGAAACTGTCCATATTTTGGATTTTGAGGAATTAGAATCAAAACCAAACTTGAAAAATAGCTTGAGGTACGAGAAATGCTCAATCGTACAATATAATTCTTAAAAAAAAGGGTAAAGGCCGTATGTACCCCAGGAAAATCAAACAAACCAATTTAATAATTTTTTCAATAAATGAAAATCTTTAAAATCTTATTAAATTTTATTTATTTATTACAGACTTGGCCGTATCGTCTGAATAATTTATTTAAACTCGACAATAAATTCTAATTTATAATATTTGATTAACTCGCCACCCACACGCTATCGGGGATATGTTTATATATATATATGTATACGTGTATATGTGTGCTGCCGCAATAACGAAAATAAACAAAACAAACCACAAGTAAAGTGCGCGGTGTATCAAAACGAGCGAATAAGTGAATGTTTAAGTGGATATTTTGTGCGAATAAATGACAAATTTAGCTAAAAAAAACTAAGTGACTTTATTTAATAAAACTAACTAGCCTTCAGTTGAATTGCTGTGCGTGTTTAGCGCTAAAAAAGTGAAAAACTGAGACGAAACGAACAACCGAAAGGCTACGTGAATTTACTGTGAAAGTGAGGTTATGTTACCTCAGCAATTACAATGTTAATTATTGAAAAACTTTTAAATAATGCACTCACTAAACAAATTCACTTTTCGCACTTATGTTTTGAGCACACTCGCGGGCGACACTTTTTTAAATATAAATATTCGAATTCGTTTAACAAAAAAAATAGCAACACCAAAAAACAAGTGGCAAGAAATATACAACTTACGTGCTTTGATGTGGTGATCGGCAGAGTATGTTGTATGTATGTGTTATTGTTGTGGTAGCTTCCTTGCGGCAGTGATTATTTGGCTGTGTGTGGCTGAGTGAATTTATCCAACGATGAATGTTAGTTAATCAATGTTAATCAAATATTTGCTCTTAGATGTTGAAATCTTCGATGTTTTTTGTTGTTGTTGTTGTGGACTGTATAGGCTGTATCCGTTTCTCGGTGAGATGGACTATGAACAAAGTCGGATGCGGTGGTTCTTAAGAGCGGCCGTGGCTCGGACGCACCGCAGTCGATTTGTGATTTAGTGAGAAAAGAAAATAAAAGAACGAGAATTCTCGTTATAAATATTGGCCGTTTATTGAGTTAAATTATGTTATTTGTACAATTGAGACATTACCTTTTTAATATTGGCTGACGGTGAAATTCCTGGGGTGGCCGTGATGTGGTGTCTTCAACGTTCGCTGGAAAAGTAGACGGTTGGCCAGTCGCGGACAACCGTTGAACCCCAAATTTCAGCCTCCGGTTTTAAGGGGAGGTGAACCGACACATGCACACCCACATGCATGTATATGTTTGCTGACAAACATGAATATGCGTACATGTATATACATGTGGGCGGCTTGGTGTTGGGGTTTTGTATAAAATGAAAAGTGCCATTAGGGTGGCGCATTTTTTTAGACTTTAGGCATCGGGCCTAAACACTAAGCCAATCAAATTGCAACAAATACACAATGCAAAAATGACTCGGCAAATACAAAAAGTTAAGGTAAATTAATTTCAAAAGGTTAAAATTCACAAAGTATGAATTAATCAAACAAAATAAGTTATCCCAATTCAACACTAAGTCTTTGCACTTATTTTTATCACAAGTAAAGATCAAAAAGATAGTTAGCTTTATTTAATTTCCACAATTTAAACACAGCACAATAAAAAACAACTGCACAGCTATAATGACGTTTGCGAAGTCATCATATCATATCAAACAGACGGCGGCCTTGTACAAGTTAAGGTAGCAGGTGCGAATTGTCACGCTGCTATTTAACATTTGCACCATGCCCAACTATGTATGTAACGAATCGAGAGCAGTCAATAAAAACAACGCAAAACCACTGCTGAGCGACATCAAAGATCCCGCTTTACAAACGCAAAGCAACAAGAATTAGCCGACATACCTTTCCATTGGTGAAAACGCAAACTGGTTTTTGCTCACGTACGCATTAAAAGCATTGCATCAAAAAAATCGAATGACAGACAGCAGATTCATATTTGGCATAGACCGGAGCGAGTTAAATCGTTATATAAAGGTGTTTTACTAACTGGCGCCCAACATAAGGGACTCTTCAGGATCGAGATCCTACAACACGGAGAACCTCGCATTCCAGAAAATTAAGACAATATATTAAAAAGAAATTTTCTGTAAGTACTAATTCAATATCAATAAAAGTGGTATTTCTGAAAAAAATTATAAATTAATAAAAAAGAAATTTTCGTTAAGAAAAAAACGTGATTATCAGTTCACATTGCAAAAACTTTGAACTTTCTAACTTTTATGCATTTGTTAGAATAATTTAAATATTACCAAATTGAAAATTAAAAAAGGTTATTTTGAAAGTGACTTTGTTTTTCTTTCTTTTCACCAATACTGTGAATGAGGTTTGTACAATATGTAAGGCTTTTCTCACACTCAAATTATAATAAAAGGGGCTGTGCTAAATAATGCGACTGTTTCGTTGATGGCCAACAATTAGACTAACTCTTTTATTATATTAAAGTTTCATATTAGGTATAACAATTCAAGTTGTGCTTAAAATTATGATGTGTTTGTGTGTATGTCCATATGCTTGCAATAGCGAAAGAAGATGCAATGCAAAAGGTGACAAATCTCCCGCTATTGTCTTAGCTATATAAACATACAAGCGTATGTGTATCTAATGATTTTGTGGGAGCATTAAAGTAGACATGAGTAGGTAATACATATGTATCTACATAAGTACATGCTGTTTGTAATATTCATTTCTCTTATACTAGACAGTTACTTAAGTTAGCAAATACAAAATATGAAAAGTTTAAGGTAAATGATTGTGCAGGTGTCGTTGACCCACGACAGCTGTGCAATTAGGCAGGGTTTCTCAATCGGTGACCCAACATCCCGGCCCCGTTGAAAGAACTTTCAAGCAGGTAATATGGCAATTTTCCGGATAGGGCGTCGAATGATTCCTCGTGATGTACGTATATCAACCACTCGTACTCGTGCATCTTTCCCTGGTATGACATTAACAATTCGTCCCATTTGCCATCTTTGCGGTGGTACGTTGTCCTCATGAATAATTACCATTGTATCTTTAGCAACATTAGAATGGTCATCAGCCCATTTCGTCCGCATTTGAAGTTCGTTCAAATATTCGTTTGACCAACGTTTCCAAAAATGTTGTTTTATAGCAGTTATTTGGTCCCATTTTTCAGCATGGCTAATGTCGTTTGGTATCGATCGCTCTGGTAAACCCTTCAGAGCGCTTCCAGTGATGAAGTGACCTGGTGTTAAGGCTTCATAGTCACTTGGGTCGGACGATAATGGTGCAATGGGTCGGGAATTGAGAACGGCTTCAATTTCAACTAAAACGGTTGACAATTCTTCGAATGTTAGTCTGGCGTTCATTAGACTCCGATTTAAGTGACCCTTAGCAGATTTAACAGCGGCCTCCCAAATGCCTCCAAAGTGAGGTGCCCTGGGAGGAATAAAATGAAAGTTTATAAATTCATTAGTACAATAAGTGGTTATCATATTTTGAGTTTGTTTTTTAAACATGAATGCCTTTAATTCGCAAGTTTTCTACTAGCGCCTACAAAGTTTGTTGCATTATCGCAAAAAATATCAGTTGGAAGGCCTCTGCGTCCAATCATTCGCTTTAATGATGCAAGAAATGCTTCCGTAGTTAAGTCCGAGACGACTTCGATGTGCACTGCCTTAGTTGCGAGGCACACAAAAATAGCGATGTAAGCCTTGTAGGGCGTTTTGCCCCTGATGCGAAGGTATACGTTGACAGGTCCACAAAAATCGACACCGCAGCGGGCAAACGGGCGCGCTGGGGTTAAGCGTTCTACTGGCAAGTTTCCCATCATTTGCTGTAAAAGCTTCGGTTTGTACCGAACACAATGAATGCAAGATCGAACGACATTTCTTGCTACATCTCGAGCATTTACAATCCAGAACTGGAGTCGAATTAAGGCTACAAGAGCTTTAGGTCCAGCATGGTAATTCTTGACGTGTAGATGACGAACGTAGCGCTCAACGAAACTGCTTTTGCTAGGAAGTAGAATTGGATGTTTTCTGCTTTCTGGTAGTTCTGCCAATTCTAGCCGTCCGCCAACTTTCAGTAAGTCGAATCCTTCCGTGGGATCCAAAAAGGGGTTAAGGTATCGTAGATTGCCATTTGTCGATGAATCTGTCCGTATAGATCGGATTTCTGCAGCAAAATGTTGTTGTTGCACATTCCAAGCGATGCAAAGCAATGCGTGATGCAATTCCTCGGGAGAGATCTGACCATTTGAGTTACTAGGATGATGTTTTCTTAAAATGTTGTAGAAGCGGAATAGCCACGCCACTAGCCGTATACAGTGAGTGTAAGAACTGCACTTGTCGATTATTTCAATAATATAATTGGTATTTGCAATTACCTTAAAAGCCGACTTCCTTAACTCCGAACTAACTACCTCCATATCAATGATTTCACCCTTTGGCTTCGGCCACTTGTCTTCATGTTCGTATAGAAACGAGGGTCCAGTATTCCAAATTGAATTCTTCAGCTCCACAGCTGTGCTTCCTCGAGATACGATGTCAGCTGGATTGCTGTTTGTTGGAACGTGTTTCCAATGGGCTTCAGTAGTCAGTTCTTGTATTTCTGACACCCTGTTGCCAACAAATGTCGAAAGCGTAGCGGAATGCTGTTTTAGCCAGTGAAGCACAATCTGCGAATCTGTCCAAAGATAAACATCAAAATTGTGATTAGAAAAAAGAGATTTTGCTTTTGCGAAAAGTTTAGCGAGAAGAAGCGCGCCGCATAGTTCTAATTTTGGCAATGATTGTTTTTTTATAGGCGCGACTCTCGACTTTGCCGTAAATAGATTGATACGAACAATTCCAGAATTATCGACGGTACGCGTGTAAATTCCGCACCCATAAGCTCGAATTGATGAATCGCAAAATCCATGTAGTTGAAGAGATTTATAGTTCAATGACAAGCAAAAGCGTGGAATTTTAATAGACGAAAGTTCCGATAAACTCGTGACGAAATTAATCCATGCGGAATAAATATTTTGAGGCACTGTTTCATCCCAATTCAATTTCAGCAGCCACAGTTCCTGAAGAAGAATTTTGGCCTTGATTATTATTGGTGCTAAAAGTCCAAGTGGGTCAAACAGTGACGATGCGATTGAAAGAATGGACCTTTTCGTTACCCGCCCATTGGGGGTTTGCCTAGGTTCAAAGGAAAACAAAAATATATCATTAATTTGATCCCACCTCAAGCCAAGAGTGCTAGTAATGGCCGTGTCGAGAGTTAAATTCTTTGTTGCATTATCATTAGTGAAGGTTTGATGGTTTGATGGTTTGAATGCCATTTTGCTAATTCAAGTCCGCCTAATTGTAAAATATTTGTTACTTCTTCCTTTATTTGTGATAACTCCGTGAGAGTATCAGCACCGCAAATCAAATCGTCGACGTAGAAGGATGATTTTACGACCTTTGCACCAACCTTAAATTGGGACTCATGATGTTCAGCAATATAATTTAAACTCCTTACAGCGAGATACGGTGCAGCAGCCATTCCGTAAGTGACCGTGTTTAGCTGATATGTTCGGATTTTGTCTTGCGGTGAATTTCTCCATAAAATATACTGGAACTTTCGATGATCTTGATGAACAAGAATTTGCCTATACATTTTGACGATGTCTGCAGTGAGGGCGAATCGATATAATCTAAAACGAAGAAGAAGCATTACGAGCTCACTTTGTAGTGTAGGCCCAACCATTTGAATATCATTCAAAGACTTCTGAGTTGTTGTTCGACACGATGCATCGAAGACAACTCTCAATTTCGTTGTTGTACTACTTGGTTTGAGAACGCAGTGATGCGGAATAAAATAATGAGGTTGGTTGAGATTGGGATTCGGTACTATGGTCATATGACCCAAACGTTCATACTCCTCCATAAAAGCGACATACTGTGATTTGAGGTCCGAAGACCCTGACAACCGGCGTTCTATCGAGTTGAATCTACGCAATGCTGTCATATATGAGTCGCCTAAACAAGTAGGATTTTCCTTAAATGGAATTTTGACGATTACCCTGCCACTATCATTGCGAGACACTGTGTCAAGGTATAGGCGTTCGCAAGTTTGTTGCTCACTTGTCCACACTTTGTCTGTTGTGGACACCTCATCAATCGTCCACAGTCGTTCTAACTTTGCGTCTATGGATTGATCGCATTCAATAAAATAAGTCGTTGTTGAGAGGTTCGGAGCATTGGTTTGATAACGGCCTGAAACAACCCAGCCTAGCAATGTTTTTTGCAAAAGTGGCAATTTATCTCCAAGTCTTATTTGACCGACTTCAAGGAGACTAAAGAAAGTTTCGGTGCCGAGAAGCAAATCCACCCTTTTTGACCTATAAAACTGATCATCCGCCAATGAGATGTTTTGAGGTATATTCCAAGATGAAATATCTATATCTGGGTCTGGCTGATAGGCAATATGTGGCGTTATACAAAATGAAAGTGGTAGCTCAAACCCAGTTACTTGCGACTTAACATTTGTGTTAGTTGAAAATTTAATATTGGTTGACGACTTACCAATGCTATGAATTTCAATATTTTGTTTGAATCGAGGCAACAATAATTTTTGTGAAAATTCATCCGTCATAAGATTTACTTGTGAGCAAGAGTCCAATAATGCTCGACCAAGTCGATATCCACCAGATGCGTTACGAACCCAAACAACAGCAGTAGCAAGAATAATTTGATCCAACGATGCGTTTATATGAGTATGTACAGCAGCTTCTGTCGTTGTTCTAGATGACGTTGGCGTCGAAGAGTCCATTGGAGATACGCGATGAAGAAGACTGTTATGTTGACGTGAGCAAGTTTTACATTTGAGTGATGAGGGACAATTCGAGACTTGATGACCCTTACAGAGGCAATTGATGCAAAGGCATTGTTTCTTAGCATAGTCAAACCGTTGAGCCACGCTAAGCTCCTTAAAACGATCGCAATAATAAATTTTGTGGTTGGCACTTGAGCACATCAGGCACGTAGTCTTAGAGCATGCAAATGAATATCCCTTGCGCTGGAACCTAGGGTGTGAAGTCTTATTGTGATTTTGACTTACCGATGACACCGCTGACGATGATTTGGCATGTTCGACCGAGTCCAAATATTGGCAATGTCTCTCTAAAACGGTTGTGCATTTCTCCCATGTTGGTAGCGATTTAAAATCCAATGACTCCTTCCATTTTTTGATTGTCTCCTCATCTGCCTTCTGTAATACAATATGTATAAGCATAGATTGCGCAATTTCGCTGTCAGTGCCCAATGACTGAAGCGAACCAAAGAGTGCAGAAGCCTTATCGATGAGACTCCTTAGCTGTGCACCATTCGACTTAGAGACTGACGACAATTCAAAAAGCGACGAAATATTTTCTAAAAATATGAGGGTTGGATTGTCATACCTACATTTAAGCCTTTCCAAAGCCTTGGGGTAATTTTCATTGGTGACCTGAAATGCATCAATAGTTTCCAGAGCTGGGCCCTGTAGGCAATTACGCAAATGATTAAATTTTTCAATGCTTGACAAGTTAAATTCACGATCAATAATCTGTTTAAACGAAGTTATAAAATTGCGATATTCTGAATACTTGCCATTGAAGGAGGGGAGTTTAAGCTTGGGAAGTTTGGAATGAGCTTGCACGACTGTGGTAGTATCTAGCATAGAAGTGTTGTGGTCGTCACATAGCTGTGACTGGATGGTAACCGTAGTGGTTATGTACAACTCCTCTAAATCGGCGCGACCAGCATCATCATTGTCTAGCTTCTCAATTTCAGTTTGTGTCGAAAGTAATTGTTTAAAGTACGACTCAAGGATGCCCAAACGGCATTTATACTCTGGCACTGAAAGCAACTTGCTACCAGGGCGAACGCTGGCTTCCACGATATTCTTTATGCGCGAAATATTTTTCTTGAGATTTGCGCGTTGTTGTTTCAGCTCCTCCAACGTCATTGTAGCCGAAAAGATAGGTATAGAATTTTATTAGGTGATTCGAACGAGGGATTATGTGGGAAGCACAAATGCAAATATATGTATGTAGATATGGGGTTGAGTACGATTACTGCAACTTACCAATTATGCAACAAAATGATAGCGAAATCAACGACAAATGGCAAATACCTTTTCCAATAAATATACCCACTTCAATTTAGCGAGATTTCCAATAATGAAGTTTCAGCAACTGTAGCGATGAGAAATTTGGCAACTGTTTCAATCAACAGGTTGAGCGGGCACGATGAATTGCAAGATGACCAAAAGTCCGCGTTCAGCAAATGGAACGGTGATGTAGCAACTGTTGAGCGCAGCGATTTGCAAACAGCGACGAAAACGATTGAGGGCGTTTGAAGGTTATTTATTCAAACCAACTTCAAAAATATGTAGTGCAGGTACGGAAATTCGATGGAGTCTAATGTTGACCACCACTTGCGCACGAAAATATATTTCCACGTTAAATATTTTTGAATAAAGCACGGTCCCTGCTCGGGCGCCAAAAAATGTACAATATGTAAGGCTTTTCTCACACTCAAATTATAATAAAAGGGGCTGTGCTAAATAATGCGACTGTTTCGTTGATGGCCAACAATTAGACTAACTCTTTTATTAGATATATTAAAGTTTCATATTAGGTATAACAATTCAAGTTGTGCTTAAAATTATGATGTGTTTGTGTGTATGTCCATATGCTTGCAATAGCGAAAGAAGATGCAATGCAAAAGGTGACAAATCTCCCGCTATTGTCTTAGCTATATAAACATACAAGCGTATGTGTATCTAATGATTTTGTGGGAGCATTAAAGTAGACATGAGTAGGTAATACATATGTATCTACATAAGTACATGCTGTTTGTAATATTCATTTCTCTTATACTAGACAGTTACTTAAGTTAGCAAATACAAAATATGAAAAGTTTAAGGTAAATGATTGTGCAGGTGTCGTTGACCCACGACAGCTGTGCAATTAGGCAGGGTTTCTCAATCGGTGACCCAACAAGGTTCATTTTCAATACGCACGTGCGTTTTCTTTGCAAGCATAAGTGATTGCGTAATTTTAATCCTAACCCTATTTTATTTTCTATTCAATTTGTTAATAAATTCTATTTCATCGACATGTTCCTTAATAGAGAACAAGTTGAAGAAATAGTGAACGCTTCCACAGAACGTGCTACGCAGGCATTTTCCCAGCATCTTAGGGAAATTACAGAAGTAGTAAACAGATTAGCTCCCCCTACTACTAAAGTTTATGAGCCGTATCTATTGACCCTTCAGTAGCTGATAATAATGCCAGTTTAGATCTAATCAAGTCACTCCCGGAATTTAAAGGTACCTCTCAATCATATCCAGCGTGGCGCTCGGCAGCGAAATTCGCAATGGCTTATTACAAACCAGGCTCGGAAAAATTTTACATTGCAGTAGGTATATTACGTAATAAAATTACGGAGTCAGCTAATTCCACGCTCTCCTCATTTAATACTGTTCTTAATTTTGAGGCAATTATTGCCAGGTTAGATCAATCTTATTCCGACAGGAGACCATTATATGTCCTTGAAAACGAACTCAGCATTTTGCGACAAGAAAACTTGTCAATTTCCGATTATTTCGAAAAAGTTGATAAACAACTCACCCTCATAATTAATAAGCAAATAATGTCAAATACCGATAGCAGAGAGACTATCGATGCCCTTAATGAACGGGCAAGGGAGAATGCCCTAAGAGTTTTTATATCTGGGCTTCGTCGTCCAATGTGCGATATTTTATTTTCGGCAAGACCAAAAGATCTCCCTTCAGCACTTGCAATAGCTCAGGAGCTAGAAACTAGTCACCTGCGTCATGACTTCGCTCAAGCGTTTGCTGTCGGCAATGCAGTAAGGGCTGTACCTCAACATCAACCACTCTTCCGAAAATTAAATAGCGGTTCACATAATTTTAAAAGTACCGACACAAGACCAACACCTATGGAAATCGACCACAACACCTCATCCTATAGACGTCCAAATGCTCAAATGCAATACAACGCTCATGACCAACCAAATAAATTTACTTCTCAACCCTTACCACTAGTAATTAATCCATTGCCACAGACCTCTCCTCCGCCTATGGTATTTAAGAGATCACGCGAACAGTCATCGTCAAATCATACACCTCTTCACAAAACCCAAAAGATTAACTTCATGCCCGAAAAAGAAGTTTTTAGTGACACTGGAAAGTATAGTGACGATTATCTTAATAAATATTATGAAAATTATGCCGAAAGCTTTAACGTTGATTCTAATTCTCACAACTATAATCACATCGAAGTCAATGCTGAACAGGTCGAAGATATTAATTTTTTAAACTAGAATCGCTCCTACCGTTTATAACAAAAACTGCCAAAAACGGTCAGGAGCTACGCATCTTAGTCGACACCGGCACCTCAAAGAATTACATTAAGCCCTTTCCATCTCTCCAGGGCATCAAATCTATTGACATCCCTTTTAAGTTAAAATCCACCAACGGTACCAATCTTATAAACCAAAAATGCTTAATGAATGTTTTCGGTTATACCTCAACGTTTTACTTACTACCTAGCTTAAGTACGTTTGACGGTATCATTGGATATGATTTTCTAAAAAAAATCAAGGCAACTGTTGACACAGAAAGAGGATATATATTTTTTAATAATGGCAAAGAAAAGCTTGAACATCTCTTGTGCAATCAGAGCAATTTGATTACAATTGAAGAGAAGTCAGTTCCATCTCATGTCAAAAATTCCTTTCGAGATATCATTACCAAAAACCTAAATGCTTTCGCCGATCCAAACATAGCATTGCCGTTTAATACGAATGTTGAGGCTAGGATTCGTACTAATACAGACGACCCCATTTATAGCAGAAGCTATCCTTATCCGGTTTCCGTTGCACCTTTCATTAATAAAGAAATCGAAATTCTGCTCAGAGGTGGCATAATAAGGCAATCGTGCTCCCCGTATAACTCCCCTGTTCACGTGGTATCCAAAAAGGGTTTAGATGAGAGTGGTAATCCAAAGTTACGTATGGTAATCGACTACAGAAAGATTAACGAAAAAACTATTTCTGATCGGTACCCAATACCTGACACAGCTGTAATCTTAGCGAATTTGGGAAATTCAAAATATTTCACGACCTTAGATTTAAAATCCGGGTTTCACCAGATCGTCATGTGCGAAGAAGATAGGAAGAAAACTGCTTTTAGCATCAACAACGGAAAATATGAATTCTGTCGACTACCCTTTGGCCTTAAGAATGCGCCAAGTATTTTCCAAAGAGCTATTGACGATGTTCTGCGGGAATATATCGGAAAATGTTGTCACGTCTATATCGATGATATAATTATATATTCCCCCGACGAAAAATCGCATTTGGAAGATATTGATAAAATCTTGACTAAGTTGGAAAAAGCTGGAATGAGAGTGTCGACAGAAAAATCTAAGTTTTTTAGAAATGAAGTCGAGTTTCTAGGGTTTTTAGTGTCTGAAAAGGGTATCAGGACATGTCCAGATAAAGTTAATGACATTTTAAACTACAAAACTCCAACAACACTACGAGCACTGCGGTCATTTCTTGGATTATCGGGTTACTACCGCAGATTTGTGAAAAACTATGCTAATATGGTAAAGCCTTTGACGAAGTACCTTAGAGGTGAAAATGGTCACGTAGGAGCCAGAAAATCAAAAAAATGTGATATTTTTCTTGATCGTGAGGCTTTATCTGCGTTTGAAAAGCTAAAACGAGTTTTAGCCTCCGAGGACGTTCTCCTTCAGTATCCAAATTATAATATTCCCTTTGAACTCACTACGGATGCCTCCTCAAGCGCATTAGGAGCAGTCTTGTCCCAGAAAGGTCGCCCTATTACAATGATTTCGAGGACTCTCTCCCAAACAGAGCAAAACTACGCCACGAATGAACGTGAATTGCTTGCTATTGTATGGGCTCTGAAAACGCTTAGACATTACATTTACGGTGTCAAAAATATGAATATTTTTACCGACCATCAGCCGCTAATTTTTTCAATGTCAGAAAAAAATCCCAACAGTAAAATGAAAAGGTGGCGCGCATTTGTTGAGGAGTTCTCCCCTAACTTTTACTATAAGCCTGGGAAAGAAAACAAGGTGGCTGATGCTCTTTCCAGGCAATTTGTCAACAATATGGAAGAGTCAATGACTAACACAACTGCCCATAGCGAGGAGTCATTGACAAAGACTATAAAAACCATAAAGCGCCCTATAAATCAATTTAAAAATCAACTACTTCTATCTAAATCAGGTAGTTCATGTAAACGCACAAAAATTTTGTTTCAAACGCTTGCTAGGCACACTATTTTTTTTGACACAATCGAAAATTTGATTGAAAATTTAAAAACTGCATTTTAGCCGAAATACAAAGTACTTTATTGGATAAATTTCCAGGCGTAAAATTTGTTCACACCGAATCATTGGTAATAGATTTAACGAACAAGAATGATCAACTAGAAACCGTCACTACAGAACATAACCAAGCGCACCGTTGTTTATCTGAAAATTTCAATCAAATATCAAGAGAGTATTATTTTCCAAGTTTGAAAAAATTGCTTAAAAACGTAATTGCAAATTGCAAAATTTGCTTAGAGAACAAGTACCAGCGCAAGCCCCCTAATCCTGGAATCGGCAAGACAACTATACCCAGTCGCCCAGGTGAAATTCTTCACCTTGACATCTTTATTACCAGCAAACAACATTTTTTGACTTGCGTTGACAAATTTTCGAAATTTGCAATAGTGAAACCTATCGCATCAAGGTCTACCGTCGATATCAAGGATGCTCTTCTGGAAATTTTAATAATATTTAACAACACTAGAACTATAGTTTCGGATAACGAAAAAGCCTTTCACTCGAACGCAATAAAAACCTTTCTAAGGGACAACTTTTCTATTGATCAGTTCTTCGTTCCAACCCTCCACAGCGAAAGCAATGGGCAAGTAGAAAGGTTCCATTCTACATTGTTAGAAATAGCCCGTTGCATTAAAGAACAGCAGCAAATATGCGAAACGGTAGAGCTGGTTTTACTTTCCACCTATAAGTACAATAACAGCATGCATTCTGTCATAAGCGCCAGGCCCGTTGATGTCTTTCACAACTACCCGATAGAAAAATTAGATGCTGTTAGGAAAATGCTAGTAGATGCTCAAGAAAGATCAATGAAGGTAAATAATGCCGGTAAAAAAATCAAATCGTACAATGTTGGTGATAAGGTTTATTTAAGAAGAAACAAACGTCTAGGTAACAAATTTGATAAAGTATTTATTGAAAAAATTGTTGAAAGAGACCTTGGTACCACAGTAATGATTGATGGAAAAAGAGTGCATAAGAGTAACCTAAGATAGTTTTGCATTGCGTTTCTGAAAAATCCATTGAATAAAAAAATAAAAAAATTGTTTGATAATCTAAGTAAAAAGGTTTACACTTTTTTTGATTTTGAATTATTACCTTGTATTTTTGACATGTAAATAACTTTTGTAAACCTAGTTTTAAGTTTCTACAATGTTAACCAAAAAGTATAAGCACCTAAGCTGTCATTCCGGGCACGATAGACCACAAGGTCGCAGTGCAACTCCTCTTTACTATTGTTATTAAGCTGTCATTCCGAATTTAAAGATGCATCTAACTTGTTGCAACGAGGACGTTCCAATTTCAACAAGGGGAATAGTTAAGGTAGCAGGTGCGAATTGTCACGCTGCTATTTAACATTTGCACCATGCCCAACTATGTATGTAACGAATCGAGAGCAGTCAATAAAAACAACGCAAAACCACTGCTGAGCGACATCAAAGATCCCGCTTTACAAACGCAAAGCAACAAGAATTAGCCGGCATACCTTTCCATTGGTGAAAACGCAAACTGGTTTTTGCTCACGTACGCATTAAAAGCATTGCATCAAAAAAATCGAATGACAGACAGCAGATTCATATTTGGCATAGACCGAGCAAGATCAAGCAATAAAATAGAATCGCCTTCCGGAGCGAGTTAAATCGTTATATAAAGGTGTTTTACTAACTTACAGTACCGCCGACCTTTCGTCATCACGAGCAATAACCTTAACGTTCCCCTGGAACCACCCTGCATCTTTGAATGATGGCAGTGGCCCGGGGTTATATTTTATGACCTTCACGGCCACCGTACCGAGCGCGGCCTCGATCGACTTCCATTGCTGTTTGGGGATCCTGCCGTCTGCGCTACTCTTGTCTATGACACCAATGATCTTCCGATCTCGGCGAAACACCTCGCCCAGCCTCCTTGTATTTTGGCCCTTTTCGGTACCGTTGGGTTAGTCTCTTCCATTGACCGCTGACGCTTCGAGCATCACTCTAGACCCAGTCAACGCGGGAAGTTCGGAATGGTGCGCCTTGCCCACTCAAGCTCCCGCTGCACCTTCGCCCATTCCTCCGCAGAGACATCCCCCTCCCTTATCAATGAGGTGGTCGTTTCTGCGTAGGATCGGGGCAGTCGTGCGCTTGTCTTGGTGAACAGACTTCCTTGCTGCCTTCGCCAGCTGCCCCATGGCCTTAGCTCTGGCCCCCACATCCCTGGAGACCCCACTTGTTGTTGCAGGGGTGTTCGAGCACAAATATATTAAAAACGACCCTTTATTTTTAATTTTGAATTTTACAGCGTTTTAATATCTATAAAATTGGGTGGATTAATACAATAAAAATGAAAAGAAATATTTTTCTTACTCCTTCGAGCTTCTCTTTCAATCGTTCATATTTGGAAAGACCGAAAACGGCCATTATTACAAAGTATATAAAAAAAGGAAATTGTAGGCTGTTCACAGTAGAACAGAGCTCAAGTTATAATAGAATATGGGTTACCAAATGAACATATGAATTTAAGCATGGTTTATCTAAAGTGTATTTTGTTCCACAACATCCTGCCCCCCGTGAACCGAAGGAGCGTCAGCGATTTGAGCTTCACCCCTCACGTCCAGTACCGCTAGCTTTGAAGCGGGTCTACGCAAGCTGAACATTCCGTTTTAAACAGTGCTGACCTAACTTGACCATCGGGGGCTGGGTACACTTCGAGAACTATCCCGCGCTTCCATTCACCTCTGCTTTCCTTGTCGTAGCAAATAGGAACCACGTCCCCACTTTCAATCGGCTTAACTGGCTGTTGCCACTTAGTACGCCTGGTAAGGGTTGGCAAATATTCCAAAATCCACCTCCGCTAAAATGTTTGTTTCAATTGTTGTACAATTTGCCATTGCTTTCGCAGACACACTGGCTTTGAAAAATCAGCTGTTTGAATGTAGTTCGGACAACCAAGAATGAAGTGGTTAGGAGTTATCGGATCCGAGTCAACGCTGTCGATGGATAAATGCGTAAGCGGCCTGGAGTTTATCAAGTTTTCAGCTTCAATAAGCAAGCATTGTAAAGTCTCTATTTGCGGCGCTACATTCTTCAATGTGAATGATAAAACTCGCTTCACGCTGCGGACCATTCGCTCCCACGCCCCTCCAGCCGCTGGATTTGCTGGTGACTTAAATATCCACTCAACGCCGCGCCGTGTACACTCTGCTTCCAAACTACTTTCAACGTTTGCCAATTCTATTTTACTTGCCCCAACGAAGTTCGTCACTGCGTATACGTACAGGTGTACCTCTGCGATTTATGAAATTCCTTAAGCATAAAATCACTGCGTCCGCCGATAAGTCTTTTGCGACTTCCAAATGTATTGCTCGCACCGTCAAGCATGTGAATAGGGCAACCCACCTTTTTTCGCGTCGGCGGCCTATAGACACCATCATGGGGCCAAAGTAGTCCAGGCCAGTGTACGAAAATGGTCTAATATACGGCGTTAATCGGTCTATCGGGAGCTGCCCCATTAGTGGCGGCTTCGGAGCTGCTATCATGTTAGCAGGCTACGTATATTGGGTATCCAATATTTACTCCTAATAGCGCATATTATTGCTTCTTGATTCTGATGGTAGAACATCTCATGATAGTGGCGAGAGATTAGTTGTGACATAGCATGATCTTTTGACATAATAATTGTTCGCCTACAACACAGTGGCAGCGATTCAGCATTGTCGATACGGCCACCCAGTCGAAGTACTCCTTCTTCATCTATCATCGGCGTTAAACTAAAAAACGAACTTTGCTTCGATAACAACTTGCCATTTCGGATCAATATGATATCTTCTGAAAAAACTGTATTTTGCACGAGCCGCACTAACAGGCACTCTGTCTTTCTAAGCGCTTTTTAATCGAATTTCAAATTATCCCGCCTGGCAGAATTATTCCGTTGGTATGTCATGAACTTGAAAATGGCATGTCTTACCGGGGTCATAACTTTCAAAAATTTGTAGTAGTTGGAATACTTCGTAAATGGTATTACGTCTGCATTGGTTTGAATCGTAAAAAGTTGTTTCGTGCACTTCTCTTCATCTGGCATACTTGACACTTCCTCTGGCATGACAGGACAGCTTTCCTCTGAGGACTCGAGGAACGAGGGTCCCCTAATCCATCTACAGTTCGCTGAAAACTGAAGTTCCTTCTGTGGTCCCGTCGCATCGTCAGCCGGGTTTTGAGATCCCGGTACCCACCTCCATTGTGGAACCTCCGACGAATGAAGAATTTCGGATATTCTATTGCACACATACTGCTTGTAACTTCGTGCTTCGGACCGAATCCATTGAATGACGGTCTTGGAATCTGACCAAAACACTTTTGCTTGCGGCTTAACGGTGTGGCTGTTTATGCCGACGTCTTCGAGTCGCGTCCCAAGAGCGGCAGACTTCAGTTCCAAACGTGGAATAGATAACGGCTTGCAGCCCGCAGCGGGACTTCCGAACAACAAAAACAATTTGTGTATGATCATCGTGGCATATGCGCCAATATATTAAAATCTGCGAGCGTTTTAAGGGTCCTGTACCAATGATACCATGTTTCGCAAATTTCGCTCGGTATGGGATCATGCCAATCAACATTTATCTGCCACAACTTCTGTAATAATAATTTTGGTACCAACGTTATGCTATATAAAAACCCGTACGGATCGAAAATAGACATGGTAAGTCCTAACAGCTCTGCTTTAGTCGGACGTCGAGTTCCGTCCAAAACCTGCTTTGGTATTTTTGAAAATATAATTTTGAAAGCGAATGCATCGCCAGCTGCATCCCAGTGCATGCCTAGTACTTTTTCGTACACTGATTCACCCCTACCCATGTATTTTGTAGTAATAGCAAGCTCTTTCGACGTTGAATTGTTGCCCATTGCGCGTAGAAGTTCGACATAAAAACTCTAACTTCAAAACCAGCGTCTTTATGAATATCAGTTACCTTCTTTGTAACGCGGATGGCCTCATTTACAGTGGAAAAACTGTCCACATAGTCGTCTACGTAGTGGCGATCCACTATGGCTTCTGCCGCTCGAGGAAACTCTTCTCTAAACCTACTCGCATTTAAGTTTTTTATATACTGCGCCGAACATGGCGAACAAACAGAGCCGGAAATCATTGCAACCATAATGTACCCATCGGGCTTCGTCGAATGGTCACCCTCTTGCCAAAGGAATCGCTGAGCATTTTGATCGTGTTTGCGTATATTTACATATGGAACATTTCGAGAATGTCGCCGCATACGGTAATCTTGCCTTCCGTAAATTTAAAGAGAATGATTGCAATGATTTCGGCTGATAACAATCGGGCCCCAGCAGCATCAAAAACGAGTCTCGGTTTGTGACCTTTGTTCACGTTATACACAACAAAATGGGGTAACTACCAGGTTCCGTTTTTTAGCATAACCCTTACTTACGTACTCGTCTATTTTCTCCTTGTACCATTCTGCATAATTTTCATCAAGCATCATCTTTCTTTTAATGCCATTATGTAGCTTTCGGGAAGCGATACACTCTCATTTTGCCACAAAAATCCCGTCTCATACCTTCCTCCAATTAGCTTAGTTGTACTTTCTAGTATTTGTTGCGCTCTAATATCAAACACAGATTTTATTTCAGGCAAAACATCTATTTCGAAATCTTCTAACTTAAAATAATCAGAAACTTGGTTGTGCAACTTGCTCATATCATTTTCTTCGATATGCACATGACAAATAGTTGTGTTATCTGCTTTGTTTTCACTGGAACCAAAAAGCGTCCAGCCTATCTTTGTGTCGTGCGCAGTGTAACCTTCAGCAAAGTTTACCACACTCAGAGGCCTAACTGGATTTGTGTGTGATACACCAATTAATATGTGTGGAACTGCACCTTCGTAGCTAGCAATAGGGATGTTGCTTAATTGTTCGTATGCTTCCTTGAAGTTATTGGCGTTTAAAGTCTGTGGCGGCAAAAGCAGTTTTATAACTGTACGCACGTCCTTCATGTGAAATCGCATTGGGTCATTTACGCTAGAAATTTCAACATCTACTCGCCTTGATACTTCTGTTGTTGTTTGATCGTCAAACCACTTCAAGTGCAACAAATCGGAGGCGCCTTTCAAACCTATTTGATTGGCTACACGTTCCTCCAGCAGTGTAACTTTCGCCCCATCATCAATAAATGCCATTACTTGTACGCTTCCCTTTGGTCCATACAGTTATCGTCATTATTTATTGCGAATACGTGGCGAGCTCATTCTTCGCGTTTATTAAGCGGCAAGTTCCTCTAACAGTGATGGATTCGAGAGGTACACGTGTGGTGTGGCATTGGCATTTTCTAGAAACGCAACAAGATTGGATACCATTGTCGGCAGATTGACGATTTCGCTGATATTTTTTCCAGAGATAGCCGGAAAAGCTCGTGCTTTAGAAAGTTGGCTTCGATTTGAGTAGCCAAAGTTAAATGTGGTTTCTTTAAATGCAACCGAGAACATTGGCATTTGCTCTGGCAAATGTCTTAGTTTTCGCATTGGCGGTTGATTAAGCTACGGCGTCCACATTGATGGATTATTTACGGGCAAATTGTTCAGGGTGTTTGTCGGGACGTGTCTTCCGAAGTTTCCTTCGGCAGAATCTACGTTGGGCAAGTAAAAAGATGTAAAATTACCTGTTATTGTCATTATGTATATGTGTTTGGTGACCGGCGTTGGGGTCATGAATAGTGGCGGTGTCTGGTAACTCGGCGAAAGAGTTGACATTTGTGTGGAAAGCAGAGTTCGTAATGCGGGAGTTTTCGTCGGCACGATTGACGTTGGCATTTTGTAGGTGAGCATTGGATCGCATTGTATGTTCGGCGGCGGCAAAACCATCATCAAGATATGAGGAGTGTGCGGGGTAGCCCATGGCGCTACCATAGCTTCCAGCGCCGGCGATGCGATGGCGTGAATTTGGCTCATTTCGGCAGAAGAGGTAATGGCCTTTGCTGCGCCTGCAGGTGCACCTAATTTTGTTGTTTCAAGTGTTTGCTGCAAGCATAACCTCTTTTTCAGAAGTGGCAAGAGAACTTTGCACTTTTTTATTTGTTCCTGTAGCCGCGGATTTGGCTGATTTCGGCAGAAGAGGTAATGGCCTTTGCTGCGCCGGCAGGTGCACCTAATTTTGTTGTTTCAAGTGTTTGCGGCAAGCATAACCTCTCTTTTTCAGAAGTGGCAAGAGAACTTTGCAACTTTTTTATTTGTTCCTGTAGCCGTGAAATTTCATCTTGCTAGATCACGGTGTCCTCAAGCTCCTCCTCTTTATCTGAATTCGGATCGTGTTCAGACATTTTTATGTGATTTGATGTAGTATCGGTAGAAAGCACTTTTCTATTTCGCAAATTATATCGTATCATACGATGTATTGAAATCTCGGTTTCCGCGTGGTTTCGGAATAAATATTAAAATAATGTTGTTGCAGGGGTGTTCGAGCACAAATATATTAAAACGACCTTTTTTTTGAATTTTGAATATTACAGCGTTTTAATATCTATAAAATTGGGTGGATTAATATAATAAAAATGAAAAAAAAAATATTTTTCTTACTTCTTCGTGCTTCTCTTTCAATCGTTCATTTTTGGAAAGACCGGAAACGGCCATTATTACAAAGTATATCAAAAAAGGAAATTATAGGCTGTTCACAGTAGAACAGAGCTCAAGTTACAATAGAATATGGGTTACCAAATGAACATATGAACTTAAGTATGGTTTATCTAAAGTGTATTTTGTTCCATAACACCACTAGATGACTTACCTGACGCTTCACGCTGAAAGGCAGCCTTGCTGTTGGAGGCTACGGGATGGGCGGTGACGGCACCAGAGGCCACCCGGTCAGTGCCTCCCTGTCGGGAAGCATTGGCCCTTGGGCTGCTCGAGCAGGATATACTCTCTGCTCTACTTTGGAGAATGTCCTTGACCCCAGCACCAGCCGTCCCCACTTCCCCAGAACCTACATCAGCAGACCCATCAGACGCTAGTCGCTGAGTGACAGGCCTACCAATGGGGGCCGAGGGAAGGACGGCGGCTGA
This sequence comes from Sphenella marginata, assembly GCA_951509765.1. Taxonomy (NCBI): domain Eukaryota; kingdom Metazoa; phylum Arthropoda; class Insecta; order Diptera; family Tephritidae; genus Sphenella; species Sphenella marginata. Next base: position 79,677,876 of record OX608080.1, on the reverse strand, counting down.
GTTTTGAGCCTCCCGACCAGCTCCCCCTCCATGAGAGGTGCTGACCTTTGGACAAATCGGCCTGGATGCTCTCTCAGCCCTTCTTTGTCTAGCTGCCGCAGCGGTAGCGAATCGTTGAGCAGTTCGCTCAGCTTGTTTTTGAAGACCCGGACGAGCCGCGGCCTTCGAGGAGCAAGCTCCTAGATGGAGGTAGAAATAGTCCGAGGCTATGTCGCAGTCTGGGATTCAGCGCGCCTTAGCCGATGTTGTGTGAACAGGTTCCTGTTTGCGAACCCATAGCACATATGTATGTGGCACAGACCAAGGCAGTTATTGCACTTAACCGATGACGAAGGCGTATATAGTCTTTGCCGACAAACAGTGCAAGTGGTGAAAGGTACGAGGAAGTTATGTTCCTGACCCACGTGCATGCTGGAAGTAGGGCGGGACATGGGGGCAGAGAAAGTGGGAACTGACGCTCGGCGGTGTTCACAACTTGCCTATTCCGATGGGGATAGGAGTGTTGGGTGGCCGTGCGATGTGGAAGCGGTGGTCTGCGTGAGCAACAGTCGGGGGTAGGTGAGGCGGGAGCAGCAGAGCTGCTAGTCGTGGAGACTGGGCCACTATTGTGGCCATTAGATAATGGCCGGTGCGGTGTAATCAATGGGTAATCGCGGTGAGAAATACTTTTCAACCTTCATAGACGACTACAGCAAGTTTACAAAAATGTATTATATTAAAAGTAAAAATGGAACAGCAGATTTCTTCGTAGATTTTGTCAATTTGGTTCAAAACAAATTTCGAAAGAATATAAAGAAACTTAGATGTTATAATGGTAGATAATATCTCAATAATGATATTTATGAGTTTGTGAAAAAAATGGAATTGAGTTATCACCATGCCCACCCTCTGTCCATGAATTGAATGGAGTCGCGGAGAGATATAATAGATCGGTAATGGATATGGGTCGATGCTTATCACGAGAAGCTAAAATAAATAGTATATTTTGGCCAGAAATAATAAAAACTGTCGCGTACTTAAAAAACCGTACAATGGGTACTGATAACACTGGTTTACAGCCAAAATGCACCAGAGACGCCATAGTGAAATTCCTATGTAAAATCACCTCCTAATTCCGAAAATCAAGGTTATTTTTACTTGAATGGTACCGTTTTTGAGATATTTACGATTTACCGTTATTTCAAAAAACAAAAAAGATGGCTCCACTTAATCGTGTATATCTCAAGAACAAATAGAGCTATTCGAAAACGGTTTGAAAAATTTGAAAGCTTATATATTTACTATAATCAGTAGATACAACACTTTTTGCTAGGTCCTGCAGATTCAAACACAGTGAACAATCATTACGGATTTTTAAAATTTTTTTTGTAAAAATATAAAAAAAATTGTACTTTGCGAGGAAGCATCTCGAAAACTTTTTGTTTTTTTGCAGATATTTTTTCCCCCCTCTAAGCTCTGTTTTATTACAAAAAAACCAAGCTATCAGTGAACAAAATCGATGAACTAATACAAAAGTTATAAGCATTCAAGTAAATATATCCATTTAATACTTAAGTACCCTACAAATAATAGCATATGTACATATGGTTCTGTCTTAACTCTATGATCTTATTTTATAATTAAATAGTTATGTGTCTTGTTTTGACGCTTATTTAGATTAGGATCGGTTTCTCTTATGAGAAACCAACAGTAGTCGCCCATCATAGCGACATCCCAGAATCCTTGATACCGACTTTCAATCACTTTCATTTGCTGGTGAAACCTTTCGCCATGCTCGTCACTTTCGTCGCCAAGATTTTGCGGGAAAAATTTTAAGTGGGAGTGTAACAAATGAATTTTCAAAGACATATTTACTCCTGAAAGAAAATAAAAAAGTAAATTAGATAAATACATAAGTGACACATTTATCTTTCAATTCAGAACAAATTTTTTGTTTATATTTTTCCCGTTCTTGTTTGTCGGAACTGGACGATGAGTTCAGATTTATGGCTATATATTCTCATGTAAATTTATGTAATACATAATTTATTATAATATGTTTTTTTATTTACCCATTTCCGCATAGTGTTTGAATAAGTGGTTCACTATCATCTCGTAGTTAGGACTTTTGTGTTTGCCTAAAAAAGAAGTAACGACCTTTTCAAAAGAATCCCACGCTGCTGCCTCCACTGGTGACAATAGTTCTTTGAAATGGTTACTGGTCATCATTTTCCTTATTTGCGGTCCCACAAAAATGCCTTCCTTTATTTTTGCTTCTGAAATCTCTGGGAAGATTGTCTTCAAATGATGAAAAGCTTCGCCTTCTTTGTCCAAAGCCTTCACAAAGTTTTTGATAAGGCCGAGCTTGATGTGGAGCGGAGGTAGAATTATTTTTTCCTTCTTTATAAGTGGAGAGTATTTTATGTTATCTACCCCAACTTGAAACTCGATTCGTTCTGGCCAATCCTTTATGATGTAGTGGTCTTGACGAACTCGGCTATCCCATTTGCATAGAAAGCAACAGTATTTTGTGTATCCACTTTGTAGACCACATAGCATTCCAACGACTTTAAGATCCGCACATATTTTCCAATCATGTTCTTCGTATTTGATTAACTTGAGCAATTTTTGCATTATCTCATATGTTTCCTTCGTATTTACTGCATGCGCGATCGGGATAGATGTCATTTGGTTGCCAATATGCAATAATACGGCCTTTAAACTTAATTTATTGCCGTCTATGAACAATCGCCACTCTTTTGAATCATATGGTTCACCAAATTGTTTGAATAGGCCAGCAATGTCTTTGCAGTAACAAACACTGTCCTCCTTCGTATAGTACTTGGAAAATTCTTCGTGGCGAGTGCTATAATATGTTACCTTAACATCGGATGAAACAAATTTAAATTGTTGCATTCGAGAGGCGTGTAGTTCGGCCTTTTCCTTTGACAATTCCAAATCCCTTATCCAATCATTGAGTTGTGCTTGTGACAAAGAATTTCTTTCGTTTTCCGTTTGAAATTCAGTACAACATGATGCCGCGTAATCAGATACTACTGTTGACAATGAAACTGGAGCCGGAACTAAAGTTAAATTTGATTCTGGCAATGTCGCTTCTGTTGAAATTAGTTCTGGTAATGACACTGTAGATACGCTCGCATAGGTTACTTTTCTGGACTTTCCAACCCCAAGTACTTTTGTAGTACAAATATAGCAGTCCGTTGAATGGCAAGTTGGTTCCCTCCACTTCATTGGTGTAATAAATTTCACACGTCGCCTAAATAGATAGTTTCAGAAATTAGTCAGCTCTGCATTAAAAGGGAACAAATTCCTAATTTTTACAACGTACCTTTTTGTTCCGGTTTCCGAAGAAATCAATTCGACTCGGCATGTGGTGCACACAGTGTTCGGTGTCCATGGTTTTTAGGCTCAATTCCAAAACACTTATAGTATGTAACTTTCAAAGGATTTGAAAACACACGTCTCATACTTTTAACAATAAATTGACCGCAGATGAAACAGAACATATCTGGATCATTTGTACACTCAAACTCTCGCGCCCTTTTATTAATTTTTTATTTTTAAGTAAATGACGGGTTCTAAACTGCAAGCCTTGCAGATATTATGAAGGAACAAGGCGCATGTACTCTTATTTATACTTAGATCCAGTAAAAATTCAAGCCTACCTAAACAAAAAGGTTCCCTAGTTCTACAAAGAAAACACTACCTGCCTCAAAAATATGCTCTTGTTTAAAATGTACCTAGGTTTGAGAAAACGACACTAACAGGTTTTTGTATCTAATAACTTTTCGAAAATCTACCTGCTAACTAACTGATATACGAATACTAACACATATGTACCAGTAGGGTACTTAAGCATTAAATGGATATATTTACTTGAATGCTTATAACTTTTGTATTAGTTCATCGATTTTGTTCACTGATAGCTTGGTTTTTTTGTAATAAAACAGAGCTTAGAGGGGGGATAAAATATCTGCAAAAAAACAAAAAGTTTTCGAGATGCTTCCTCGCAAAGTACAAATTTTTTTATATTTTTACAAAAAAATTTAAAAAATCCGTAATGATTGTTCAATATGTTTGAATCTGCAGGACCTAGCAAAAAGTGTTGTATGTTCTGATTATAGTAAATTTTATAAGCTTTCAAATTTTTCAAACCGTTTTCGAATAGCTCAATTTGTTCTTGAGATATACGCGATTAAGTGGAGCCATCTTTTTTGTTTTTTGAAATAACGGCAAATCGTAAATATCTGAAAAACGGTACCATTCAAGTAAAAATAACTTTGATTTTCGGAATTAGGAGGTGATTTTACATAGGAATTTCACTATGGCGTCTTTGGTGCAGAAAAAAAGTTGGAATTTGTGATCCAGTGTAATTAACAAAATAATTAATGCCAGGCATGTTGAAGTAGTTGAAGAGGGTACAGAATTAATCTGTTTGCAAAATGCGAAGGACAGTGAGAACGATAACTTTGATAATGAATTTATAAGCTTAAATTTGGACAATCAGTCCAATAAGTATAATGATGACTCCACTAACGATTTATTTATTTTTTTTTTTTTTCATCTACAGTACAAAGTACCTTACAGACTAAAGAAACAATAATATTTATTTTTAAAACATACATATCAAATAATAGAATTTAAGATCAACACAAAATTAGATCTTGATAATGAAAAATCAATTAATTTAAAAGTAGATAAGTCATTAAATTCTTTTAAGGCGTGCGTAATAGGTGCATTACTTTCAAAATTAGTTCTGCAACTAGCAACGTAAAAAGGAAGAAAGCTTCGCAGATTTCTTTGCGAGAAGAGTTGGACAATCGACATTGCCATTAACTATATTGAAAATGAACGAAAGACCTAAAATGGACCTTCTTTTCTCTAGAGAGCATGCATGCTTTAGAAATATCTTTTGAACCCGTTCAATCCTACTTATCGATTGTTGATCGCAGGGTCTCCAGATAATAACTGCATATTCTAAGTTGGAGCGTAGTAAAAAGAAGCTTAAAAGTGTATGGATCAGAAAAATCAGTGGAACTACGTCGAATGAATCCCAATACCGAATAAGCCTTTGAAAGAATGAAATTGATGTGATTATTAAATGAAAACTTTGACTCGAAAACCACTCCAAGATCTTTAGTCTCTAAAACTTTGTTTAAATCGAGAGAAACCATCCCCTTGAAACTTCATCAGAGGAGACTAATAGAAGGGGGTATTTCAGATGAAAAGTCAGGTGAAATCACATCGTCTTCAACAAAATTAGAGAAAAAATAATCCGCAAAAATATTAGCGGCCTCAACAGGAGTATTAGACGACTTGTTATCTAAAAATAATGAACTAGGAATACTAGAAACTATATTCGATTTTACGAAGCTCCAGAAATATTTCGGGTTAGCTTTGACATTACGCTCAGTACTCCTTATATACTTTATGTACAGAAGATTATTTAATGACTTAAATTCTTTCTAAAATTGCTGAAATTTTACAAAGAATGCTTGGATTCTAGTTGATTTGAACTTCTTAAGGTATTTGTTTTTAATGTTTTTTAAATTCATTAAAGCTTTAGTATACCAAGGTGACTTATAAGATCGCTTTCGTTTTATAGGTATGTTATTTAAACAGAATTAATTAACTTTTAATTTAAAAGTTGAATAGCAGTTGTGAACATCCAAGTCCAAAAGAAGTTCATCCCAATTAATTTCAGAAATAGACTTATTAAGAGCTGAAAGATCACAAGACGCAAAATCGAAGTCACTTCTCACATCAGCCACGATTTCCGAAAAAACATAAAATTTTAGCCCGATTTCTAAAGGCACATGGTGCATAGTTGCTTCGGAAATCGGCGAACTGCATTTAGATATACAAAAAACAACATTATCACTGACGTATATAAGATCTAATAATCTATTTAAATCATTAAAAATATAGTTTACTTGAATTAGATTTGCACTAAGGAAATTGTCAATACAGTAAGACTCACGCTCACCGGTAATATTACTTGGAAAAAGACGCACATATACATATAAATAATTTCGAGATTTCATTATTTTGATTCGAACGCAAACTTGGTCGAGCAAGGTGTCATCATTGCCAAGGTCAACCATTGTTGCACGGAATATACGTCGAACTGCAATTAGAACACCACCTCCTCTTGAACAGCCAGTTTTCATGGAATCCCGATCCTTACGAAACACATTGTATAAATTAGGATCGAAAAACTCACTATCGTATAAATCCGATTTAAGTCAAGTCTCGACAATCACCAGCACATAATAAACTTCTTGTGAACTAAATTGAAATACAGTATTCGATTTTGTTCTTAGGCCAGAAATATTTTGATAGTAGATTTTTAGCTCAGCGCTAGATTCAGGAGAAGCATTACCATCCATTAAGACCTTTGGTTACGACCTTCCCGTCTTCCAAAAAAAATTAAAAGGTTTTACTTTTACATTCAAAGACCAAATTTTCGCATCGAGAATACTGGGAAACTCGGCAGATAGAACACCCAACCTGAAATTAACGTGTGTACGATTTTCAGCTGGGTCATCTTTTTTAATTAATGCATAGCAAGAGAGAGCCTTTTTATAGGCAGGGGGGGTAGTGAAATAACAGCCTTTGGTCGGGGAAACCCCGAGTCATTCCGGTACGTAGAACCGGCTGTCGTACGATTCTGGCAACAGGCCCCTCCGTTGAAGAACTCTGCTCTCGAATTAACTCATACCTCCCAGCCGTGTCCGAATTCTTCGCCGGGAGAAACCTAGCATTGTCACCGAATAAGTCCTCGGCCACCCTATTCACGACGTGGACAACGCAAGTGAACATGGAATTAGACGTCTACGTTGATAGTGTCAAGCTACCAACTGCCTCACACCCCAACACCTTGAGGGTGACGTTTGATAACATGTTCAAATACGGCGCTCATGTAACCGCAATTGCCAATAAAGTCCAAAGCCGTAACAAAATCCTCAAGTCCCTAGCTGGCAGCACTTGGGGTAAAGACAAAGAAACGTTACTAGCTACATATAATGCAATTGGCCAGCCGGTACTGAGCTACGCGACGCCTATATGGTCGCCGGGGCTAGCTGACACACACTGGCTACAGGTCTGCCAAAACACCGCCCTTCGTACCGCCACTGGGTGTCTTCTTATGTCTCCTGAGCATCACTTACATAATGAAGCGAAAATGCTCGCCGTTAAAGAGCATAGCGAGATGTTGACCAGGCAATTCCTGTTCAACTGTTGCAAACCGCAGTATCCGAACGGACGCCTGATCAACGAGGATCCGCCCCCCAGGAGCATAAGGAGCCATCTACGCAAACACTACGATGAGATCCGGCACCTGATTTCCGCGCCGTTTGATCCTAAGGTGCACCGGCAGGCCCTCACCCTCATCCACACGAATTCGGTAAATTCCTATGTTGGCTCTCTCCCGGTGAACGCCGTTCTTCAGGCAACAACACCACCCGTTGCCGAAGAGGAGCGCGAGCTGCCTAGGGAGACTAGGGTGATGCTGGCCCAACTCCGGTCTGGATATTGTAATAGGTTAAACTCTTACCTATCCAGACTGAACCCCGACTTGCCAAATGTTTGTCCGGCATGCGGCTTGTCCCTCCATACTACTACCCATCTTTTTGTCTGCTCATCCGAGCCTACTCTTCTAACACCCATATCCCTCTGGTCCTCCCCTGTTGAAGCCGCTAGGTTTCTAGGACTTCCGTTAGAAGAGTTCGATGACAATATTGGGTAAGGTTGATACTGACTACCTAGGCAGGGCAACGTAGTGTTAAAACAACAACAACAACAGAGCCTTTTTATCAATTTTTACATGTTTACACACATAGTAAATAATCTCATCGGCAGTGACTTTAGGGTCGAATGACGACAAATGAAGTTAAATGAAAGAGATGGGTGACAAGAAAATATTAGCGATGACACTGATAACGGAGGGGCGTTGGTAATGAGTTGGGTGATAAAGAGAACAAAATTCATAATTGCATAGAGAGAAGAATTTCGAGTAGAGAGAGGAATCCCGTAAATAGATTTGGAAATCCTATAACGCATTCGAGGAAGCTCTTAACTCCAAAGAATCTAGCTAGTGGAACAAGGCTGTGAACTCTGAAATGGAAAGTTTGAGGAAAAATAAAACATGGGCTATTGTTGATAAACCGAAAACTAAGAAAATTATAGATGTAAAGTGGATTTACAAAAAGAAAATTGATAACACATTTAAAGCTAGGTTGGTAGTCAAGGGGTTCCAGCAAAAAGAGTATCTAGAGGATGTCTATTCGCCAGTAGGGAAAATGGAAACTTTAAAAGTTCTACTAAGTTACTGTTGCGTAAATAATTTGCTTATTGAACAAATAGATGTTGAGACGGCCTGGATGTTGAAACTGGACTGTGAAGTTGGAAGTGTACATTAATGAACCCAAAGGTTTCGAAACGGGTAAAAATTAAGTAAACAAATTACAACAAGTAAGGAAGTCTAAGTTCAGGTGAACCGAACATTAAATACCCAGCGTTAGTTTTTGGAGAAAGGGGGCATGGTTTTCATCCGATTTCGCCCATTTTAAAAACCAATCTATTCCGAGCCTAAACAATAGCGAAGTTGGTGGGAGCGGCCAAGCCCCTTGCCTATAAAGCTTTAACCGCTTACATGAGCCAAAAGTACTCAATCGATCCTTTCAAGGGTTATAGCATGTCCTATATATAACTTTGGAAAAGAGGGCGTGCCATGCCCATAACTTTTAACGTATTTTGTGAAATTTTTTATATACGGATATATGTGTCCATTAATCAATATTTACATAATTTTAAAAAAGTGGGTGGTGGCACGCCCACGGATTTTATTATGTTGTTTGTCCCTATTTGAAGATCAATTTTCATTGCAGATAGTTATGATACTTTCACAGTGGCTTGTTAATAGTGAAATGTTGATATTTTGTTTATTCACTTGTGGGCGGTGCCACGCCCATTTTCCAAAATATTACCAAAAAACCTTTAAACAACACTAATAACATCATCAAGTGAATGAGTGTACTAAACTTTAGCATTATATCTTTATCAGTTAAACAGATATTGCATATTCCGGTTTCCTAACTCTCGTTTAGAGAACTTTAGTCCAAAAAGGGGCGTGGTCGTTCACCGATTTTTCTTATTTTCTGTGGTAGTACTCTACATAAACATAGCATGCCTGGTACCTTGTTTCGTAAACCTATCTCACACCGTTCTGAAGTTATTAGAAGTCGAATTTGAAAATTGCTTGACTCATAAGTGGGCGGTGCCACGCCCACTTTCCAAAATTTTGCAAAAATAATGTAAAGAATATGAAAATTGATGTATGGACAAAATTATATTATTATAGCGGTATCAGTTAATTAGATATGGACTTTTCAATATTTCCACCTCCTTTCAATATAACTTTAATAAAAAAGTAGGCGTGGTCGCCAAACGATTTCGTTTATTTTCTATATCTGAATTTAACGCAACAATAGTATGCCCTCTAGAAAATTTCGTTATACTAGCATAAACTGTTCTGAAGTTATTAAGAGTCAAAATTTGAAAATTTCTTCAAATATATGTGGGCGGTGCCATGCCTCTTTTCAAAAAATTTGATAAAATCGGCCTTAGAACATCTAAATCAATACATATTGCAAATTTTATCATTGTAGCTGCTTCTAATATTGAATTAACCCGTTTTACACGTTTTTCGAAATTTTCGATATCGAAAAAGGGGCGTGGTTATGGTCCGATTTTACCCATTTTCAATACCGATCTATTCTGAACCCAAATAAGTACACATGCCGAATTTGGTGAAGATATCTCGTTATTTGCTCAAGTTATCGTGTTAACGGACAGACGGACGGACATGGCTCAATCAAATTTTTTTGATATATGGAAGTCTATATCTATCTCGATTCCTTTATACCTGTACAACCAACCGTTATCCCAACAAAGTTATAATACCCTTGTACTAGTACTAGTACGCTGGGTATAAAAAGCTTTGTACGGTCTCAGCGGGCATGGTATGATTGTTTCAATAATTATATAGAAACACCAAATTTCGTGAAAAGAAGTTATGACTATTGTGTGTATGTAAATAATACCAGCGAAGATCCAATATATCTTTTAATTTTTGTCGATGATCTTTTGATTTGCTGTAAGGACAAAAACAAAATGGCTGAAGTTAAGCCAGTTTAATGAAGAGATTTGTAATGAAAGATTTAGGAAAAATTAGTAACTATATAGGAATCGATGTAAACTATAGTGATGACAGAAAACTAATGACATTAAGCCAAAAAAGGTATATTTAATCATGGGCTGAAAAATATAACTTGGAAAATGCTAAATTGTATGATACTCCAATTGTCACAGAACGCCCATAACCCGAAGAGCATAAAATATCATCTCACTAGTTACTGATCAACTTTCTCATCTCTAACACATGTCATCTCTAACTATCGTTTCTTTATTTCTCATTATCTTGCATTTCTCGTTTGTCATAATATTCTTGTATTTACTTTGAAGTGTACTTATATATACATATAAGCATATGTACAATTAGCCGTTATTTGAAATGTACTAAAACTGAATTCCATGTAACTTTATACATAATACTTCTATTGCTGTGGTTTGGTTCGGCTCTGCAATTTACTTGCTATCAATGGTTGGATAGCAGACGGATAAACAACAGCAAAATAAACCGATCGAACTCCACTTCAATTCCGTTTATACATACATAAATTTTCTAAGTTTTATTTGGCAGTTATTGGATGTTAGTCGGTTTTCAGATCGCGTTAAATTTGCTTTCTATAATTGAACGACCACATCTTTATTTTATTGTTGATATAATTTGTCGTTTTTAAAGTAATACGCCATCTTTATTTGCCGTGTCACAATAATTTTAATACTCATTACGCTAATAATTCAAGTTAATTTGCGTTAAAACTCTGCCGCGTACATACATACACATATAATTGCCGTGTCAACAAGAACAATCCCGCCGTTTGCTGCGACATTTGCTGCAACTATAAATTAAAACAACATTATATGGGAAGTATCTATTGTGTGAAAATATCAATTCGAGTTTCTCACACAATTTATTTGCAGTTTATTACATTTGGTGGAAAATTTCTTTGCCGCCCGAGTACATCCACAAATGTTAAGCCGTACTTCACCACGAAGGAGTCCCCGCCTAAATAGTGATTTGCCAACAACCAGCCATAGTAGTATGGAGAACAACCTAATTGCCTTAGAGTCAAACTCTGCCGAATCATCAAACATAATTAGCCAGCCAGGCATGGACAACGTTACCGCCGTTACAGTATCCACATCTGACGTCGACAGTGGAGTTATTGCCAGCTCTGCCACGGGTGCTAATGCCAACGGAGCATCTAGTGTTACGACAGCGGGCATGCCAACTCATTCAGCCTACGACTTTAATGCCATGGAGCAACGGCTAGCTATGTTGGAAAGCCATTTAAGAGCCACGCAAGTGCAGTTAAGAGAGCGTGACCTCCAAAACGAGACCCTACGTACCGAGATATTCCGAAGCGGCAGTTCTGCCATCACATACGCCAGCAGCACAGTAGCGGTATCACAGCCAGTGCCACCGCAGTCAACATCAGCGCTACCTCTGTCAACTTCAGCGCTACAGCTTCCAACGTCAGCACTGCTACAGTCAACTTCAGCGCCTCTATCAGTCTATTACAAGTCAACTGTACCCTGTGGTCCGTTATGAAGTCAGCTCACAGGCAACAATGCAACGTCAATTATATTCCGAGCCTAGTTATGGAATTTACTCACAGCCGAGTGTTTTTCGTACAGTATCTTCAGCCAACAGTCTGTACACGCCATTTACCGTTAATGATGGATTCCCATCACATTCGCCAAACTTATCGATGCCGCCGCCTATTGCTAGTGCCCATACATTCCCGATGCAAACCGCATAATGCCACGTAAATTATTGGATTTGCCGGAGTTTATTGGCCGGCCAGAAGAATGGCCTGTTTTTCATACAGCCTTTGTAGAATCGACAGCAACGTATGGTTATTCGAATTTCGACAATAACCAGAGGCTAAAAAAGTGCTTGAAGGGTGACGCTCGCGAGATGGTAAAGTCACTCCTCATCCATCCCAACAACGTAAGCTCCATAATAGACCAACACATGCGAAGAGTCGGTCGCCCAGAGCAGCTCATCCGAAGCCAGCTGCAACTTGTCAAGGAAATCATGCCGATATCTGAGGCCGCTCTGGGTAAGCTCGTACCCTTTGCAACAAAGGTTAAAAATATATGCGCATTTCTGCAATCTGCCAACGCCGATCATCATCTAGCTAACACAATGTTACTTGACGACTTAATCTCAAAACTGCCAATGAGTAAGCGCATTGAATGGGGCCGGTATGCGTGCAGTCGCGAGCTACAACAGTGCACTTTAGTGACTGGTTATCATCACTCGCCGATGTTTTTTGTTCAATACAAGACGAAAGTCAGGTTGCCGTACGAGACGCTAAACGTCGAGTTCTACTACATATGGATGAAAAACCGAAACAATAACGAAAATGCCCAATTCTCCAGGGTCAGCACAAGCCGTATGAATCCAAACGTCTTCTTGACGCATCAGTAGCCAAAAGGGTGGCCGAAATAAAATCTCATCGTCTATGTTTCGGCTGCCTTAATGCAGGTCACTCCTCACGTGACTGTAGACAACGAAAGGTTTGTGGCATCAATGGATGCCCTCGAATACACAACAGATTACTACATGAGAACCAGAAGGTGCACGCGCCAGTGCAGTCATCATCGTCGACAACGTTGCCACCAAAACAAGTGCACAGGTAAATGACAGTCAGCCAACAAATTCAGGAGCTTCAGTGCTTAGCTGCGCCGCAGAGGCCAAGGAAGGTAGGCTACTATTTCGTATTGTCCCGGTCACCGTATATGGCAAGCAACGACACGTTAATACATACGCCTTGTTAGACGAGAGCTCGTCTATTGCCCCTGCGGGTTGGGGCTTAGAATATGCCCGCGGTAGGCATACCGGTCGTAAGAGGCGACTAATATGCACAAAGGTAATGATGTGCAACTCGATGGTTGATCTACGGATATGATGCCTCCCACCTCTCATTACCCATCTTCTCTTTCCTTTCGGAAGGAGGGATGACATGACCTAGAAGGTTGCACTGGTCATACCAAATCGCTCCCACGACAGTCGGGCAGTACCGCAAGGGAGTACCGGAGCGTACCGGATTCATATCCGGGGCCAAGGACTGTTATTTCGACAACACTCCCCAAAACCTTCGGGGAGTGATTTTGTTGTTAAAACAACAACAACAACAGAGCTCGTCTATCACCATGCTTGACAGCACGCTAGCTGAAGAGCTGGATCTACGTGGACAACCGCATCACCTAAACGTCCAGTGGTTTGGTGGACATGCCGTACAAGAGCCAGCTAAATTGGTCGACATTTGCATCAGTGGTGCAGGTATGTCGAAAAGGCATAAAATGAAACAAGTGTACGTTGTGAGAAATCTTCAGTTGCGATCACAAAGCCTTAGCCGTTCCGACTTATTATGTGTCGATAAGCAAATCCGTCAGTTGCCAGTCCAGCCTCAAAGCAATGTGGTACCCATATTGCTTATTGGCATTGACAATTGCCACTTGGGTATTGCATCTAAAACCATAACGATGAGCAAGAATGGTCCGTATGCCGCCAATACGGAACTGGGATGGGTAGTGTTTGGGCCATCAAACAACACTATGCCCACACCAGATACATGCCTTTTAATGAACATCAACCCTGATGAAGCTCTTCACAACATGGTTGCCCATTTCTTCGATACTGAGAGTTTTGGTGTGAGAGCAACAAAGAGTGTCCAAAGCGAAGCAGACGTCCGTGCAAGGACCATTTTGGAGACGACAACTCGTCGCCTCGGTTCCAGGTATGAAACGGGGCTATTATGGAAAGAAGACAACGTAAGTCTACAAGACAGCTACGATATGGCACTGGAGAGGTTGATGGGCGTAGAAAGGCGGATGAACCGCGATGACAACCTTGCCGCCGTATATAAGCAATGAAGGCCTCGCACCTGGTACTTGCCTCACTTTCCAGAACGAGCCCGAACAAGCCAAACAAACTCCGAATTGTGTTTGACGCTGCCGCCGAGGTCAAAGGAGTTTCATTGAATCGCCATCTGCTTAAAGGCCCACAGGAGTACCGACCACTGCCGTCAATCCTATTTCACTTCCGTGAAGGAGCAGTGGGCATATGCGGAGACATCAAAGAGATGTTTCATCAAGTACTTATACGCCCGGAAGACCGACAAGCCCATCGGTTCCTATGGAGGGATGGTGACTCCGACCGACAACCCGATACGTACGAAATGTGCGTAATGACATTTGGAGCCGCATGTTCGCCTTGCGTAGCGCATCATATTAAAAGTCGAAATGCTCTCGAACATAGCAACGATAATCCCTGCACTGCCCGTGCGATAAAGGCCATAATGGATTATCACTACGTCGGCGACCTAGTCGATAGCTTCGACACGCCAGAGGAAGCTATAGAGGTTGCAAGTCAGGTAAAGTCTATACACCTGGATGCGGGGTTCGAGCTTCGTAACTTCACGTCCAGCTCATCGAAAGTTATCGCCGCGTTGGGCGGCGCCGATGTCACAAAAACTCTCTATAAAAAGGAAGGCTTAACATTCGAAAATGTGCTGGGTCTGTATTGGCAGCCAAGTACAGATTGCTTTAACTTCAGCCTGAAGTTCCACAACGTTAGTGATGCCGTACTTGGAGGTAAGAGACGCCCGACCAAGAGGGAGCTCCTCAGTGTGGTCACGTCATGTTTGACCCACTGGGATTTATAGCGCATTTTGTAATCGGCTCCAAGCTTCTCATGCGTGAGGCGTGGCGCCAAGAAGCCAGCTGGGACGAGCCGTTACCCGACTACGTTGCCGAGATGTGGGAAAGATGGCGTAATCAATTGTCGTCAGTTACCAACTACGCCATTCCGCGCTACTATTTCCATAGTGGTAAGCCAAAAGAACTTCAATTACATATTTTCGCGGACGCCAGCGAAAATGCATTTGCCGCTGTAGCCAACTGGCTACAAACGGCCGTGGAGAAGTGAATGTCACTTTCGTCTGCGCCAAATGGAAGTGCGCACCGCTTAAGCCTTTAACCGTGCCCCGGTTAGAACTACAAGCCGCTGTTCTGGGAACACGTCTAATGCAAACTGTCAGCGAGGAGCATAATCTATCCATCAACAAGTGCGTCCTCTGGAGTGACTCGAAAACCGTTGTGAGTTGGATACGAAGCAAGCATCGTAGGTACAAGCCCTTTGTGCAACACAGAATAGCCGAAATGCTAGCCACTACCAAAATAAGCAAGTGGAAATTGATCCCTACCACCGAAAATGTCGCTTGCACCAACAA
Source organism: Sphenella marginata (assembly GCA_951509765.1). Classification (NCBI taxonomy): domain Eukaryota; kingdom Metazoa; phylum Arthropoda; class Insecta; order Diptera; family Tephritidae; genus Sphenella; species Sphenella marginata. Next base: position 79,662,448 of record OX608080.1, on the reverse strand, counting down.
GCCGATGGGTTACCGATCCAGCATTTTTACACCAGCCACAAGATACATGGCCATCCGAAGACGTTATTGCCGAAGAAGCGAATGAGCCAGATGAAGAAATACGACCTCAATACGCCTTGAACATAGTAAGTCATAACTTAATTGAATTTAATCGCTTCTCGTCTCTTCACAGGTTGGTCAGAACCACAGCCTGGGTCATTTTGTTTACAAATTTATGTCGCCAACGCATTGAGATAGTAAAACCCTATGGTTTGACCGCCAGTGACCTCGAAGTAGCAACACGTCTCCTGTGCCGAATCGCACAAGCTGAAGCCTTTGGTACAGAGATCCAGCAAATCCGCACCGAGCACGACGTATCTCAACGCAGTTCATTAGTTCAACTATCGCCATATCTCGATGAAGAAGGTTGCCTACGTGTGCATGGACGCATCGATGCTGCAAGCTGGCTCCCGATAGACGCAAGACACCCGGTCATACTACCACCAACACACGCTCTCTCGAGGCTAATAGTCGCACATCATCACGTACTTATGGGTCATCAATATACCGAAGCCACAATTTGCTCGGTTCAACGTACTTATTGGATTCCTCGTATACGAACACTTCTTCGACGTGTCATAGCCAACTGCCAAGTTTGCCGCCTTAATAAGACAGTCCCGATACCGCCACTTATGGGACCTCTACCCATCGACAGAGTCACGCCCTACGTAAGACCGTTCGCATACACTGGATTGGACTACTTTGGAATGTGACAGTAAGAAGAAGCACGGAGAAAAGGCGGGTGGCGCTCTTTACATGCCTCACCATACGCGCCGTTCATCTCGAAATAGCGCACGACCTCAGTACAGACTCGTGCATCCTAGCCATCCGGATTTTCGTAAACCGTCGGGGTGTGCCTATAAGATTGAGACTCGATAACGGCAAGAACTTTGTGGGAGTCAACAATGAAGCAAAGCGATTTGACGAAGTTTTCGACTGCGAGCGCATCCAATCCGAATTGTCTAACAGGGGTATCGAGTGGATATTCAACTCGCCGTTTAATCCAGCCGAAGGTGGGGCATGGGAGCGCATGGTCCAGTGCGTCAAGCGAGTCCTACGCCAAACGCTCAAAGAAGTCGACCCCAAGGAGCATACGCTTAATTGTTTCCTAATTGAAGCGGAGAACGTGGTAAACTCCAGTCCACCTACCCATTTCCCCATCGATGTTCAATCAAGAGCAGCCGTTAACGCCAAATGATTTTCTGCTTGGATCATCTAACACTGCCAACACGCCCGGAAAAGAAGATGCTATGAACAATACATTTGCCATACGCCAGCAGTGGCGCTTAGCTTGCCAGATGAGAGACCACTTTTGGAAAAGGTGGATAATGGAGTACCTTCCCACACTTACGGGCCGCGCAAAATGGTGCCAACGTACACTGCCAATGAAAAAGGGTGACCTAGTGTTCATATGCGATCCCAATGTGCCGCGAAGAGAATGGTGTCGAGGTGTTGTAGAAGAGGTATATCCAGGTCACGATGGAGAGATTCGACAAGCCGATGTCAAAACCACTACAGGAGTCAAGCGGCGGGCAGTGTCTAAACTGGCCGTTCTGGATGTTATTGTTGGTGAATCGAATTGATTCACGGGGGTGGGGATGTCACAGAACGCCCATAACCCGAGGAGCATAAAATATCATCTCACTAGTTACTGATCAACTTTCTCATCTCTAACTATCGTTTCTTTATTTCTCATTATCTTGCATTTCTCGTTTGTCATAATATTCTTGTATTTACTTTGAAGTGTACTTATATATACATATAAACATATGTACAATTAGCCGTTATTTGAAATGTACTAAAACTGAATTCCATGTAACTTTATGCATAATACTTCTATTGCTGTGGTTTGGTTCGGCTCTGCAATTTACTTGCATATCAATCGTTGGATAGCAGACGGACAAACAACAGAAAAATAAACCGATCGAACTCCAGCTCAATTCCGTTTATACATACATAAATTTTCTAAGTTTTATTTGGCAGTTATTGGATGTTAGTCGGTTTTCAGATCGCGTTAAATTTGCTACCTATAATCCAACGACCACACCAATGGAGCGGAATTTGAAACTAGCTAGGGAAATAGATGAAAGAATAAAATTCCGAAATTTAAGAGGAGAACTATTGTACGGTGACAGGTAATAGTGTAACTTGGAAATAGTGTCAATTGACACTATTGCGCTTTTGGAAATGGAAATAGTGTCAATAGGCAGCGATTGTCTGCGCAGCGCAGTGTTGTCAGAGATGGATTTTTATTATGTGATTATTTACAAAATTATGGTTTCTCCTTTTACGAAATATGCACTATTAGTGATTGGGGTCTACCACATTATCTCCAAAATCAAAATCCCCGAAAAAAAATCCCCAAACACAAAATCGCCAAATAAGTAATCCCCAAAATCAGAATACTCAAAGTAAAACTCGGCTCAGCCAGTAAAGGCCTAACGAACTAACGCCTAATTTTTCGAAATGTGTAAGTGAAGTAACACTGGAGTTTAGCGTGTGATCCAAAAGTGAGTGTTTATTAAAAATTCTTTCTCTTTTTATACAAATTATTGACTTACACGTATAAGCTTAAACACTAATACTTACAAACTACTTTCCTAATGTGTAAATATGTATAATATGTAGTAATGTCTAGCGTCAGCATTTTGCGATCAAGTGCTGTCATATGTAACCAAATATGCGGCATGTGCTAGTGAAGTTGAACTCCCGCTGAGTTCATGATTTAGCTAGGTCACTGGTGTTTGTTTATTGTGACGAAATATTCTGAAGTCAACAGCCTGTTCGTCACACTACAAATGAGAGAATGCCTAAAAAAGAAGGCCTAACAAGAAAGTGAAAGACCGTCTAACTTTAAAAATGAAGGAAAGCCTAATTTTAAAAATGAAAGAAAGCCTTAATTTTTAGGGTTTCTTTCCAATATTTGGGACTTATTTCACAATTAAACTATAACTTCCGATCCATGTTTTTTATGTGCAGAACACTTTTTCGAATTGGCGGCCTTCGGCCGCGCTTCTGTGCCACCGTTCCCACTCTTTGGGCGGGATCCATGGTATTTTTTTAATTCTTATTATCACCTGAAACTAATGATTATTATATCGCGCGATTTTTTATTTCAAATTTTCATCTTATGTTATTAGCTATTTACATATGTATATTCATGTACACTGTATTTTTATTCCCTTTATGTTATCTTTATTGCCAATTCAAAAAGGTGTTCTGCACAAAAATACCATGGATCCCGCCCATAGAGTGGGAACGGTGGCATGTTGCCACCGTTCAGGGCAACCACCCGAAGTTGGAATGGCGTAGCCCAGGGTTATTTATAATAAGCGCGACCGAAGGCCGCCTACGCAGAATGGTGTACTACGCAGAAGGGCTTGGAATAATGTAGCCCAGGGTTGTTTTTTGAATTAAATTTAAAATTTTCCACATAAGCGGTTTTGCACCCACAACAGTGGTACCTCAAATGAAAGGTGGCATAATTACCTATCCAATACATAATTTGAATTTATTTCACACACAAAACGGGGATTTCGTGTTGGGGATTCTGAATTTAGGGATTTTTCCTTTGGGGATTTTGATTTTGGGGATAATGTGGTAGACCCGTTTTTAGCACTTTTGACACTATTTCCATTTCAGTTTGGAAATGGTGTCAATGACTTATTTCCCATTTTCTTGTTGACACTAATTCCATTTCGAAAGCGCAATAGTGTCAATTGACACTATTTCTAATTTACCACGGAAATAGTGTCAATTGACACTATTACCAGTGACACTATTACCTGTCACCCTATTGTACATTAGCACTGGAACATGGCCAGATAGTTTTTATAGCGTTAACTGCTTAAGTAGATTTCGAAGCTGCTATAACGAGACACACTTTAAATATGCATTGAGAATTCTAAAATATTTTTACAAAACGAAAGATTTCAAAGTAACTTACTCCGAAAAATGTTCTAAAGAAGAACCTTTAGACTGTATGGTCGATTCGGACTATGCAGGTGATAACATTCGGCCTGTTTTTTTTTACACGCATATACATACATCTGCGTATGCGACTAAAATAAAACGGTCATCTGCAATTGCGCTTATTCCATTATCAACACGCATACATACATACATTTCCTCTGTTGACATTCCGGTTCTTATTAAGGGATGATAAACAGATTGCTAGAAGTTGGTAAGGCAGTTTGCAAAATGAATAGAAACTTCTTGGAAGCACTGATTTTATCAGCCACTATTTCTTAGTTGCAGATAAAGTTGTGCACTTAGCGGTACATACAAATATTAAGCGCAAACGCAGCCGCAGATAAAAAAAAAAACGGCTATTGATAGAATCAGTACAATCGACAACAGGATTTATAATGGTTCAATTATACTTGCATGCCAAACTGTGCCATGTGGTTAGGCCTTTAGATACATCATTGTAATAGTTTGTAACATAGTGGCAACTCGAATAAGGCTTCATTTTTTACGATTCCGTTATATAGAAAAGTAGAAAAGCTGAAAATACAAAAATTAATAAAGGAAACTTATTAAAATTCTGCGGACAGGATTACAATTAAAAACAATCGGTCAAATTAAATTAAAAATGACTCGTTTGTCGAAAAATTAAATGCTTTCTGTATTACATGAAAGGGGTATGCAGATACCGGACAGCGAAACACTTTCACAAATCCGAGAAATGTACACCAATATGATCGCTGCCCCGGAAGACTAAAATTATGCAAATGAAGGTGAGATCGAGAACGCCGCGGACACAGAAGCTACCAACGGTGTTGCTGGAATAGTAGGAGGCGATAACGCCACGAACGTTACCAACGAAACGACTTCTGCCGGCGGGCCTGTACAAGGCACACTGCATTCAAACGCACATTTCAACCTTGATAGCCAAAGTGCTTCAGCAGGATTGCCTGCACCTATTTATGTAAGGGATATTCGCATGCCTATGTAAGGGATTATCGTATGCTAAAGAATACAAGCGAACTAATGAAAAGACTTGAAAACGTCAAACTCTCAGAATATAGCACAATCGTCTCATTTGACATAAAAGACCCGTACCCTTCTATACCGCTTCCAGAGACATTGGACATAATAAACAAAACACTACATGATAAAACCAAAGATACGGTCAGAACAGCACAGATTACGAACACACTAAGAACAACTTTACAGCAAAATTACTTCATGTTCAACAATAAGATATATAGACAAACAAACGGACTGGGAATGGGGAACCCAACATCATCCATTCTCATGGAAGCATTCATGCAGAATTTGGAAACAAAATACATGCAAGAACTAAAAACCGAACTAGGAGTGACATTTTACGCAAGGTACGTCGACGACATTATCTGCATATTGAACACTAACAATGAAGAACGAATACTAGAGTTTTTAAACAAACAACATGAAAATATAAAATTCACTCTGGAGACCGAGAAGGAAGGAGAACTGAACTACCTGGACCTAACGATAAAAATTTACAGAACCACAAACAAGTTTAAATACGACATCTACAGAAAACCAACAACAACGGACACCATAATTCATTCCACATCAAACCATCCCTAGTGAACAGGCTTCAGAGAACACCCCTCACTCAAGAATCGTACAAGAAAGAGCTTACCACCATATAAGACATAGCTACAAGCAACGGATACAAAAAAGGCCTAGTAGACACGCTCCGAAGGAAGCATGGATCCCAGAAAAGACATAACGCAGAAGAAAAATCAAAGATCTGGACGACAATGACATACACTGGAAAAACGACATAAAAACTGGCAAACTTCTTCAAGAAACACAACATGAACATAGCGTTCACAACATCAAACAACTTAGGGCGAAAACTAAGAACCAATACTAACTCAGAAGAGCCATTCAGCGAACATGGACTATACAAGCTTACCTGCGAATGCCAGCACAGCTACATAGAGCAAACAGGACGAAAAATAAGTACACGTTTCCGAGAGCACATCAGGGCTACAACAGGAAAACACGAAAACCCACTATCACACCAGAGTCGAACTTCGCAAATCACATGTTCGAAAACAAATGCACCCCCGCCAACATCAAAAGTACAGCCAGAACACTGCACGTAGAAAGAAAAGGGCGACGAAAGGAAACCTAAGACATTTGACGGGAGGGTAATAAACGAACAAACTAACACCATTTCTGATGCAATATTTGAACCCCTGAAAGTAATATACAGCAAACCAAACATTACCGCAGGTACTATAAAAAAACGACCAACAATAAACAAACAGACACACAAAACGAATCAGAAGACAAAAGTAACCGACTACTACATTACTAACGAGCGTCGAAACCAACCGTACACACATATTTAACATTACCTGACTTAACGGGTACCTTCGTGGGACACGACCATGTACACGCAGACTAACACTACCTGATGCAGCGTCCAGACAATAAGTACATGACAACGGATAGACAAAAATAAGAACGAAATAAAGCATTGAAGATGTCGCAACGACGAAACCGGTTTGCTACAAAACCAAAATTGATAAGGTACGACGGAAATTCGTTCCAAAATAAATCCAGTATCCACCCTGTCGGAAAACACAACAACCAAACAAACGACTCAATTGTTCGATACGAACGAATGCGGAGTGAACGATTGCGATCAAAACCAAACGCATCTCTTCCAGTCCGCTGGACACTTACGTCAATGCAACCAAATACATCACGCTCTGCTGTGGCTCAGACTACTGCTGCAACTGCTGCTGAAAACTTAGTCCGCTGTTTTAATTGCTCACGTTATAGCCATTATCAAAGCGCTTTCCCGATGCCAAAGAGACCTGAGGGGTCTTGCTTCCGTTGTGGACAGATGAACCATATCTACAAGAACTGTCCAAACCGCCCCACTGCCGCTGCTGCTGTCAACTAAGGTGTTGGGTTCACTGAAGAAGATGATGCCATTGTCGAGGAATTGAGTGCAGTACAACTGGTAAGTGTAGCTTTAGGATGTGATGACCTTAGGTGTGCCAAGTTTCAAAGTGTTTTTTCTCTTCTCGATTCCGGCAGTCCTAGATGTTTTGTACGCCTCTCAATTGTATCCATACCGTTTGTCCAACCACTATCTAAAACTAAATACAAAGGCTTGGGAACTATTTCACTAATGTCCTTCGACAATACTGATGGTTTTATTAAACTAAGAGATAAATTAACTCAACATACCTTTATTGTTGTGCCTTATGATTTTATATACACGCTGGTATTAGATTGGATAGCACAAAACAATGTAATTTAATTAATAAAACATTCGATTCAAAAAAATGGGTTAATGATTGTAAATTGAGAGAAACCTTTGATTCCCTTGGTACGCATGGATATTCTTATGGCTTTGAATGTGGGTCTGGCACATCTACTGGCTATGATAGCCATACAGAAAAACCGTAGGGGAAATCTGAGAGTAAATATGTGCTAGTACGAAAAAAATCTGCGGAAATAAGGAAATGTGTTGACTATCTACCGTTAAATAAAATCGCTGTACTTGATAACCACCCTCTTCCTCTGCCCGAAGATCATTTGGAGCATTTGGGAACAATTTGTTTACCTTAATAGATTTTAAAAGTGGGTTTCACCACATAAAAATGCACGAAGACTCGATCAAGTATACTGCCTTTGTTACACCTGACGGACAGTATGAATACCAACGATTACCTTTCGGACTAAAAAATGGGCCTGCAATTTTTCAGCGATTTTTCAATAGGATTTTAGCCGACTTGATAGCCAAAAACCTACTTGTGGTTTATATGTATGATATTTTGATAGCCTCGTGTGACATTCAAATCCATTTGAAAACAGTGTCTAAGGTTGTAAAAACGCTACGATCCTATGGTCTTGGTTAAACTTGAAAAAGTGTACTTTCGCTCAAACGGAATTGGAATATCTTCGGCACCATGCCAATGCGGCAGGAATTCGGCCCAGTGATCGTCATATTGAAGCCATTAAACAATACCCAGTTCCTAAAAACCATAAACAGCTAGAGTCTTGTCTGGGATTATTTTCATTCTTCCGCCGCTTTGTACCAAATTTCTCGAGAGTTGCGTACCCCCTACCTCGATTACTACGGAAAGATATGCCGTACATATTTACCGAAGAATGCATGCAAGCTTTCCTCCAGTTGAGACAAAATCTTACGAAACCACCAGTGCTGTGTATTTTTGACTATAAAGGAGAAACTGAGGTGCATTCCGATGCCAGTTTACATGGATACGGTGGGGTACTCATGCAAACCAGGATGACTTGAAATTTCACCCAGTGGCTTACTTTTCAAAGTCAACTTCCGATTCCGAAAGAAAATTCCACAGTTACGAACTAGAGACATTAGCCGTAGTATACACTCTTAGGCGTTCTGCTACATATTTAGATCGTAGGGCGTTTAAAATTGTGACTGATTGCGATGCCTTAGTTAGAACCTTAGCACACGAAAATGGTCTATCAAAAATTGCTCGCTGGGATCCCTTCCTCGAAATTTTCAATTATACTATTGTACATAGACCAGGAAGGGCTATGGGGCATGTTGATGCGCTGAGCCGCGTAGAGTATGCGGGAGCTGTCAGGGAATTACATATCGCACAAAGTCGAGACCCAGAAATAAGTCGAATTAGGACACACTTGGAAAATGCCAACAGTGAAAAATTTGAACTGCGAGACGGAATAGTCTATCAAATATCGCCATATGGCAAGTGTAGACTTTATGTTCCTAAGGAAATGATTAACAATATCATAAGATGGACACATGAAAAAATTGGTCACTTGAGTGTGGACAAATGCTGTTCAGAAATCAAGTAGCATGTTATTCATTCCGCTAATGAAAACCCGAGTTCAAAATTTCGTGCGCAATTGTCTGAAATGTATAGTATACTCAGCTCCCGCTCGAACAAACAAACGGAACTTATTCAATATTCCAAAGATCCCACTGCCCTTTGATACTATTCACATTGACCACTTAGGCCCTCTTCCGTCTGTAACGTCAAGAAAAAAACATGTCTTGGTATTGGTTGATGCCTTCACGAAATTTACAAAGCTATATCCAACGACAAGCACTAGTTCCAAGGAGTCCTGTGCAGATTTGCAGAATTACTTTGATAATTATAGCCACCCCTTCTTCTTCAGATCAGAGACTTAGCGTCGGAAAACATTAATAGGTCACAATAGGCTAACCAGAACCGAATTGTGAAGCACAACACTCCTGCCGTTACATATGAGAAAGGAGATTATGTTGCCATCAGATATACGGACAATACCCCGGGTATCAATAAGAAAATGGATCCGGAATTCCGTGGGCCATATGTGATTGAAAAGGTATTACCATATAACGGTGTTTTAGAGGCAAATGAACTTAAAAAGTGGGTGTCAGATTCGGCGGACTTGGCTGAGGATCTGATTCCTGAAGATACTGAAGAAGAATATTTAGAAGAGTGTGTAGAATAAGCTAATCTTAATTTTAATTGTCTTAACTTTAGAGAATTGAATTGTTAAACTATCTTTCAAATTGAGGTCAATTTAAATGTCAGGTTGGCCGAACTGTAGTCAAATACTTGTTGTACCAAACTGCGCTATGTGTTTAGGCCTTTAGGTACTTCATTGTAATAGTTTGTAACATAGTGGCAACTCGAATATGGCAAAAACTTCATTTTTTACGATTCCGTTATAGAGCGATATATAAAAAAGAAGAGAGACGAAGAAGACACGCCATCGATATAGCTCCGTTAAAAGCTGAAAAAACCAAAAATTAATATAGGAAACTTATTAAAATGTATTCGATTATACAACGCATGGAAACCCAGAGCATGGCATAGAAGTCTATTGAAGTTTGAGCTCTATGTAACTTATCATACCTACTGTCAAATCTTTTTCTTTTAAAGGTTCAGTTTTGACACAAGATGATAAAAAGGCCAGCAAAATTAATTGTTGTTACTATAAATTTTAGTAAAAAACAAATAGAAGCGTTGTAATGGAAGAAGAAAAGCTAACAGAATGTGTGCGAGCCCATGAAATTCTGTGTGCAAGCATAACTGAACCATAATAAGGCTTCACGGTAATGTAGTCTATTGGAAAACTCGAAAACAAAATACAGTTACTAAATGTTCAACTTTCGCGGAATATACAGCATTATCTGAAGCAATAACGGAGGTTTTTTTTAAAGAAATTTACTTAATGAGTCATTTGATCTAGAATTTACTAAACCCATAAAAATTTACGAGGATAGCTCTGACGCGGGAGCAATTGCACAATTCGGCAATATCACAAAAAATTACCAGCACATTGAAGTGCAATACCAGTACATCAACGAAAATGACATTACTGATATTGTAAAAATTTATTCTGTATCTAATTTAGCCGATATATTGACAAAAAGCCTTGATAAATATAAATTTGTAATTTGATTTGAATGGGTAAAATGTTAAACAAAGTTTAAAAAAATAAAATAAACAAATAAATAAAATGAGATAAAATGAGCAATAGGACTTGAATTTAAACTAGTATGGAAGAAAAACATTAATGTATAACTAAGGTTAAACTATTGTTTAAAAATGAATTCCCTAAAATGCTGAAAATGCAAGGAGTTCACCCCTGTCATGGAATCCAATAGTTGTCGGAATTGGATTTAAAACCGACAGAAAAATTGATTTGGTGTCATGAAATCCAATGTTATCGGTTTCATTTTCGAATCGGAATTATGTCGGATTTAGGTGTCACAGAAACCGATAATATCGGTTTTGCTATCGGAAATAAACCAAGCAGCTGACAGATATTGGATTTTATTTGTTCATTATTCATTTTTGCTTGCTGTTGAACATTTTGTAAAAATGTAAGTAAATGGCGGATTTTTTGAAAGAAAAATGCTTTCTTAGGAGACTGCTAAACTCTTAAAAATTTACCAAATTAGTTAAATGTGGTACCAAAAGACGCGTCCTTGCTTCAGGATTACGGTACCGTGAGAGCTACTTTAAAACTTTGTTTGTGTAAAAAGGTATTTGCAAAAAAAGGTGAAAATTTTCATGTGATCTGTAGTTCTGAGGCAAAGATGCGTCTTTTGGTACCACATTTAACTAATTTGTCAACTTTTAAGAGTTTCGAAGCTATGTAAACAATTATCATATTTTAATTCATTGTCAGGGGAAAACATAAAAATACAACACAGAATACAATTCTTGTCGATTTCATGGAAAAACACGCAGATATCGCGAAGTGTTTTACTAGGCGGGAGAAACCAAGTATTGAAGCTCTTTGGCAACAGTTGGTTGAAGAGCTCAATAGTGCAGGCCCACCACAGAAGAATGCGAATGGATGGAGAAAGGTAAATCACAATTGCTCCTAAAAATTATAATTTTTTTAATTGCACTCTTTTTTTATATATAGATATTTGTAGACGTGGACGGAGTGGAAAAGCGAAATTAAAAGGAAGCTAGCTCTAAACCAAACTGAGTCTCGAGCAACTGATGGAGGGCCATTTTCCAAACATCAACTTAGTCAAACGGAGGAGACAATTGTGCGCATATGTGGCATGGCAAAGACAGTAGAAGGTGTGTCCGGCAATGCCTTAGGTGCCTCCGAAAGCGAGGATGAAATGCCATCAACATCCTGGAAGCGACCAATGTCTCCACTTAGCGTTACCCCGAAAAGGCAAAGAACGGAAAGCACTGGGGAACGTTTAAAAAAATTTTTAGATGAGGACAACAAGAGAAAGCTGCAAATGAATGAAAAATTTGATGAACTCGCCAAAACTGAACAGGAAAACGCCAGCAGTCTCAGACGGGTTTATAGAGCCGTCGAAAAAGGGAATGAATCTGTCGCGAGGGAGATAAAAGAATTAAGAAATGAATACGTTCGCATTAACACAGGGATTTTGCGGGCATTTCATGAAAAAAATGAGATAAAGAAGCAACAATTAGATCTGGAGCTAAAAAAGTTCGAGTTCGATAAGTTCAAAGACAAGTAATATACCTATTACTATTAAAATGTTAGTGTGATTGTCATAGTACCTTTACGTACGTACGAACGTACCTTTTACATATCAATGAATTTTCTTTTTGTTTTGATAAATGTATTTCTTGTTTTACTGGTCCTGTTATAAGAATGTGCCTTTATATATATGTATATATTTAAGCTTTTAGATAAATAAGTGGACGTTGAAGTGTTTTGTTTCATAAGATCTCAAAAAATGAAAATGTTTATTTTATAATACGTAAATTTCAATAATAAAATAAATATATATGCATTTTTTATAAACTGTTGGCTATTTCATCCCTTATCCTTCTTCCTACGCATTGTAGTGTAACGTTCGGTAAAGATTCAACATTTTCCTGAATATCTTCGGATGGCAAAATAATGTTATCTTCATTATGGTCGATGTGGTACATCCTGCAGATGTTATGCTACGCACAGCAGACATTTATAATAATCACCACTTTTTCTGGACTATAGTGCAAAGTGCTTAATAAGCACCGAAACCGACCTTTAAGCACTCCTATAGCTCGCTCAACGATGTTTTGGCCTGAGGAATGTGCCAAATTGAATTTATATTCTTTGGAATTGTATCGTGGATCTCTGTATGGTGTTAATAAAAAAGATTCTATGGCATATCCACAATCTCCTAACAATTTAGACGTCCGATCAACTGATTCATGCATTCTTAGGAAATGTCGTCTGGCGCTACTAATGTTCCATACAAAAGAATCATGGCTAGAGCCAGGATACCGTGCATCGACTGCTCGAATTTCCATGTCACCATCACAAATCTATATATAGATATAAATGTATAAGCACAAGAGAAATTAAGATTTGGGCCTACTTACAATCATGGCATTCATACTATCATGAGCGGATTTACATAGGGGCAACATGGGCAGCTGCCCAGGGCGCCGTTTCAATAGGGGCGCCAAAACTAAGACAAGAAGAATTTTTTTTTATCTATCAAAAAAGAATTTTTTTGAATATTACAACGCGCCACTATCAAACAGATCACTTGTCAAGCGAAAAAACCGAAATTGTTTGCTTTTCACCAACGCGAGCCGACAACAAGTACGTGCGACCCGACGATATTCGATTGCCTCCGTTGCTGCGGTAACCATCATTCAAATGTTGAGGTGACCGCTAGGCTTAAAAGTTTTAGCAGCTTGTGTGCAGTAAATGACGTGAAAGAATCAAATTTAATTGAAATTTCAAATTTAAAAATCAAGTAGGCATTGAAGTATTTTTTCGGGAAAAGAACGAGCTCACTTTTTCAAAGGAAACTAAGATCTCAATATTTTCTGTTTCTGGTTAATTTGAATAGTTCGCGCCTCTATACAATGCGCTGCGTACATTTTATGTAATCTTAAAAGTCGCTCCGAGTTAAAAATATCAAAAAAGTGTCAGTGAACATAGAAGAATGAGTGCAAATATGAAAAAGTTAAGCGGCGCAGCAACAAAAAACGTACAGCCAAGAAAGTGCAGAAAGACAAAGATTTACCGTCGAAAATCCCTAAACTTGATTATTTGTTTCAAACTCCTCGAAAAGAAAATTACTCCGTTGTTGATCATAACCTAAAAGGTAAAAACGCATAAGTTAATTGAACGACAGCTAGGTTAGCCCAGGTATATTCTGGGATAATTTGACTCTGGAATTAGAAGAGAGACGCAAGGCATATGATAAAATCAACAAAAAATTTATGATTATCCTCAAGGCGAGCGAATTGTCTTCTAACGAAGAAATCAGAATGGAATCGAAGGCTCTGATATCTACGTTCTCGTCTGATTTGGAACCAGCAACTAATGATGAATTCATCCATTTTTTTGCTAATTGCAAAGAAAATAATATTAAGACGAAATCTTCACGGAATGTTATGAAGCTGATTCGGTCCGATGATTTGACCACAATTTATCCGAACGTTGACATCGCATATAGCATGTTTGCTACCATGGCAGTGACTAATTGCAGCGCCGAAAGATCTTTTTCTTGTTTGAAAAGAATAAAAAATTACCTTCGCTCCAAAATGACTGAAGATCGACTCAACAGTTTAGCACTGCTTTGTATTGAATCTGATATTCTTCTCTCTTTGAATTTTGAACAATTGATTACAGATTTTGCCTCCCAAAAAGTAAGGGGCAGGTGTTTTTGAATAATCTTTTCCATATGTCTGTGTTATTAGTTTTCTGACAATCTATAAGTTTCCTGAAACTAAAAATATTTTCTGATACGCATCATTATATGTATGTATATGTAAATAAGAATGAAATAAATATTCTTTCTAAGAAAACTCGAATGAAATTTTTTCCATCCGAAAAATAAGGCAGTAATGAAATGTTACCACACGAAGGCAAGTACGGTTTTTTTTGGAAGGGTGTATGAATTAGTCCCCAACGAATTAACTCCCACCGGGCATAATGACTTATGCCCCACCAATTTTACCACGAAATTAAAAATGGCAGAAAGTGGGGCTAAAGTCATTTTCGTGGGGATTAATTCCTTTTTTTCGTGGGGATTCTGTCATGTAAGAACCCCCACGATTGGTGGGGCTTAATTCATTTCGATTGGTGGGGATAAAATCATTTTTGTGGGCTTAATGCATTTTTTCTTCGTGGGGATTCTGTCATTTTTGGTGGGGAAAGATTCACTGAGACATTGGTGGGGCTTAAGTAATTTTGCCCATACACCCTTTTTGGAAATATTGGGGCGCGGCTTGATTTGTTTGCCCAGGGCACCTTACGAGGTAAATCCGCCCCTGCATACTATAATAGCCTTTCCGATTGTAGAACAAATGTTCGTCAATGCTCGGCTTGATTATTTTTACATGTGTGCCGTCGATGCAACCAATTATGGAAGGAATTTTATATTTTAAATAAATATAGTCTCTTGACCTTTGTTTTTCGTTGCTGTCCATTTGTAGTTTCACCCACTGTGGACAAATCAATTCATTTATAATTTTAAGCACGTCACTTAAGATTGTTGACACCGTGCTTCTGCCTACACTTATGTACACATTCACATGGGGCTAGGTAAAATTCTGACATTCGTATTCACCACAACAAATGTCAGAATTTTCTCCCGGACTGTCAAAATGTTGCTAGGTAAAATTTTGACAACTGTGAATATGTACACATACATTGACAAATTATCAATTAAAACTGACAATTGCAAATAAAACCGCCAAAAGTATTAATTTTATTAGAAAAATATGGCAGAAAAAGAAGGAAGACATCGTATGTAACATGTAAGTTATATTATTTACGTCTACATATGAATTGTATTAATTTTCTGTTTATTTAAAGGGAACCATGCAGAAAGGCTCCTTCTAATTAAAAGACGGACAGAAGAAGAGGCACTCTTCAGTGGCAAAAACGCCAATTCGCACGGAGTCTGGAAGTAAGTAGATTATTAAATGATAATAAATACATTAAGTAAGTTCCGGCAGTGTTTTTTATGTGCATTTTGACAAATTTTAAATTACCTATTTAATTTAATTTAAAATATTTATTTACAGAAAATTGGCGGAACCCTTTCCTGAGGCCAAGGATGGGCCGAGTTGTAAGTACCAATGGAATGGGCTTACAAAGAAGTATAAAAGCTTCTTTCGCTATACCACTGGTAACCACTGGAGCATCTAAAGCTAAAGTATTTATTAATGCTAATTTCTCTTTTCTAGGCGAGGGCACTGGAGAAGAGGCAATGACGGAGGACGGTAAAGATTGGGAGTATTTTGAGGCAATGCACGAATATGCCTCAAAAAAGGACAATTACCACCCGAGCTATTTGCTAGACAGTGGGGACGGTGAAGTGTCGATGAGACCACGGACGTCCTCCACGTCTAGCTGCTCAAATGTAGCATCAACGTCCCGATCTCGTTCTGGCACCTCCCCAAATGCCAAATAGAGAGGAGCGCCTCCATAAGTTGGAGCAGCATATCATAAAGCGCGACCGTAAGTTTTAACGGCGTGTCGGTTCGTTGCTCTCCGTGTTTGGACAAATGGTCCAAACAGACTATCCACATATAAACGTGGATAGTTTGATAGTGTCGTCCAAATCTGACTCGGACTAATAACATTAGTTTTTACAAAGACTATATGAAAGCACGTGTCAACGTCTGTTAAAAAAACTATCAATTTTGTTTTAAAAATGATCACAAAATTCGCAAAAACGCCAAGAAAGTTTAGGAAAATTTTCAACTTCTTTCATACAATTTTCAGAGCTTTTTAGAGTATGAAGTTTTGTAGGCCATTAAATACTAGTATAATAATGTTTTAATCGTATGTTCTTAGAATTTTAATTAAGCCAAAACTTGTGAAACTGTTAATTTATGATTGTTAAGACTGTTAATTTTATGTAAACTGCTGTGCCTTACCTACCTGTGTCATGTAAACTGCTGTGCCTTACCTACCTGTGTTATTTTAAGTGAACATATTTAAATTAAGTTAAGTAATTTTTATAAATTGTCATAGTTTTATTGTTGCTCTTTTAAATGTTGTACTGGTGATTTTCTTACATATGATATTAAAATATGGAATTTTCATGTTCCAAAAATGATGAAAAAATTTCAGATCTTTCTCTCAAACCATCAGCAGAATCGAAAAGCGCAACTTCGTTTCGATCATGCACATAGTTATACTCGTCCACTGAAATAATAGAAAGATCCAAATCTTCGTTCAGTACACAAATGTTATGCAGAACAAATGCATTAAAAACAATTTTGATAAAATTTTTAATATCTAGCTCTAGATCTCGATTGAAAATATTTCTCCATCTGCTCTAAACCATCCCGAAAGTATGTTCTATAATAATACGCCCTCTACTATGCGCAGTATTAAACCTTGCTTCATTTGGCGTCAAAGGTTCTTTAAAAGGGGTTATTACCGGAACTGGTGTAACTTGACACGTAGATCCCTTATCGCCAAATAAATAATATCGTCGTGGTGGATAGATGGCTTTCGCATACAAAGGACTATTGAGGAAAACTCGCGTGTCATGAACGGAACCAGGAAACCCCACAAACACGTCAGTAACTTTTGCGTCGCTATCTGCGACTGCTTGCACTTGGATGGAGTAAAACTTTTTGTGGTTGATGTACTCATCATGCTTATTCACAGGACATTTAATTCTTACATGAGTGCCATCTATAGCTCCAATGAACTTGGCGAAATTTTATTTTTTGCCTTGCGCCAAAATATTAATCCAATTCGTTCGTAGTCACTTGCAGAACCGTGGTTAATCAAATAATGCAATTTTACAAATTCGTCCAACATTTTTTGTACCACAGTCCTCACTGTGTACCTGCTAAAGCCCATAAAAGCACCTGCAACCCGGTAACTGCAACCACATGCCATCCAAAACAAAAAAATAATCACTTCATACTCGAGCGACCATCCATGATGTTTTTGGGGAATAACTACAACAACTTTTCTTAAAGTACTCGGAGATATCCTTAAATGTCCACGAGTTTTCGTTCTACCACCAAACATTATGTCGTTCAAATCTTCAGAAATACATAGCTCGCCGGTGAAGGTAAAAAATATCCTGGAAATTTTTATTCAAAATCAAACAAAAATTGAGCTTCTCTTATCGAAGATATTACCTGACGGCTTACACGTTCTCTAAGGATCTGAATTACAGCCAAATCATCAAAGGAATACATGGCTTCTGTTTCCATTAATATAGAAATAAGCAAGGAAAAATATTTTCGCAGTAATCTATTCATTTTTAATTAAAAAATAAAATTTTATGTTACTTTTCGCGAGATCATTTCCATATGTCAAAATTTACAACTGTCAAAATTTCACATTTCATTTGGCACAGCAAGGTTTAACGCAACGAATAGTGGGAAACAGTAAACGATCAATTCGCGGGTAGGTAATTTACCACTGGGGAAATGGGCGTTTAAATCGCGAGTGTTAAAGCTATTCGTATGTTTATTTGCAAACAAAATAAACATTTAAACGTTTTCATAACTCCAACTATCTTTTTGGGGTAAATATTTAATTAAAACAAGGTAAATTTTAGGTTATTTAAACGTAGGTACAGTGGTGAATTACCTACCATCGGTTTGACAGTTTCTATCGCATTCGCTGTTGGACCTTCTTTGTACATTTACGTTCTTTGGCCACGTCACTTTTGCAAGATCTTTCGTTGTTTACTCTATCGTTGTAAACCTACCTGTATACTGTTTTGTTCAGCTAACTGTGTATGCATTGCAGTATACCTAACTTTTACGGAGGGGTGCAATAGCGCCTTGTGAAATAAGCCCTTTAAGGCCTTATTACACTATTGAAAGTGAAATAAGGCCTTTGTTTCAGAAAAGGCTTTATTACACTTCGAAAGAGAAATAAAGTCTTAAAGGCCTTATTGCCCTTTCATTTTTTTTAATGAAACAATAATATTCTAATTCTTTTTGTATTTTATTGAATAGTTACACACAAATTTCACGTTAACCAAAGTGGGAAACGTGGCACGCAGAAGGACATCGCCGTGGCGGTAGAAAAATTTTGAACTTTAACTGCAAATATCTTGCAAAATTCTAAAAAATATCGGATTTCCCCCTCCAGATTATTGTTACGGAGGTGAAGACGCGTCTATTGATACCTCTACCTAGATTTTTGGACGTGTATTAACACTTGACGTTGGATGGAAAGTACTACCCAAGGAAGAAATAATTATATGTTGTTTAGTTTTTAAGAAAAATGTGTTCTATTTAATGTAAAATAGTACAATTTTTATCACAATAAATAAAATAAAAATGCTTCAATTATTTACTTAAAATCGTGGAAATGGTCCGGTGGATGGCCGTGGGCGCGGGCGGCGTCGCGGATGTGCGCGGACGCACGAACCGGCGGACGCGGATGGGAGCGAGGGCGGACGCACAGCCGGAAATCAAATCTTCGTGATAACCCAAATCGTATCGGTAGTTGGTTGTCACTTATGTTTAATAAAAAAAAAATAAGGCTTTATTGCACAATTGGGTAAATTTTTATAAAGGCTTTATTTCTCTTTCGAAGTGTAATAAAGGCTTTTTTGAAATAAAGGCCTTATTTCACTTTCAATAGTGTAATAAGGCCTTAAAGGGCTTATTTCACAAGGCGCTATTGCACCCCTCCAACTTTTACAGATTAAAGTTATTATGTACATGCGTTTGTTTGGTTGTTGTGTTTTCCGACAGGGTGGATACTGGATTTATATTGGAACGAATTTCCGTCGTCCCTTGTCCTTATTATGTACATTTTATTATTTGAATAAATGAATTTGCAATAAAGAAATGTACTCGTATTCTTCGAAATATTACAACAGAGATAAATCATTTGGTTGGTGTATTTCCGGTATCCGGCCTTAAGTTTCATAGGCACTATATTAAGATTGGGTTGCGACATCGTTTCTGGATTTGTGATTTTGTTCAACTTAAAATTTCCCTAGCGCTTTCCGCCGAAAGCTTTTATTTATGAGAGGGGTATTCCCACAAGCAGAACAAAAGTGATATTTTATTATTACAAAAAACAGTGCCTTGACGCCTATTTGGCGTAGACGAGCCTCGCCTGATAAATACATTACAAAACGGACCACTCCACCATCGCCAGATTTGTGCCAATGGAAAGGAAATTAAAATAGTTTAACAATAACAGAGAAAAAACAAAAATCACACGGACATATTAAGAAACCGGTAGCCACATACGCATTACGCTGGGCGAAACACTTTTAATTTCCTCGACATGACAGAAGTTAAGAGTTCAAGTTTCGTAAACACTAAAAAAACGTGAGGCACCCAACAGACTCCAAATCTGGACAGACAAAAAGTTGTAATTTTGGAAAACTCACCAGATCGCATCCCCTCTATATGCCTATGTAGGTAGGTATGTAGAATGGCTGCGACCCAGGTCACCCAAGTAGCTTATAGAAGCCGTTTTGATGTCGGGCACCTACACAGGAAATGCTCAACGGTCTCTTTGGCATCGATGTCTTCGCAGCTTCTGCAGTAATCATGGTGCGGAATTCCCATCTTTTCCGCGTACGTGCCTATCGCCCAGTGACCCGTGAAGACTGCTATGAGTTTGTGAGTGCTGGCTCTTGACCTGCTTAGAAGGCTTCTCTTCCTCTTTTCGCTATAGTCTGGCCAGGTGGATCTTGATATTGCACAGCTACTGGTATTTCTCCATCTTAGTTGTGCTTTGTTTTATTAGTACTTTTGGATGTTTCCCTTGGCTACTGCTAACGGTACCCCTATATATATCCACTGCTCGCCAGCTCATCGGCTTTCTCAGAACACAGGTAATGGATAGCTCAAGGTTAGTTAGTGCAGCCAAGATTTGCTTACATGCATGCACCTCGTTCGAACTAGTGTGTGGTGCTGCTATTGCCTTTATTTCTGCTTGGCTGTCTGTAAAATAGTGACTTTACCAGTTGTGTTCAGGTCCCTGAGTGATCTGCCAGCCTGCAAGATCGCAAGAACCTCCTCCATCTTGGACCCGGCGGTGTATATTTGGATGCCGCTGTCAACTTTGACCCTGCAGCAAGGAAAAATATTTTCGCAGTAATCTATTCATTTTTAATTAAAAAATAAAATTTTATTCGCAAAATGTTACTTTTCGCGAGATCATTTCCATATGTCAAAATTTACAACTGTCAAAATTTCACATTTCATTTGGCACAGCAAGGTTTAACGCAACGAATAGTGGGAAACAGTAAACCATCAATTCGCGGGTAGGTAATTTACCACTGGGGAAATGGGCGTTTAAATCGCGAGTGTTAAAGCTATTCGTATGTTTATTTGCAAACAAAATAAACATTTAAACGTTTTCATAACTCCAACTATCTTTTTGGGGTAAATATTTAATTAAAACAAGGTAAATTTTAGGTAATTTAAACGTAGGTACAGTGGTGAATTACCTACCATCGGTTTGACAGTTTCTATCGCATTCGCTGTTGGACCTTCTTTGTACATTTACGTTCTTTGGCCACGTCACTTTTGCAAGATCTTTCGTTGTTTACTCTATCGTTGTAAACCTACCTGTATACTGTTTTGTTCAGCTAACTGTGTGTGCATTGCAGTATACCTAACTTTTACGGAGGGGTGCAATAGCGCCTTGTGAAATAAGCCCTTTAAGGCCTCATTACACTATTGAAAGTGAAATAAGGCCTTTGTTTCAGAAAAGGCTTTATTACACTTCGAAAGAGAAATAAAGTCTTAAAGGCCTTATTGCTCTTTCACTTTTTTTAATGAAACAATAATATTCTAATTCTTTTTGTATTTTATTGAATAGTTACACACAAATTTCACGTTAACCAAAGTGGGAAACGTGGCACGCAGAAGGACATCGCCGTGGCGGTAGCCACGGCTATGGCACACACCTGGAGGGTGAATGGCGTAGCCCAGGGTTATTTTTTGAAACGCGGCCGAAGGCCGCCTACGCGGAAAGGTGTTTGTTTGTTTGTTTTGTTTGTTTGTTTTATTAGCATATTTTCCTGGCACAACAATTTGACAAAATTATTCTTACAGTGCCAGTCAGAAACAGTATACAAAACAAAATTAAATTAAACTTAAGATTAATTGAATAAATAAATAATAAAAAAGTGAGTGGTAATAATAATAATAATAATAACAATAATAATATAAAACTTTTACTTAATTTAAGAAGTATAGAATGAAAGAGTAAAGGCGGGAAAGATAGTAGAAATAGATTATAGATCGCTATGGAAATAGAAAAAAGAAATAATGTTACAATAGAGTTTTAATATAGGAAGTTACAAGTCATTATAAAGACATATTAAACTTTCTCTGAAATGCGGTGCATTGCTTATCAACCTTAGTCTAGCTGGGAGAGAGTTCCAAAGACGGATCGAAATGATAAAGAATTGTCGTTCTGACACTAGCATACGATATTTGATGTACGTGAGAAGTACTGACCTTGAGGATTGAAGAAAAATGAGCCGCCGATAAAGGTAATGACGTTCCTTCGTATATATAATTTTGTGTAGGGCAATTAGCATTCTCACTTTTAATATGTTATCAAAAGATATATTAAGCAACCTTTCAGCGTAGTAAGAGACGTGGTCAAGTCTTTTTAACCCAAATACATATCTGGCAATGTTATTATATACAACATTTAACTTATTCTTGCTGACATAGTCACAATTTGAAAAAATCTCACAACCATACAGGAGCGTAGGTATTAGGTACGCTTTCGCTAAGAGTAGTCGTATATGCAATGGTGTAAAGTCCTGTGTTAACCATAGTGTACGGAGCATACCATACACTTTGCCAAAGTTTTGTTAAAAGTTATACCTAGATTTGTTGCTCTGTCAACGTATTCAATAACCGAATTTTCAAACATAACAGTTTCCAAGCCATTTGTGTCAAACGACTTTCTATGAATAACAATACATTTCGACTTTTTAGGGTTTAAACATAAGCCATTCCTAGAAGCCCATAAGCCAATTTCATTCAAATCATGATTTATATTACGAATACACCAACTAGTACGATCACAAGGACAACAAGTATACAGTTGTACATCATCAGCATATATGTGGACATTACAATAATTTAGGACACCAGGCAAGTCATTTATATATAATACAAAAAGCAGAGGACCAAGGATCGAGCCTTGTGGGACACCTCTTGAAACACTTAAAAAATCTGACATTTTGTCACCAATGCTTACAGCCTGAGTTCTTTCGCTAAGATAAGATTCGATGAGAGCCGTTGCGTGAGTGGAGAAATTGAATAAATTTTCCAGCTTCTTACAAAGTATAATATGGTCCACCGAGTCAAAGGCCTTTGAATGATCCAGGAGGGTTAAGAAAGCTACGCAATTCTCGTCAACTCGCTCTCGGATGTCTTCTATTACAGAGAGGAGTGCCGTTGTACAACTTCTTTTTGATGTGAACCCAGACTGACGATCGGTTAAAAGTTTGTTATCGCGCACATATGTAGTGATCTGACTATGTATAATTCGTTCCACTACCTTAGAGAGGAACGGCAATATCGCTATAGGTCTATATTCATTCTTCGACTTACGGATAGTTAGATACGGATAGTTGTTGCAAAACAACTTTCCAGCATTTAGGGAAAACACAGGTCGTCAAGATTGAGTTGACCATATAGGTGATGTGAGGAAGAATTTTAGGAAGGATGATTTTTAAAAATTTAGCACATAAACCATCAGACCCCATAGCATTGGACTTCACAGAAAGTATGGCTTGGACAACATCACATTCATCAACACGAACAAAACCAAGAGGACTATAATTAACATTAACACGATTACCATAATTTTCAACACCTATGTTATTCGTTGGAATAGGCAAATTTAAAAATTTTTTATTGAGATCGTTTACGTCGACATCAGGGGTGACTAATGACTCTCCCTTCGATTTACCTATCCTGATTTCCTTGATTCTGTTCCAAGTTTCCTTCGAATTCGCGGCTGAACTAAACTTGTCTTTGTAGTATTTTGCTTTAGCTAACCTTATGGCTTTGTTTACAGCGTACCGAGCCGCTTTGAAACGGTTTTGCGTGAGCTCAGTTCTGTAACGTTTCCATTGGGAGTACGCAACATTACGCTGGCGAATTAAATCATTGAGGTTAGTGTTGAACCAAGGGCCGGTCTTTTGTCTAGCTAATTTGCGTTTTACGGGAACATAGATATCAAAGAGCCTACATATATTATTTTGAAGGAACGATGACTGGTCATCCACCGATATCAACGTACGAATCATACTCCAATCGACTGCCTCCACGGCTGCAGCAAGAGAGCTGTAGTCTATGCTTCTGAAATCGCGATATGTAAAAGAGTTAGGGCTGCATGACGTTTGGAAATCATAAATTAAAAAGATTAGATCGTGTTTTGAGAAGCAGGACGCGGATAATTGGTTATAATGTAGTAATTTTTGGAGATCATTTACAAAGAATAAGTCAAGCAAAGAAGAGTTTGAGTTTGTGAAATGGGTAGGTAGAGTGGAGTTCGTTGGAAAAAGCCCTAAAGATTCCATGCTTAGCTTTAAGCTGGAATCCACGAGTAGGTTAAAGTCACCAGCGATAGTAATATACTCATATTTTAGAAGTAGAGGTTGTAGAAACTCCATGAAACCACTGGTGTTTATTAGATTAGAACGATAAACACAGCCAATGAGGAACTTATTACTATCTTCGGAAAATACCTCTACGAACACATATTCAACAGAATTACCAGGACTAGAACTACAGGACAGCTTACAGGACAAACTATTTTTAACATATATAGCAACACCACCACCATGACCACCTCTATCAGCCCTGAAAAGTTGATATCCATTTAATTTAACCAGGTTATCAGTATGTGATGAAGTGAACCATGTTTCAGATATGCAAATTACGTCAATATCAGAACCTTCGGATAGAAGTCTTAGCCCATCAAGTTTTTTAAATAGACTTTGTGCATTAATGTGAATGATTTTAATACCTCTGGCTCGTCTACAAATTATACGTAGCATTGCACACAAGTTGTCTGTGGAACTGGACGGCGTATTATTCCAGACCATCATTAAACAAAATGTAGGGTGATTGCGCCGCACTGCATTTGACATGTGAAGACTTATTAGACATTTTACTGATAGTTAGTGTAGACAAGAAAAATAAGAAAAAGAAATAGATATAACAGAAGTAATAGGATATATACAAAATATGACAATCATAGACATTATAAGCTTTCTTGGTGGCCATCCGCGGGAGTATTAGCAGCTTGCACGCCGCCATCACGAAAATTATTTCCGATATCCACATCAATAGTATTTAAAGCATCAACAGATTCGAGGCTCGACATTTTTTCGGGGCTATCGCTGGATTTGCGTTTAATGTGAACCTCGCCCCTTATAGTGAAGACTGATGAGATCTTTTTCTTCTTTTTGAGGCGAATTGCTGCTTTGAAAATTGCGTAGTTGGATTTCGTGAGCGATACATTTACAAAGATCGGTGCTTCAGAATTAATTCCCACGTGAACTAATTTGAGAGTTTTGATGTTGTTATGACGCCTGAAGTTTGCAACGGCTTTCATAAGAGAAGTTCTATCTGCCGGTGAATTGAATTTGATTATTACCGCAGGATCTAATGCTCTATCATGCAACTTCCGAGGCCGAAAAACGCCTTTAAGAGGAGGAGGCTGCATTTTTAGAGTGGAACATAGTTGATGGAAGATTTTCTGCAAGTTCTCTCCTTCTTGAAAGGGAACACCACTAATGCTGACGTCACATGCAGCCATTTGGCTTTCCTGCTTTAGCAAGTCCAGTTTCAGGGTAGCTACTTCTCCTTCTAAACGCTCTATGCGATCATACGCATTTTCTAGGCGGGAGACTCTTCCACTCAACACGCTAAAATCTTGCTTTAAAGCTTCAAATTTATCATCCAGTTTCTTACAGACGAATTCAATTAGACGTCTCTCTGCATCCATTATTTGCTTCGTTAGTAACTCATTGTACTTGGACAACCGCAGATCCATTGAACGAATGGTATTCGACGATGACTCGCTGAAACGAGGGGCTTTAGTCACAGTTTCAGACACGTTTATTTCCTCACAACGGCGCTTTCCTGAGCCACCAGACATAATGACAAGAATACCTCAGTTGTATTTACAAAAAAACTGGGTGGCAGCGCGAATAACTATGGCTATAACTGAGCTAGCAGAAGACAGATGGCGCTGCGGGCGTGCAAAAAGCAAAAGTGCCTATAGCAATAACAAAGTTGGGGCTCCAAATTGGCAGACCTCTTTACTATTTAGATAATTAAGTTTATTGATCACCTGATCGCAGGATTTTATTTGGCACTGATTCAAACCGCTTTATTTAATGATACGAACTATATTTTAGACTTAAATGTTTCAATAAAACTTATAGATTTTAAATATTTAAGCGGACCGCGCAAAGTTGTATTTTCACACACCAAGGCTGCCAACAGATTCACAGATGTTCTGCACATAAAAAACGTGGATCGGGCCTCCGTAACAATAATCCGAAGGGGAAAAGCAATATTTTGTTTCTGTGAAAAGTTAGTAGTGAAAAACCGAAAATTGACCCGGGTCAGATCCCCAATTCGGGGCCCCATCCACGTTTTTTATGTGCAGAACACCTTTCCGCGTAGGCGGCCTTCGGCCGCGCTTTAAAAAATAACCCTGGGCTACGCCATTCCAACTCCGGGTGTGTGCCATAGCCGTGGCTATAGCCACGGTGATGTCCTTCCGCGTGCCACGTTTCCCACTCTTTTCTCACAGGGTAATTTGTGATTACAACAACCACATGAAAAAGACAGAAAAATTGTGAACTTTAACTGCAAATATCTTGCAAAATTCTAAAAATATCGCATTTCCCCCTCCAGATTATTGTTACGGAGGTGAAGACGCGTCTATTGATACCTGTACCTAGATTTTTGGACGTGTATTAACACTTGACGTTGGATGGAAAGTACTACCCAAGGAAGAAATAATTATATGTTGCTTAGTTTTTAAGAAAAATGTGTTCTGTTTAATGTAAAATAGTACAATTTTTATCACAATAAATAAAATAAAAATTCTTCAATTATTTACTTAAAATCGTGGAAATGGTCCGGTGGATGGCCGTGGGCGCGGGCGGCGTCGCGGATGTGCGCGGACGCACGAACCGGCGGACGCGGATGGGAGCGAGGGCGGACGCACAGCCGGAAATCAAATCTTCGTGATAACCCCAATCGTATCGGTAGTTGGTTGTCACTTATGTTTAATAAAAAAAAAATAAGGCTTTATTGCACAATTGGGTAAATTTTTATAAAGGCTTTATTTCTCTTGCGAAGTGTAATAAAGCCTTTTGTGAAATAAAGGCCTTATTTCACTTTCAATAGTGTAATAAGGCCTTAAAGGGCTTATTTCACAAGGCGCTATTGCACCCCTCCAACTTTTACAGATTAAAGTTATTATGTACATGCGTTTGTTTGGTTGTTGTGTTTTCCGACAGGGTGGATACTGGATTTATATTGGAACGAATTTCCGTCGTCCCTTGTCCTTATTATGTACATTTTATTATTTGAATAAATGAATTTGCAATAAAGAAATGTACTCGTATTCTTCGAAATATTACAACAGAGATAAATCATTTGGTTGGTGTATTTCCGGTATCCGGCCTTAAGTTTCATAGGCACTATATTAAGATTGGGTTGCGACATCGTTTCTGGATTTGTGAGAGGGGGTATTCCCACAAGCAGAACAAAAGTGATATTTTATTATTACTAAAAACAGTGCCTTGACGCCTATTTGGCGTAGACGAGCCTCGCCTGATAAATACATTACAAAACGGACCACTCCACCATCGCCAGATTTGTGCCAATGGAAAGGAAATTAAAATAGTTTAACAATAACAGAGAAAAAACAAAAATCACACGGACATATTAAGAAACCGGTAGCCACATACGCATTACGCTGGGCGAAACACTTTTAATTTCCTCGACATGACAGAAGTTAAGAGTTCAAGTTTCGTAAACACTAAAAAAACGTGAGGCATCCAACAGACTCCAAATCCGCCGTTTTGATGTCGGGCACCTACACAGGAAATGCTCAACGGTCTCTTTGGCATCGATGTCTTCGCAGCTTCTGCAGTAATCATGGTGCGGAATTCCCATCTTTTCCGCGTACGTGCCTATCGCCCAGTGACCCGTGAAGACTGCATGAGTTTGTGAGTGCTGGCTCTTGACCTGCTTAGAAGGCTTCTCTTCCTCTTTTCGCTATAGTCTGGCCAGGTGGATCTTGATATTGCACAGCTACTGGTATTTCTCCATCTTAGTTGTGCTTTGTTTTATTAGTACTTTTGGATGTTTCCCTTGGCTACTGCTAAGGGTACCCCTATATCTATATCAATTGCTTCTTCATTTTGGTCCGATGAGCCACTGCTCGCCAGCTCATCGGCTTTCTCAGAACACAGGTAATGGATAGCTCAAGGTTAGTTAGTGCAGCCAAGATTTGCTTACATGCATGCACCTCGTTCGAACTAGTGTGTGGTGCTGCTATTGCCTTTATTTCTGCTTGGCTGTCTGTAAAATAGTGACTTTACCAGTTGTGTTCAGGTCCCTGAGTGATCTGCCAGCCTGCAAGATCGCAAGAACCTCCTCCATCTTGGACCCGGCGGTGTATATTTGGATGCCGCTGTCAACTTTGACCCTGCCCCTTTTAAAATCATTCCTACTTGGAATTGAAGTAATAGCCCTGTTCCAAACGCCAGTTTGTGAGGACAGAAGTCGGTTCTGGCATTAATAGTGCCAGCTGGAAGATGGTTAAGAATGCTACTGTGACCCTGCTGAGTATCCCTCCAGCACCTGGACTCCCTGAGTCTGAGTGCGGTTTGAGCCGATGCACACAGTATGTGTAAGTCTATTGGAAGAAGGTTCAAAATCGGATCCAAGGCCGCAGTTGGACAAGCGCGCAAGGCTCCGGTGGCACCAACACATGCCGCCGGCTGGACCTTTTGCAGGCTGATGACGTTGTAGTTCTTCCGGAGAACTTCCCACCATACTACAGATCCATAGGTCAGCACAGGTCGCTTCGCCGCCTCGTACAACCATAGCACCATCCTTGACCTTAAACCCCATTTTTTAACAAACATGATTTGCAGGCATAGAAAGCGACACAGGTCTTCCGCACCCGCTCCTCAATGCACGCCTTCCAATTTAGCTTCCAGTCAATTATGAGCCTCAGATATTTAGTGCTAGCAGATGGGGATAGCCGCTGGCTTATTTAATTTTGGTAATTCGAAAGTAGGCGGCTTGTACTTCCTCGTGAAGAGTAGTAAATCCGTCTTCTCCGGATTCAGCCTGAGGCCACAATCATGTGCCCACCTACTTAGTCTTGCCAACGTTCTTTCCATGATCTCGCTCATCACGGAAGGGAAGGGGCACGAGACTAGGATCGCCACGTCGTCGGCGTACGCCACGATTTTTGCCCCACTTGTGGTGAGTTGTAGCAGTATATCGTTCATAGTGAGGAGCCACAGCAGAGGTGAGAGTACCCCGTCCTGCGGTGTGCCTCTACATATCTGCTTCGTAACTTTTGCCACTCCTAGCTCGGCTGATATTTCTCGGTTAAGGAGTAGGGACGTGATCCAATTCCTTATTGGCTCCTCCACCCCTACCCTTACGAGTGATGCGATATCATCGGCTCTCACGTTGTTGAGAACGCAGCCAGAGTAAATTGTTTGTATAATAGTGACTTCTCGACTGTTCGCACCACCTCATGTACTGCAGTCTCTGTGGTTTCCCCTTTATATACACGTGCTGCGCATCCGAGAAGGGCGTCCTCCTGAAGAAGTTCTCGTACATGGATGTCTAATAATCTTTCGAAAGTTTTGTTATGGCCTACTTCTAACTTATAGTCATTTTCCCTTATTGAATTTGATGGGTATGACTCACTGCGGTTGGATAGGTGACAGTTTAGGTTCACCCTGCGGTTTGACATAAATCGATAGATTCTGGGAAGTGGCGTGATTTTTGCCGAGGTGGCAGCACCAAATGTTCCATAAAATGGAAAAAGGCACCAATAACGGAACTTTTAATTTCCAGACAAACAAGTGCTTGGTGTGTTCTCGGTGTGGCAAGAAATAAATAGTAGGGTAAACCAGATTGCCCGAAATATGACAGTGAATTAGATGGCATTTGACATTAAGTAAATAGCATTTGATTTTTGTAGGGGAAATTAACGTATATCATTGGGTAACTTATATTTATTCATCAATTAGTAGGGTGGGAGACACATGGAATCCCGTCCTGATTCCTGACCTTGACTCGATGAATAACTCATCATATCGCCAAAACAAGGTGCAACCAAAGGGGCAATAAGCATTAGTAATAGGTAAAAAGCATTTGTAAGGTGGGAGTTTAACCATTTTAACGGCGGCAATATTCGTGTATTATAGTATTATCCATGGCAGGGTCGGACAAGGAGTTTCATGTGTCTTCTATCCTAAAACCCAGTACCGTCGGGTTCCGCGGACCACCACGGGAAAACACCAAACACAAGTTCTAGAACCTTCCGAAAGCGTGCCTTTAGGGTTCGGACTTAGTTAAAATTGTAGTAATTTCAATACTTAATGCACTTTACGCAAATCTACTCCCCTTTATGCTCCCATTTAATAGCACCATAGTTAGATTTTTCGTTGATTAAGTAAATTTTTCTCTGACTTCAAACCTTCCCGTAAAATAATTAATCATTGTTAATATTCTCTAATTTCTACATTCGTTCCATACGTGAAAATTCACCTTTACTAAAACTAACTAAAGAGCAAGATAGTAGTAAAAATAAAAGTACTAAATTCCTTTTTCTTTAAAACCTTAAAATAAAAGTGTAATTACCGAACTCTCACTTTAAGTAATTCCTACAGTGTAATGCGCATAAAACCTACTATGAAAAAGTAAAATCACACGTTTTACTTTGATTTCAATAGCATAAGGTCCTTCTTTTTTGTTTCGGAAACCGGACTGTACTTTTACCAAATTTGGCAGTACAAAAAAAGTACCTAAAATAGTAACAAAAGTCCGAACCCTGATGGCAACCACCAATCGTAGTGTCCCACCTGGCAACGATCACACCACATCAGACTGGGCGACGGAACTTTTCCATTGCGCAGTCGCCGTTGATAAAAGTTGATAAAAGTGAAAAGAAGGCAAAGGCAGAAGGCATAAAAAGGCGAAGTGAATTTGGGTTTGAACGTGGTGGTTTAGTGGAGTGAGACGTCGTAGAAAAAGACTAAGACAACTACGATAAATTATATAAATAACAAATAAAATAAATTATTCGGAACAAACATTTTTTTTATGGAAATAAGAGTAAAGAATTAATTGAACCTTCAAAAAAAAAATGATTACAAATTAAGTGTTTGAAACTAAAACAAAATAATTCAAAATTAAAAAGGTTTGGTTAAATATTTAATAAAAAAAAATATATACATCTATATATTTGTATATTTAAAATACAAAATATAAAAATTCTGCTATCTGACAAGCAAACTAAGAGAAATAAATTCTGTTAAAATTGTTAAACAACAACTATCTTGCAACAACAACCGCCAAACCCACTACAACAGCGCGCCACTATCGCGCGCCCCATTGCAACATCACCGCCACGGGCTACCAATTGAGGCGCCACCTAAACACGCCTGATCACGCTCAACTAGACTGCACCACCACCAGCTACAAGTTACTTTTCGGTAAGTTTTATAGTAAAACGTTCTTCCCTTTAAAATTGGGTTTTTATATTAATTGCTTGTTAATTGCAGACTAGTTCAGTGCTCTCCACTAGCGCTCACATCGTCGCGCATACGAACGCGTGCCACAACAGCGCGCAACCATTTGACGCACCTCAACAACGCTACTCCATTGCGCAAGACCATCGCGCGCTTCATTCACAACGCGACTATACCAATAACCACCAGCGCGCGCCACCATAACAGCGCACCCTCATCGCTAGCGCTACCATCGCGCGCGCCACTGCAACAGCTACAAACACCAGCATTGACAACGGCGGGGGCCGACCTCATATAGGCCCGCCGCACTGAACCTGTAACAACGACACCGGCAACAACAACAACAGTAGCGTCCAAGTGAACGGGCTACTGCAACAACCAGCCGCAACTATCAGCAGGACAACAGCGGGGGCCGACCTCATATAGGCCCGCCGCACAAACACCTGTAACAACAACAATAGCAACCGGTTCTAACACCGGCAACAAAACCAAACCCAGCGTGACAACAGCAGGGGCCGCCCTAATGTAGGCCCGCTGCATATATACACCTGTAACAACAACAACAACTACCGGCAGTGACAACAGCGGGGGCCGACCTGTTATAGGCCCGCCGCACAACTACCAACAACAACAACAGTAGCGCCCCACCAACGGCTTACTGCAACAACCGGGTGAGACCTACCTATTTTAGACATACATATGTAGGTTAGGTAGTATGTATCAAGAAACGCGTGCCACAACAGCGCGCAACCATTTGACGCACCTCAACAACGCTACTCCATTGCGCAAGACCATCGCGCGCTTCATTCACAACGCGACTATACCAATAACCACCAGCGCGCGCCACCATAACAGCGCACCCTCATCGCTAGCGCTACCATCGCGCGCGCCACTGCAACAGCTACAAACACCAGCATTGACAACGGCGGGGGCCGACCTCATATAGGCCCGCCGCACTGAACCTGTAACAACGACACCGGCAACAACAACAACAGTAGCGTCCAAGTGAACGGGCTACTGCAACAACCAGCCGCAACTATCAGCAGGACAACAGCGGGGGCCGACCTCATATAGGCCCGCCGCACAAACACCTGTAACAACAACAATAGCAACCGGTTCTAACACCGGCAACAAAACCAAACCCAGCGTGACAACAGCAGGGGCCGCCCTAATGTAGGCCCGCTGCATATATACACCTGTAACAACAACAACAACTACCAGCAGTGACAACAGCGGGGGCCGACCTGTTATAGGCCCGCCGCACAACTACCAACAACAACAACAGTAGCGCCCCACCAACGGCTTACTGCAACAACCGGGTGAGACCTACCTATTTTAGACATACATATGTAGGTTAGGTAGTATGTATCAAGAAAAAAAACACTTTGAAAAAAAAAAATTATATTTTAAAATAATAATGAAGTAGAGGAAGGATAGGAGGATTTAAATTAAATAAACTAAATTGATAGACTAAAGTAAGAAAGAAATTTTAATATAAACAAAAGAAATAAATTTAAATTACTAAAATATAGAAATAAGAGATAGGAAGAATATATATATATATATATATAACAACTAAAATAAAACGTACCCTCAATAAATAAAATCAATAAAATTAAATCACAAAATATGATAAAATTAATTTAAAGTACATAGAGTAAAATACTTAAAATGTAAATAAAATACCTAAAATTAGAAAAAAAATAATAATAAAATTGAATAAAATTACATAAAGTAAAATACTTAACATAAAATACAATAGGTAAAATAGGATAGAATAAAATACATAAAATAAAATATAATTAAAAATACCTTAAAATAAAATAAGATGAAATAAAATAAATAAAATAAATAACATAAAATAGAACAAAATATGTAACCTAAGATAGAACAAAATACATAAAATAAAATAAAATAAATTACATTAAATACATAAAATATAAATAAATACTCACAAACGTTTTAATCAAATAAGTCATGCATAAATAAATAAATAAACAAATTTCAATTATAACAAAATAAAGGCCGCAAAAAATAATAATAAATAAAATAACTTAATAATATAACAATAATGATGGAAAATTAAACTAAGCACAATAGAAAAAAAATAAATACAACTAAATAAGCAAAAGCTAAACAAAACCAAAATACATGCAAAGAAAATTTAGATACAGTAACCCAAAATTAATATAAATGTAATTTACAAAAAAAAAAAGGTAAAATACATTAACGAAAATTTAATTACAAGAACACAGATTTAAATAGAAATGTAGTTTTAGAAAAAAAGGAGAAGAGGATAGAAAAGAAAAAAAAAGAGAAAGTAACTGAACTAAATTAAATGTTTTTTTTATGATAATATTTTTTAGCGCTTAAGTAATGACTTATAAATAAAAATTGTTAATTGAAATGGGAATGCTGATGTGTACCATTATCTAGAGGGCATAGGATTTTTAGGCAAGGGGCCATCGAGAGTAGGTGCGTCGATGGCCATGGATGAGGGTGGGCCAAGCACCGGGCGTCGCATCGACACCAGCGGCGCCCCCTTGTATTGTTCGTCCTTATTTTTTGATTTATATGTTTGTTTATTTTTATTTTTCAGATGGTAATCGGTCGTCTCCGATTCGTTTTGATTTTTCAGGTTTTTTTTCGTTTATTTAAATTTCGATTTGCTAATTTATTTTCGGTTATTTTTTTTGAATTTTGATTTGCCAGTTTTGTCTTCGGTTAATTTTGAATATTTTTTTCCGCCCGTTTATTTTGGTTTTTTTTGAATTTTGAAATGTCAATGGTCTGTCCGTGGCATCCGGGTTTAACCGAATGTTGTTTCAAAAGTTGTTTTGAAGCTGGTTTTGCGTTTTTCCCCGCGTTTTCAAAGGCATGATTTGACCTTTTCTCTGCTTATGGCGCAGGACGGTAAGGTTGGCAAGAGCCCACCCCAGCCGACAATGACTAGCCACAGTGCGACATTGCTATCATGCCGACCGCCTTCCTTACTGCTCCATTTGAACGCGCTTCCATAACAGATGGCGCCCAACGTTTTGCTTGCGGGGTCCGTAACATATGGCGCCCAACGTGGGACCCGAGGCGCTGGCCTCGATGACTTTTCTGGTCGATTTGCGAGGTTTCACCATCTCGTATGTCCCAGGTAGGCAAGCCCAGGAGCCGCCACCTGCGTTGCGACGGGATGGTGGGACTGATCAAGTTGTCCGGATGGGTCTTCGGGTTCAGTAGCTCAGGGCTCCACGCGACTTCACGTCATGTCCACCGGAAGTTTTGCATTTCACCCGGTGAGGTAGTGCTAAACGCACTTAGTTTTTTTGTAATATACATAGTTTTTTTTGTCCCGGGTCTGTTGTCCGATGTCGGCTTCGGGAAAAACAAATATGTCCGCTAAGTTGGGTTTAGAGTTTTAGGGATTTTTAACATTTCGTTTGCCGAACGTGTGTTTTGTTTTGTCTTTGTTTTTTTTTGTATGCATTTTTTTTTATTTTGTAGGTATCTCCACTCCTCTAACCAGTCTCAGGTGGCAACCTTCAGCAGCCCCTGCATTGCGGAAGGAGGAGTGGGGAACCGAATAACCCCCTTCCCAGCTGGGCAAGTCTGGGGAAATGCGGCATCTAGCTGCAGCCTTTCATTGCGGCGCAGCTGATGAGGGGTAGAACTTAGATTTTCAGTTTTTTTTCGCCATTTTCGGTCTACAGCACCCCGGCAAGTCTCAGGCGGCAGCCTTAAGCAGCCCCTGCATTGCGGTCGGGAGTGCTGCAGCCGGATTCCAGTCATCGCTATCGCCTAATCGCTAAAATTCGCCAAAATGCCAAAGCAAATGAACTCTCAAAAAATTAGGAGATTTCGCTAATTTGCGATTCTGAAACGCAAGTCGCCTAGCTAAAATGTAGTACGGTTATCTTTTCGCTTGATGGCGCTGGGATAGCACCGTCATCTGTCAATTTAGTTGTGATTCCTTACATGCTATAAATCACCAAAAATAGCCCGAAATAGACAAATGCTACTAGATGTAAGCCCCATACTTTGGGCGGCGAGAACACTGAAAAATTTAATTACAGACAATTTCAGAAATGTTTCTTGGCATCTCCAAGCCACGAGTGTCCTAAAAGTTATATGTATAAGAGGTGAAAACGCTTCTTTGATACTCCTTTCCACATTTTTGGGACGTGGTTTAGCAGTTGTTTCCTAAAGGAAACAATTATCAATTTCTATTTTTCTTATTAATGGCATATATTTTATGTCAATGAGTGTTTTTTTGACATAAAAAAACTTATTTCTAACATTTTATCATATATTTTGTATTTTAGCAACAGATTTTTTTGGTTGCCAAAATAAGCATGCTTTAGGAGAAAAATAGAGATTTTACGAGATGGCTAAAATTCCAGAATCGCAAACTTAGCTAAATTAGTCGCCAAAAACAGCTGATGACGTTATCTGGTTCATTCGTGTTCATCGCTTAAATGTGCCAAAAAAATGAATCAAAATGAACCAAAAATGGAGATTTTAGGAGATTGTCATTCACTGGAATCGCAAAAGTCGCCAAAAGTTGCCAAAATGTATTAAGAGATTTTTGGCGATCGAGATTAAGCTTTAGCGATGACTGGAATCCGGCTGCTGGAGTCCAAATAAAATTGAACATTTTCAACTGCGCAAGTCTGGGGAAAGGCGGTACTTAACCGAATCCTTTCATTGCGGCGCAGCTGAAGAGGTGTAGAGTAAAATAAAATCACAGTTTCTTTTTGTCATTTTCGGTCTACAGTGCCTCGGCAAGGCTCAGGCGGCAGCCTTTAGCAGCCCCTGCATTGCGGTCGGGAGTACTGTAGTACAAATAAATTTAACTTTTTCAAAATTTTCGCCATAGTACACCCACATGTCTCAGGGCGAGGTGTCCTTAAGACCACCCCTGCATTGCGGTAGGTGTACCTGGATATGTCCTTGTCAAATGTTTTATGTTTATTTTTTTTCTCAATCATACCTATGCCTTCTAATGATGGGATGTCAGCATTCCCATTGAACATCTAAATACACATACCAATATCTTTTTTCAAAACTACATAACGTATTTCATTGCTTTTTGATTTTTAAACGTATATTTACTAATCAAACTTTCTTTCAGCGTATATTGTACACGTATATATACATTTTTTTAAAAACTTTAATATATTTTTTTTTATGGAAATGTCGTTACGATTAGCGACTTGATAAACATTGACTTAATTAAACAGAAATTTTTTTTTACGCGAATCGTCGGTATTATAGGGTAGGGAGGGTGACTTTGTGCCTTCCAACTGCCCCTTGTAACCGAAACCAATACTTAAACATTTTTTTTATTGACCGATTTTTCTTAGATAGACCTATTCCTAGTAGACATGGAACAGTCAGCTGAACGCATGACTACTTGAAATTCTACGCGAGGAAGTGGGGGTAAACCTAGAGGTCAGGGTAGAGGCGCATTTCCAAAACAGCCCACAAATCGGCCTTTAGTGATGCATTCTCAACCACAAGATGGATAGACCAGCTAGTACTAATATCCTTGACTCGTCCATGGCCGCAGACCCCATGCAGAATATTTTTGGCCCTTCGACTAACGTGTTGACAGGTATACAGGAAGAAGCTGGAGTTTTGCTGCAAAACTCGATACCTCTTAACACTTTAGGTGATAGGAATACTCCGCGGAATATTGTCGAGGCCCCTCCTGAAGATTCGCGGGTGAACGTGCTACATCAGCTGTTCAGGACTTCTCAGGAGGAGATGCGTAACGAAATGAGGACGATCAGGGAGAACATGGACCTACTTAACGCTGCAGTAACATCGTCGCAGGGCGGTGCGACCTATACCAGGAACACCAACAGGGATGAAAGGAACCGGGCCCAGACCTTTGTTAGTAACCAAGCCAACATCGTTTCGAACAACATGGCAGTGAAACCACAGGATTGGAAGGTCTCCTTCGATGGTACTGGAAGCGTAGACACCTTATGTGAGCGGACTCAGTGTTCTGATGACCAGCTTATGGCAAGTTTTCATCTATTTCTGTCAGGGCGGGCCGAGGAATGGTACTGGCTGTTTACCAAGCAGAACCCAAACGCGAATTATCCCTTTTTGTGCTATTCTTTGAAGCGTGAGTTTGGAACATTGAAAAGTGACCACGAGATCATGATGGAGATCTCAATGCGAAAACAGAAGCTGAGTGAGTCATACGATGTGTTCCACACTGACATAGTAGCACTTAACGCGCGCCTTAGAGAACCGATGTCAGAAGCCCTACTGATTGACATAATAAAACGGAACGTCAACAGTAGCTTGAAGCTGATGCTTTTCAACGCGGAGGCGAGGACACTGCATGATCTACGCGATATAGCACGAAAAGGAGAACAAGTGCTTAGGGAGAGTAAAATCCTGGGAACAACTTTTACTGGAAGACATGTTAATGAGGCCCGAGCGGTAACACCTGATAGGAGGATGGAAGGCGAGGATTGTGAAGCTGATAGGAAACCGGACTATTCAGGAATCCAGTGTTGGAATTGTCAAGCCATGGGGCATTCGTATATGTATTGTGAGGAACCCATTAGTAACCCTTTTTGCTTTAAGTGCGGGCATAGAGGCGTGTACACCCCTAAGTGTCCAAAGGACCATCGTCGGCAGGGAAACCAATATTCGAGCGAGAAGATGGGGGAAACTCGTTCGGTGCCATAGCACCCATATCAGCCAGTGCCCGAGGAATCGCCTCGAGTGCTGAACCAAGTGGTAGGTCCTTCGCGAGCAGTAAGTTCCATGGAAGTGGTGAACTTCCGAGGAGTAGTGGCACTCTTGCGACGGAACAACCCAACATTATAGTAACTTTTCCTGATAGTTCAGATAGCTTCAATAGTTCAGATTCAGGTAGTCCAGGGCCGTCAGCTCATATTTCAAAGCCAGTTCACATTTTGAAAAGTCATAGCAGAGATGTGGCTTGTCAAGCGCATTTTTCACCTAGTTTGGAACAGAGGGTTACCAGTTAAGCGGCAAATACATTACACGAACATTTCCGCGAGCATTCCGCCATCTTGTTCGCAGCTTTGGCCATACACCATACGAACTTTTGGCCGAACATTAATTCTCTTTCAGACAGCGATGAATACGGACAACAATTGCGCTGCAGTAATATTGCTCGCTGTGGCAATTAAGCGTAAAAAAAGAAAGAAAATCGCAAAAAAAGAATTTGGTGCAAAGAATGGAATGTATCCTTTGTGGCATCAGGATCTACTTCTTTTAATTTTTCGATTAAAGTCGCATAATCATTATTCTTTTTAATTCTATTACAATAATCTTTGCTTTTTACTTGCCACAATGATGGCAAAGATTTATACATTTCAATAAATTCACTCAGAACAGTTCGCGCAAATGTTCGCCAAAAATTAAATTATTTTGATCTGGCAAACACCACCATACATGAGAGAAAAGTTCGCACAAACATGACATAACGGGAATGTTCGCGGAAATGTTCGTGTAATGTATTTGCCGCTTTACGAGCTAGTTAGCTCAAGAATTTTCGAAAACAGTCCAGAGTCATTCGTATCGGACGATATTGTAAGATGTAGGAAGAGATATAGTGATCGGGTACAGGAGCGTAAACTTTTGCAAAGCACCACCTTAGTTCTCACAGAGGATGAAAGGCCTCTGGTGCGAATAAAAATAGAAAACAGTTATATAGTAGGCTTGCTGGACTCGGGTGCTAATGTCTCTATCCTCGGGAAGGACTGTGAAGAGTTTTTGTATACGATTGGGCTTAAGTACCACCCACTACAGGCTTTCGTATACACGGCGGGTGACGCCAAGCAGAAAATACTAGGTTCTGTTTCCTTACCTGTGACTTTGAAAAATATCACCAAAACAATACGCTTTTACGTTGTTCCTTCGCTTCTTCAAGAGGCGTATTTCGGAGTTGATTTTTGGAGAGCTTTCGCGTTAGCGCCGGATATATTTCCCAGTGTAGCATGCCTAGAGATTAGCGAAGAAAAGGAACAAGAACAGACGTTTCCGTCATTTGAGAAGTTAGGTCTGGGTCAAACAAAGCTAGTCGAACATCATATTGACACGGGCGACGCGGTTCCAATAAAGAGCAAGCATTTCCCTCTTTCGCCACCGAGGCAAGCCGAAGCTTTTAGTGAGATAGATAGGCTGCTCGAAATGGGAGTTATCGAGGAATCGAACTCGCCGTGGTGTAGTCCTTGGTGTTGGTCCGGAAACCAGGAAAGGTCCGGCTTTGTATTGATTCCAAAAAAGTCAACGCGGTTACGAAAAAGGACTCATACCCGTTGCCGCATATTAATGGGCTATTGAGTAGGTTGAAGGATACCCATTTCATCAGTGGCATCGACCTGAAGGACGTGTTTTTCCAAATCAAGTTGACGGAATAATCGAAGGAAAAGACAGCGTTCGCAGTTCCGGGGAAGCCTCTTTACCACTTCAAAGTGATGCCATTTGGGTTATGCACCGGGCCGCAGACGATGAGCAGGCTGATGGACAAGGCCATTCCTTCGCGTTTACGGGAGAATGTCTTTGTCTAGTTGGATGACCTGATGGTATGCAGCACTAACTTTGAGGACCACCTGAGCTTGTTGGCAGAAGTAGCAAAGAGTTTGAGGGACGCGGGCCTCACTATTAACGTAAAGAAGAGCAATTTTTGTCAAAAGGAAATTCGATATTTAGGGTACTTGATAGGTAGCGGATGCTTGAAGGTAGACCCAGGGAAGATAGAAGCAGTTAAAAGTTTTCCGATCCCGAAGTCTCGGCGGCAGGTGCGTAGGTTTGTGGGTATGGCGAATTGGACGTGTTTTTCCAAATCAAGTTGACGGAATCATCGAATTAAAGACAGCGTTCGCAGTTCCGGGGAAGCCTCTCTACCACTTCAAAGTGATGCCATTTGGGTTATGCACCGGACCGCAGACGATGAGCAGGCTGATGGACAAGGCCATTCCTTCGGGTTTACGGGAGAATGTCTTTGTCTACTTGGATGACCTGATGGTATGCAGCACTAACTTTGAGGACCACCTGAGCTTGTTGGCAGAAGTAGCAAAGTGTTTGAGGGACGCGGGCCTCAGTATTAACGTAAAGAGGAGCAAATTTTGTCAAACGGAAATTCGATATTTAGGGTACTTGATAGGTAGCGGATGCTTGAAGGTAGACCCAGGGAAGATAGAAGCAGTTAAAAGTTTTCCGATCCCGAAGTCTCCGCGGCAGGTGCGTAGGTTTGTAGGTATGGCTAATTGGTATAGGGCGTTTATTACAAATTTCGCTGATTTAGCAGGCCCTTTGACCGATTGCCTTCGGAAAAAGCTAGGTCCATTCAAACTTACCCCTGAGGCAATAGAGGCTTTCGAAAAGCTGAAGGCCAACCCGATTTCTCGAAAGAATTTGTTATTCAGTGCGATGCGTCCAAAATAGGTGCGGGTGGTGTGCTATTCCAGGTCGACGACGAGGGCGCTGAGCATCCAATAGCGTTCGTTTCAAAAAAGCTTAACAATGCTCAGCGCAATTATACCGTGACCGAACTGGAATGCCTAGCAGCCATAGTCAGTGTCAAACGCTTTCGTCCATATATTGAGGGTCTGCCATTTCGTATTATTACAGACCATTCGAGCCTCAAGTGGTTCATGACTCAAAAGGATTTGAGTGGTAGATTGGCTAGGTGGTCGCTTCTGCTTCAGAGATATGACTTTAGAATGGAACATCGCAAGGGAACCCTGAATATTGTACCGGATGCCTTATCGCGCTTCGATGTAGACGCGCTGACCTATCCGAACACACCTCACGAAATAAATTTAGAGTCGCCAGAATTTGCAAGTGCCGAATATTCGGATCTAGTCTGAACCATTTTAGATAACAAGGAGGCACTACCGGATTTACTTGTAAACGAGGGCGTAGTTTTCAAGAGGGTTAAATTTCGTAAAGGTGTGGAGGATGAGGAGCATTCGCTATGGCGGTTATGGTTACCGACTGGGTTGATGAAGGATGCAATAAGACTTGCGCATGATGCGAACAGGAGCTACCACGGAGGATGGCAGAAAACTTTGGAGGGCGTTCGGCAGAAATATTTCTGGCCAAGCCAAGCTAAGGACGTCCGGGAGTATGTACGCAAGTACGACATTTGCAAAGCGGTAAAAGCAACAAATCAACAAGC
The DNA here is from genome assembly GCA_951509765.1 of Sphenella marginata. Taxonomy (NCBI): domain Eukaryota; kingdom Metazoa; phylum Arthropoda; class Insecta; order Diptera; family Tephritidae; genus Sphenella; species Sphenella marginata. The sequence continues at coordinate 79,621,025 of OX608080.1, read as the reverse complement.
CAGGCCACCCATAGCGAATACCTTTACTTCGGAAAGACCATTTCAGCGGTTCTACTGCCATTTCCTGGGGCCATATCCGAGATCGAAGCGTCGAAATCAATTTCTTTTCATTTTATTGGACTATTTTTCAAAGTATGTTTGGTTGAAGCCCATGCAGAGAGCGACGACGGTAAACGTTATGAATTACTTCACTACTGAAATTTTTCCAACTGTAGGGGTCCCTCAGTATATCCACAGCGACAACGGTAAACAGTTTATCTCAAAGGATATGAAGCAATTTTTAGAGAATTACGGGGTAACCCACATTAAGACAGGGCTATACTCACCGCAGGCTAACGCATCGGAGCGCGTAAATAGGGAGATTGTTTCAAAAATAAGAGTGTTTCTGAAGGATAAACAGGATCATACTGACTGGGATAGGCATATACCCGAAATACTATCAGTTTTAAGAAGTGACTTTCATACCTCAATTCAGTGCTCTCCATACTTTGCATTATACGGTCAGAACATGATTCAGCATGCATCGGCATACAACATATTAGATAAACTCGGCGCTCTGGAGCAAGATGAAATCCCAATAGTAGCTAGGGCTGATAAATTGTCAAATATTCGCGAGAAAATTCGTAGGAATTTAAACACGGCAAAGGATAGGGCAGTAAAAATATATAACAAACGCTCTAGACTAGTGAACTATAGGGAAGGTCAGGAGGTTTTTAGAAAAAATTTTGCTTTGAGTAACTTTAAACACGTCATAAATGCCAAATTACTGCCGAAATATCTTAAGTGTCGAGTTCGTCGAAAAATAGGCAATGCGTTGTATGACTTGGAAGATCTGACGGGAAAATTGATAGGGCGTTTCCATGCTTCGGATATTCGTCCACAATAACCAAAATTTTGACATTTTTTCTACCTTGCATTTCCATCTGGGCGTTTTGGCAGTCGAGGACGAAGGAGAAGGGAGTCCACATGTGCTTCCACAGGGGCAGCGGACAACCTGGCAATCCTGGTAACCGGATTGTCTTTCGGAGTTTTGACGAGTTCTCCATAATCAATATGTCTACCGGATGAATATTTATCGAATATGAAACCTGCTTCTCCGGTTCTTTTTCTTTAACCTTCTGGGGGGGTGAAACCACTAGAACTATCTCTTTCGGAGTTTTGACGAGTTCTCCAATAACAAATGTCTACCGCCCCGAAGCATGTTAACTAAGAAACAAAATTAAATTCTCCGTTTTTCTCAATCCAAATTCTGTGGGGGCCAAACCACTATAAAAACTTCCCTTCGCCGCAATGCGTTTTGAACTATGAAACAAAATACTTCAAATTTATCTCCTTACTGGCGGATCTTCTGTGCCCGGCTAGCTTGTGGTAGAACTAGAGACTCTTATCTAGGGGTGAGTCGTGCCCCACGTTTCTTTTTTTTATTTCGAAATGGCGTTCTTGCAAGTATACCTTTTTCCTGTTCGCTTCATTCACCGGTCTTCGAAGCGAAGCAGGTCTGTTATGATCAGGCATGGGCGTGAGCTTAGCACCTGCTAAGCGACCATATACGTATACGAATAGTGAGAGCACAACGATCTCTTCGTAAAAATCAACGACAAACCCATTTAGTTTACTTTCAGCATTCATACGGCACGGGTGTGCTGCTCGCACACTTGGTACAGAGGGTACTCGTTAATACGTACACATGAATGCAAAGCTTTTAGGTTGGGTATCTTTTTTTGCTTTAAATAAGCGGTTATGCTTTATTTTATTTCATTTAATTTTTTATTTTGTTTTATTTTATTTTATTTTACTTTATTTTATTTTATTTTATTTTATTTTATTTTATTTTATTTTATTTTATTTTATTTTATTTTATTTTATTTTATTTTATTTTATTTTATTTTATTTTATTTTATTTTATTTTATTTTATTTTATTTTATTTTATTTTATTTTATTTTATTTTATTTTATTTTATTTTATTTTATTTTATTTTATTTTATTTTATTTTATTTTATTTTATTTTATTTTATTTTATTTTATTTTATTTTATTTTATTTTATTTTATTTTATTTTATTATATTTTATTTTATTTTATTTTATTTTATTTTATTTTATTTTATTTTATTTTAACGGCTACAGCCAAGTCCCTAAAAAAAGTACCATCTTCAAGTGGCTAGCTAAAGCAGGGCTTACAATACAAGAAGCCTTCAATTTTGCATTTGGAAAAACTCGAGCTTGAGTTCATAAAATTTTATAATATTTTCATCAGCGCTCAGATTATTTACGTCTCTATGCAGCAAAGCAAAATGTCGATCAAGGCTTTGCTTGCACACGTAATTTAATATTTTTCCGCAAATCAAGCACTGCGGCTTATTTGCAGAATTTAAAACAAAAAAAATGCATGCTCCCACTCAACATTAAACATTTTGAATAGGTGTTTAGAAATCGACCTCCCACTGTATCAAATATATGTATGCCTGTATGACCAAACTGCGTGTGATACGTGTTCACTATGCAAGCGCTGAAATCATACTAAATAAATAATTGGATTTGCTTTCGTCGTCGCTAGGCTGTCGTGTACTTACACACAGTCACAATTTGGTTACTGTGTCTCTGTAGTGGTGCCCATGCCTGGTTATGATCTACTTCTAACTTATAGTCATTTTCCCTTATTGAATTTGATGGGTATGACTCACTGCGGTTGTATAGGCGACAGTTTAGGTTCACCCTGCGGTTTGACCTAAATCGATAGATTCTGGGAAGTGACGTGATTTTTGCCGAGGTGGCAGCACCAAATGTTCCATAAAATGAACAAAGGCACCAATAACGGAACTTTTAATTTCCAGACAAACAAGTGCATGGTGTGTTCTCGGTGTGGCCAGAAATAAATAGTAGGTTAAACCAGATTGCCCGAAATATGACAGTGAATTAGATGGCATTTGACATTAAGGCCCCTATTATGATAAAAATTCGATCTTCGACTGTGATCGAAAAAGTTGATCGAACGAATTTTCATTTGGTATTACCACAGCCATTCGACAAGAATTGGCGTCATTGTGAATTTCGATGTTTTTATCTGTTCACAATAACACATTTCTGTCAGCTGTTATTAAGGCCCCTATTATGATAAAAATTCGATCTTCGACTGTGATCGAAAAAGTTGATCGAACGAATTTTCATTTGGTATTACCACAGCCATTCGACAAGAACTGGCGTCATTGTGAATTTCGATGTTTTTATCTGTTCACAATAACACATTTCTGTCAGCTGTTATTAAGTAAAAGAAAATAAACAGATCAAAACAAATCAAGTGCCGTATTATTTATCTATTTTTGTGAAGACAAACCAAAAAATATGTGGTTCGATAGTTCATCAGAGGAAGAGGAGAGCCTACTGGAACTAGCCAGAATTAGAAAACGTCTGAGGGATGCCTCCAATACTTTGAAAATGAATACAGCTGCGTACGTATATCTTTAAAAAGGTTAATCAGTTTGTAAAAACAATAAAGTTTTTTATAGATTTACAAATAATTTTAGATTGCACCTTTCGACAGGTTCAGATTTTGCTCCATAATTGAAACCAATGTTTCCAGCTGTTGCTTTGTACTAACGACCTTTGACCTTTATACAATAAATGAAAATAGATAAATATTTGCATTATAAATCAAAAAAGTAAAAGATAAATACAAAAACTTACATTTCTTAGCAATTGTATAAAAATTCGATACAGGATCGACAGCAAAATTCTATTCGATCAAAAAATAGATACACAACGAAAATTTCGACAGCGATGAGCTGCTCATAATACGAATTTGAAATTCGATTTTCGATCTTCGATAGCCAGCGAACATCGAACACCGAAAAATGCTCATAATAGGGGCCTAAGTAAAAGAAAATAAACAGATCAAAACAAATCATGTGCGGTATTATTTATCTATTTTTGTGAAGACAAACCAAAAAAATATGTGGTTCGATAGTTCATCAGAGGAAGAGGAGAGCTTACTGGAACTAGCCAGAATTAGAAAACGTTTGAGGGATGCCTCCAATCCTTTGGAAATGAATACAGCTGCGTACGTATATCTCTAAAAAAGTTAATCAGTTTGTAAAAATAATACAATTTTTTATAGATTTACAAATAATTTTAGATTGCAATTTTCGCCAGGTTCGGATTTTGTTCCATTATTGAAACCAATGTTTCCAGCTGTTGCTTTGTACTAACGACCTTTGAACTTTATACAATAAATGCAAATAGATAAATATTTGCATTATAAATCAAAAAAGTAAAAGATAAATACAAAAACTTACATTTCTTAGCAATTGTATAAAAATTCGATACAGGATCGACAGCAAAATTGTATTCGATCAAATAATAGATACACAACGAAAATTTCGACAGCGATGAGCTACTCATAATACGAATTTGAAATTCGATTTTCGATCTTCGATAGCCAGCGAAGATCGAACACCGAAAAATGCTCATAATAGGGGCCTAAGTAAATAGCATTTGATTTTTGTAGGGAAAATTAACGTATATCATTGTCCCGTCCTGATTCCTGACCTTGACTCGATGAATAACTCATCATATCGCCAAAACAAGGTGCAACCAAAGGGGCAAGAAGCATTAGTAATAGGTAAAAAGCATTTGTAAGGTGGGAGTTTAACCATTTTAACGGCGGCAATATTCGTGTATTATAGTATTATCCATGGCAGGGTCGGACAAGGAGTTTCATGTGTCTTCTATCCTAAAACCCAGTACCGTCGGGTTCCGCGGACCACCACGGGAAAACACCAAACACAAGTTCTAGAACCTTCCGAAAGCGTGCCTTTAGGGTTCGGACTTAGTTAAAATTGTAGTAATTTCAATACTAAATGCACTTTACGCAAATCTACTCCCCTTTATGCTCCCATTTAATAGCACCATAGTTAGATTTTTCGTTGATTAAGTAAATTTTTCTCTGACTTCAAACCTTCCCGTAAAATAATTAATCATTGTTAATATTCTCTAATTTCTACATTCGTTCCATACGTGAAAATTCACCTTTACTAAAACTAACTAAAGAGCAAGATAGTAGTAAAAATAAAAGTACTAAATTCCTTTTTCTTTAAAACCTTAAAATAAAAGTGTAATTACCGAACTCTCACTTTAAGTAATTCCTACAGTGTAATGCGCATAAAACCTACTATGAAAAAGTAAAATCACACGTTTTACTTTGATTTCAATAGCATAAGGTCCTTCTTTTTTGTTTCGGAAACCGGACTGTACTTTTACCAAATTTGGCAGTACAAAAAAAGTACCTAAAATAGTAACAAAAGTCCGAACCCTGATGGCAACCACCAATCGTAGTGTCCCACCTGGCAACGATCACACCACATCAGACTGGGCGACGGAACTTTTCCATTGCGCAGTCGCCGTTGATAAAAGTTGATAAAAGTGAAAAGAAGGCAAAGGCAGAAGGCATAAAAAGGCGAAGTGAATTTGGGATTGAACGTGGTGGTTTAGTGGAGTGAGACGTCGTAGAAAAAGACTAAGACAACTACGATAAATTATATAAATAACACCTAAAATAAATTATTCGGAACAAACATTTTTTTTATGGAAATAAGAGTAAAGAATTAATTGAACCTTCAAAAAAAAAATGATTACAAATTAAGTGTTTGAAACTAAAACAAAATAATTCAAAATTAAAAAGGTTTGGTTAAATATTTAATAAAAAAAAATATATACATCTATATATTTGTATATTTAAAATACAAAATATAAAAATTCTGCTATCTGACAAGCAAACTAAGAGAAATAAATTCTGTTAAAATTGTTAAACAACAACTATCTTGCAACAACAACCGCCAAACCCACTACAACAGCGCGCCACTATCGCGCGCCCCATTGCAACATCACCGCCACGGGCTACCAATTGAGGCGCCACCTAAACACGCGTGATCACGCTCAACTAGACTGCACCACCACCAGCTACAAGTTACTTTTCGGTAAGTTTTATAGTAAAACGTTCTTCCCTTTAAAATTGGGTTTTTATATTAATTGCTTGTTAATTGCAGACTAGTTCAGTGCTCTCCACAAGCGCTCACATCGTCGCGCATACGAACGCGTGCCACAACAGCGCGCAACCATTTGACGCACCTCAACAGCGCTACTCCATTGCGCAAGACCATCGCGCGCTTCATTCACAACGCGCACCAACATCGCGCGCGTCACCATTTACGTGCCACTATCGAGCACCAACATCGGGCGCCCTACCATCGCGCGCGAAACTACAACAGGACTATACCAATAACCACCAGCGCGCGCCACCATAACAGCGCACCCTCATCGCTCGCGCTACCATAGCGCGCGCCACTGCAACAGCTACAAATACCAGCATTGACAACAGCGGGGGCCGACCTCATATAGGCCCGCCGCACTGAACCTGTAACAACGACACCGGCAACAACAACAACAGTAGCGCCCAAGTGAACGGGCTACTGCAACAACCAGCCGCAACTATCAGCAGGACAACAGCGGGGGCCGACCTCATTTAGGCCCGCCGCACAAACACCTGTAACAACAACAATAGCAACCGGTTCTAACACCGGCAACAAAACCAAACCCAGCGTGACAACAGTAGGGGCCGCCCTAATGTAGGCCCGCTGCATATATACACCTGTAACAACAACAACAACTACCAGCAGTGACAACAGCGGGGGCCGACCTGTTATAGGCCCGCCGCACAAATACCAACAACAACAACAGTAGCGCCCCACTAACGGCCTACTGCAACAAATGGGTGAGACCTTTCTAATTTAGACCTACATGTGTAGTTTATATAGCTTATAATTATGTATATTATATTTGTAAAAATTAAAAAAAAGAACGTATATTTTGAAATTATAAAATAGTAAACAAAAGAAAGGTAGAGAAGAACTTAAATAAACTGAATTGATAGGCTTAACTAAAGTAAGGAAAGAAATTTTAATATGAACAAAAGGAAAAAGAAATAAATTTAAATTCCTAAAATATAGAAATAGGAGATAGGGAAAAATATGAAATAAGTAAAGAAAAAATTTTATAAAATAGAATTGAAATACAATACATAAAACAAATTCTAAAATACATAAACTAAAATAGAACCAAAATACATAAGATAAAATCAAATTCGAGATACGAATAAAATTAAATAAAATAAAATAGAATCACAAAATATGATAAAATTAATTTAAAATACATAGAAATGCTTAAAATGAAAATGAAATACCTAGAATTAGAAAAAAAAAACAATTTTTTTGGAGTAAAATTGAATAAAGTAAAATACTTAACATAAAATACAATAGGTAAAATAGGATAGAATAATATACATAAAATAAAATAGAATTAAAATTAAAATAAATAAAATAAATAAATTTGTATGTAACATAAGATCGAATAAAGTACATGCATAACATAAAATAAATTGCATAAAATAATATAAATTGCATGAAATACATAAAATAAAAATAAATAATTACAAACGTTGTAATCAAATAAATCAAATGCATAACTAAATAAATAAACAAATTACTCTTATAAACAACGAAAGGCCGCAAAATAAAATAACATAATAATATATTAACTAACATAATAATATAGCAATAATAAAGTCACAACAAAGTAAAAATAGAAATAAGCAGAACAGAACAAAAATACATATAACTAAAGAAGCAAGAAAAGTAAAATACATTGACCTAAGTTTATTAAAAATGTGATTTGAAAAGATAGAAAAATTATAAAAATATAATTTGTAAAAAAATAATGTAATTTGTGAAAATAGGAAAGAAGAAGAAGAAAAAAATAATACTAATAGCAGGGTTATTTAACTTAACTATAAATTACTATAAATACTTATTTAAAAGTTAGGTTTAAGTAATGCATTATAAATAAAAATTGTATAAAATGGGAGTGCTGATGACTCTTATTATTTAGAAGGCATAGGATTTTTAGGTAAGGGGCCATCGAGATTAGGTGCGTCGATGGCCATGGATGCGGGTGGGCCCAGCATCGGGCGTCGCAACTACACCCGCGGCGCCCCCTCATATATTCGGCCTTATTTTTTTATTTGTTGTATATCTATTTCTTTTTCAGCTGTGGTAATAGGTCGTTTCCGATTCGTTTGATTTTCAGGTTTATTTTTAATTTACTGGATTATTTTGTTGCCATTCGCTTTATTTAAATATTTATTCGACTTTTCCAATTTAGTTTTAACAGTTTCGTTTTGAATTTTGATTTAAAATTTTAGTTGCCCGTTTATTTTGGGTTTTTTTGAATTTTGAAATGTCAACGGTCTGTCCGTGGCATCCGGGTTTAACCGGATGTTGTTTTAAAAGTTGTTTTGATGCGGTTTTTGCGTTTTTCCCCGCGCTTTCAAAGGCATGATTTGACCTTTTCTCTGCTTATGGCGCAGGACGGTAAGGTTGGCAAGAGCCCACCCCAGCCGACAATGACTATCCACAGTGCGACCTTAATATCATGCCGACCGCCTTCCTTACTGCCCATTTTGATGCGTTTCCATAACAGTTTTGAGTACAAAAGATGTGCGGCTTATAAGCCGGAAGTCCTTGGCCACCTCATGCCCTCTTCTGCCATATTTGGGAATGAAAACCGCCCTTGTTTCTTTCCACGTTGAGGGTATGTGGTTATGAATGATGCATGCTGCAAAAATCTCCTTCAGTTCCTTAACCAAACATGCCTGAGTCTTCTGCAGCATAATGGGAAGTATAACATCTACCCCCGCTGATTTATAAAGTGAGAAGCTTTTAATTGCCAGGCAACTTTGTCTTCTGCTAAGATTTTGTCTATCAGAGAGGTCGGTGCTAGCAGTGGCGCCACTCCTCTTCTTTGCTCCAACTCTCCAGAACCATCCGGAAAGTGGGCTCCTATTAGGATGTCAAGGCTTTCCGCTGATGACTCTGCCCATGTCCCATCAGCGCGTTTAACAAAGGTCTTGTTTGTGTGGCTTCTGGCGAGGATCTTCCCGAGCCTTGCTGTGTCCTTCGTGGACTCGATTGACTCGCAGTCATCCTGCCAGGATTTCGTCTTTGTTGTTCTTACAGCTTTTTTATACTCTCTCAGGCAGATCATATACTCCTGGAAGTTCTTCCTTGAGTAGCAGTCATTAAAGACCCTCCTGAGATTCGACACTAGGTCGCCAAGGTTCTCATACCACCAGGGTGGGAAGGTCTTTTTGCTTCTAGATATTGGACAGGAAACTTTGGAGGCTACATGAAAGCTTTTCTTTAGAGACCGAACTCGATCATCCAGACAGTTGCTCGATTGTATGGATTTTTTATTCCTACTCAGCCTATTGCTAATTATCTTGTCAAATAGACCCCACAAAGTTCGCTTCGGTTCCTATGGGGTTTTCTTATCTCCCTTTCCTATTCTACACCAAAGAGAATAATTTTATGGTCAGATAAAGATAGACGTTTTGACACCTCCGAACTCCTTGCTACAAGTTCTTGGGAGTCAGATGTCATGGTTATATCAAGGACTTCTTCCCACCCCGCGAAGTTCTCTGAACTTGGAAAAGCAGAGGTAGGAAAGCTGCCCGTATTACATATGTCTAAGTTATTGGCTAGTAAGAAATCAAAAAGAGACTCACCTCGTTCATTTGTTTCGCTGCTGCCCCACTTCGTGTGTCCGGCGTTGGCGTCACAGCCCAAAAGGGTCGCTTCCTTGTTCTCATCGGTCAACAGTTGTACTTCCGCTGGAGGTGCCGGTCGATTATGAGCCATATACGCCGAGGCGATCGTTAAACTACGTCCGCCTCGTGACTCAATCCTGACTACCGTTAGATCAAAAGTGCTGAAATAAGGTAAAAAGAATAGTATCCGTAACTAGGATGCAAGTCCTCGGTTTACCTTCTCCAAGTGTGTAGAAAAGATTGAAGTCCCTGGTGTTGAGGCCCCTGACCTTGGAGCGCCACACCCAGGGTTCCTGCACCAAGCATATATCCCTTAGGAGGACTAAAAGGTTGTCCGAGGCGAATGCTGCAGGTTAATTTGTGTAACCCTAATCATCGGACCGGGGGGCACACCTGCAGTTTTGTTGGAGGTTGACGGAACACCATCATCCGCTGGGCCTGCCAAACGGAGCTCTTGCAAGAGTTTGTTGGCATCGTCAACGTCCTCCAGATTGTTGTCAGGCGCTACTGCTGCTGGGAAGATCTTTAGATTGGCGTTCCTGGGTTCTGGATCTTGAGGCACTGGATGATTCTCCCCTCATCCAGCTTCATTTTAGGCAACCAAATGTGTGCCCGGGGTCTCCTGGGGATCTCCAAAGCCATGATGATCTTAAGATTAAGACCATCAAATGCTTTGCTTATCTTAGCAACGCACCTCTGATGATCCGACAGCCTCGGCAAATCTCTTCACAGTTGAAGATTGGAACTGGAGTTTGATTCTCCATGAGGTGGTCGACAACCATCTAAGACAGTCGTCCCTCTATGGAGCTCCAAACGGCCAGTACTTTCCTCCCACTAGCCCCCCCCCGCATCGACCAGCGCAACCTGGAGGTGATCCCTGACCACCTCGATATAGGTGTTCCTGGCCGCTGCTGCAGCACTAGTGAAAGGGCCCTCGCTCTGTTGGCCGAATTTGCCCTTCTTAACATCGCGAGCGTTCTATTCGTGCGATCGGTTGCGCTTTGCCGATTTTCTGGCATTAGGTGGTTGTTGCTGTGGCTGGGCGGCTGCTGGCTTATTGCCATGGCTGCTCTCGTAGTCCCTGAATACCGCCTCGCACCATACTCTGTCCTCTGCGTCTCGCTCTCGGACCTCGCCAGCTTCCTCGTGCCTTCTTATTTTCTTCAGAATGCAGACAGCCCTGCGGTATTTGGCTCGCTCCAAAGTACCCGAAGATTTTTTAGATCTTTTGGAAACCAATTTGGCTGGTGCGCTTCCATTTCTCTTAAGTGAACTAGGGTGGAGGGGACTATGGCTGGTACCCCTGCCCTCCCCTTCCACGGTTATTCTTTGGCTTGTGATGACCAGGGCCGCCGAGAGGAAATACGGGCCCAGGGTAAAAAGGGTGGGGCCCCTATTCTACATAAGAGTTTCGAATACTGCATCAATTTTTAAACTTTAAAAATATTTTTCCACGATTTCTGATAATAAATACTAAACAAATGTAGTTATAGTGCCCGAACCTTTATTTGCATTTAATATTCGCGACTGCCGGTGCGATTTTCAAACCGAAACTATAACAATTTGAATTCGACAGGTTACCTTCGTAGGGTTGCGTAATCGACTAATCAGCGATGTAATTATTCGGACGTAAGTAAGTGTAGCTGGATATTGAATGTGACAAACAGGTGTCGCCGCTTTTAGCATCTACAGTCGACTCGGTAATTTTATCCCTCATTAATGTTATAAGAAATATTCTGTTTATCGATATTTCTTGCTCTTATGTAGCAATGTATTGCCAGTTTTTGCAAATGTACCTAACTTTTTTTTGTTAATAGTTATAGAAAATAAGTTCTCCGAACATGAAACCGAACTCGCGACGCGCACGTTGTAGTCCGAACGCTTATCACCTGCGCTACTGCGACATGAACGTCGGCGCTGTCAAATGCTGTACTTAAGATGAGTGCAGTTTTCCCCTCAATTTTAACAGATATATGTACATACATAAAACAGCTAACACTAAAAAGTGTTAAGGAAAGTTACAGAATCGCACTTTCGTTAAGAGCAAACGCCAAAATTCGGCGACAAGCTTAACACTCGGCGAGGTGTTAAAAGTTACAGAATTGCACTACAGGCATCGGAGGGGACCGTAACCGATCAGCTATGCAAAAGCCACCCTCTGATCATTCAGCCCTCGGCACGGGTACCTCAACACCGTGGCTTAGGGTGGTGTTGGTCCGGCTATCTCCACTTCCCCCGCAACAGCGGGCGCGGTGAACTCTCAGAGCACACCGACCCGAAGCTGTGGGAGGAGTGAAGCCTTTCCTTAGTTCGTCTCATATTGGAATCTTTATCAGAGGGTCAACAGTACGACACTTAAGCCACTTCGCCACGTCACGGCGACCAACATGTACTGCTGCCGTAATATCATCTATGTTGCTTCTCCGGGTGGTAGACCTCTCCCGCCAAACGCTTATTTGGTTACGACGTTTAGTCCTTAGTGGACCTCGTGCATAGGGAAAATTAAAAATTACTATAATACCACACACAAACTTTTAAAATAATTAATTTTTAACAATATATTTAGCGCATCTACGACTGCGCACTCTCACACCGTTTGTCTTTGCATTCGATACAGTTCTATTTTCATGTCCTGTAGATACCCCCTATGTATACCAATATCACTGCGGTATAGCCCATATCTGGCAATATGCCACCGTTCCCACACTTTTCTCACGCTGTAATTTGTGATTACAACAACCACATGAAAATGACAGAAAATTCTGAGCTTTGATTGCAAATATCTCGTAAACTGCTGAAGATATTGGTTTTCCGGATTCGGATTCTTGTTACAGCGGTCGAAACGCGTCTTTTGATACCTCTCTCGATATTTTTGGAGGTGTATTATCAGTTACGTATGGTCGTAAAGAATTACCGGATTTTCCACTCAGGATTATTGCTCCCGAAGCCAAGACACGTTTTTTGATAGCTTTCCTGGCACTTTTGGACATTGTGTACCATGTCAAGTGTGATATCTTAAGCATAGACGTCAAAATTTTTACAAAATTTTAAACCTGTTTTTTATATTCTATATTGGTTTCATCGTGCATCTCGTTCTATCATTCGTTAAAAGATAGGAGTACCGGATGCGCCGCCATATTGAAGTGCCTCAGATGTAAACAAAAACTGTCAAAAATTTCATTTTGAAGTGCCTGTCAAACGTTTGACAAATAACATATCACACTTGTACTGATACACAATGCTTTTTGATGTGTTTTAACAGTTGCCTGGAAAAATAAAAATCAGGTGTTGTTTAACGCGGGTACTTGTATACCGCCTAAAAATAAACTATATACAAATGTGTTGTAATCGGGTACACTCTCGTAGCTGCTCGAATCGAAAAATACAAGGCATGTGTTCCATATCTAATAAGATAGTCTCGCATTATTCAATTGCCATTTAGCCATAATAATAGATCTGTAAAGGCAAAGTGTTGATATTTTTTTTGAAGACAAATTAAGCGGAAAAATTCACATCTTTAGCTCAATAGTTATTTCAAGCCACTAACACAATGTCTGTGATACTCAGATCGGTCAACATGAAGGTTTGTTTTATGTTATAACATCAAAATTTGAACTCTTCTTGCAGAACACAGATTATCTTTTCAATTCGGAGTTGATTTGGATATTTGTGTATACCGTTTGAGTTTAACCCGTAATAGGAAGATATATCTGAGTTAAAAACAAACTGCTGTTCTGCAAGTTGACCTACGTATTCGCAATAATATAAATAGGGAATCGTGTTTGTGTTTTCAATTAAAGACTGTATACATACATATATGTTCTTATAAATAAGCCTGCGGCATAACCTCAAACATGTAGCTGTTATCTAACTAGGCAAATAACCTTTCGGTAATACTTTCCACCCAACGTCAAGTGTTAATACACGTCAAAAAATCTAGGTAGAGGTATCAATAGCCGCGTTTTCACCTCCGTAACAATAATCTGGTGGGGGAAATTTGATATTTTTAGAATTTTGAGAGATATTTGCAGTTAAAGTTCACAATTTTTCTGTCATTTTCATGGGGTTGTTGTTGTAGCGCTACTTAGCCCTACCTAGGGAGTCAGTATCCTACCCAGTAGTATCATCAAACTCTTCTAACGGAAGTCCTAGAAACCCTGTGAGAAAAAAGTGGCACGCTGAAGGACTGCTAATACACGTTCAAAAATAGCAAGTGTCTATTTGCACATGACCGTATACGGATCCGTATTTTATAAGGGTTCCGTACAAAATGAACGGATCCGTATAAACTGTACGGAAGTGACCGTATTTTATACGGTCATGTGCAAATAGCCACAGCCCCAAAAATATCGGGAGGGTTATCAAAAGACGCGTTTAGTTCCCAGCAATGCGAATCCGCTTCCGGAAAACAAATATTTTGAGTAGTTTGCGAGATATTTGCAATCAAAGTTCACAATTTTCTGTCATTTTCATGTGGTTGTTGTAATCACAAATTACACTGTGAGAAAAGAGGACATCACCGTGGCGGTAGCCACCCTATGGCACACACCCGGAGTTGGAATGGGGTAGCCCAGAGGCCCAAGGCCGCCTACGCGGAAAGGTGTTCTGCACATTAAAAACATGGATCGGGCCCCTAAATCAGGATTTGACCTAGGCCATTTTTGGTTTTTTGTTAATAACTTTTCACTGAATTAAATTATTTATTTTCCGGTTTCGGATTCTTGTTACAGAGGTCAAAACGCGTCTTTGATACCTCTCCCGATATTTTTGGACGTGTATTAGCAGTTACGTACGGTCGTAAAGAATTACCGCCACGGCTATGGTACACACCCGGAGTTGGAATGGCGTAGCCCAGGGTTGTTTTTTGAAGCGCGGCCGAAGGGCGCCTACGCGGAAAGGTGTTTTGCACACGGGTTTTCACTAATAACTTTTCACAGAAACACAATATTGCCATTCCCCCTTCGGATTATTGTTATGGAGGTCAAGACGCGTCTTTTGATACCTCTTTTGGACGTGTATTGACACTTGACGTTGGATGGAAAGTATTACCAACCTTTCATATTGTTTCAAAGTTGTCTGACATTGTTTATGGTCACTATTTTCAAATTTACAGACGACCGATTGCTAAAATTATACTATTGGTATAAGAGACTTCGGTAACTATCTATAATGCAAAAGCGCTTTTCACATTTTTTTTGTTGTGTTTTAAGTTACTCTCGCGCCGTTTAGTGATTGGAGACAATTATTTGGGTACTGGTGCAGTTTACGGGGCCCACCCAAAACTAGACCAAAAAATGCGAGTGGGGTGTCAAAAGACGCGTATTCACGTCTAGATTTAGAATCTGAAATGAAATTTTTATTATTTGCAGTTAAAGCTCACAATTTTCTGTCATTTTCATGTGGTTGTTGTAATGGCACATTAGGCTAAGCCAAAACGGTGAAAAAGTGGCACGCGGAAGAATATCACCGTGGCGGTAGCCACGGCTATGACACACACCCAGAGTGGGAATGGCGTAGCCCAGGGCTATTTTTTGAAGCGCGGCCAAAGGCCGCCTACACGGAAAGGTGTTCTGGATCACGCCCCGAGTTGGAAAGTTTTACGCTCATATCTTTTGAACACTTGACTTTTTTGGTCTAGTTTTGGGTGGGCCCCATAAACCGCACCATTACCATTATTTGTCCAATCCTAAGATTAAAACTCCATCACCAATTTTGTACCATATGTGCCTTGGTTGTTTTTTTCCTTTGGCACTCAACTACTAATAAATTATCTAAAAATATGATAGGGGTTTCAAAAGACGCGTTTTCACCTCGGTATCAATTATGCGAACTCGAAATTTCATTTTTTTTTTTTGTTTTTGTGAAGAGATATTTGCACTTAAAATTCACAATTTTCTGCGATTTTCATGTGTGTTGTTGAAGGTGCAAAATGCTGTTGTGGTATTGGATTTTTCGCGAATAAAGCCGCTTACCATCAGCCGTTACGTCCTCATTGGCTGATCTATCTGTAAATATATTTCCACGCCTTCATTGTTTATGCTGTCGATTTTTTCCTTAAATAACTGACTGATAAGGTTGACCGTGTCGAAAGCTTTGGCCAAGTCACAGCAAGTTTGCGGTGAAATACGGTAGTAAGACAGACTCCAACACTTTCACGACTGGCGAGAGGAGTGATATCGGGCAATATGACTCCCCCACGGCAGCTGGCTTTCCAGGTTTTAGTAGTGGGACCACCTTTGCCTGTCTCCATCTTTCAGGAATGACAAAGGTGGACAGGGAAAGGTTGAAAATGTGTGTTAGGTATCTTATACCTTCGTCGCCGAGATGTTTCAGCATCAGTATGGAAATGCCACAGGGGCCTATATATTTGATGTTTCTTTGATCTCCGAATTGACTCTTGAACCTCTGTGGTAGAGATGGCAATGGGCGCATCGCTGTTTTTAGGTTTATGCTCTTCCCTGGTGGCTCGCGAATTTCCTTGTCCAACGGATGATGCATTACAAATTGTCGGATCTTGCGCATCTTTTTGGGTTCGGCTGTTGTTGTTGTTGCTGTTGTTGTTGTTTTAACAACAAAATCACTCCCCGAAGGTTTTGGGGAGTGTTGTCGAAATAACAGTCCTTGGCCGGATATGAATCCGGTACGCTCCGGTACTCCCTTGCGGTACTGCCCGACTGTCGTGGGAGCGATTTGGTATGGCCAGTGCAACCTTCTAGGTCATGTCATCCCTCCTTCCGAAAGGAAAGAGAAGATGGGTAATGAGAGGTGGGAGGCATCATATCCGTAGATCAACCATCGAGTTGCACATCATTACCTTTGTTCTCGTCGCTCCGGCGCACACACACCGCACCTACCATCATCAAATGGCCACGACAGTGGCCCGGTCTTCACGACCTGCAGCCTTGCTGCTCCCGCCTCACCTCAGTCCCCACTCTCGTCCCCCCCTACTTCCAGCATGCACGTGGGTCAGGAACATAACCTCCTCGTACCTTTCACCACGTGCACTGTTTGTCGGCAAAGACTATATACGCCTGCGGCATCGGTTAAGTGCAATAACTGCCTTGGCCTGTGCCACATCCATATGTGCTCTGGGCTCGCAAACAGGAACCTTTGGACGGATGCATTTATTGCCCCTTGCTGCAGTACTCAGCCGCCCTCCACGCCACACAACATCGGCCAAGACGCGCTGAACCCTCGACTGCGTCACAGCTTGGGACTATGCCCACCTCCACCTAGGCAACCGCATCCGTCCCTTACCCCCAGCATGCCTCCACCCTCCCTCCCGACACACTTCAAAATCCTACAGCTAAACTGCAACGGGTTAGCTGGTAAGATCGCGGAGATAACAGACTTTATGAAGTCGAACAACATTAAACTGGCCGCCATTCAGGAGACCAAACTGAATGCTAACTCGGACTTACGTACTCGTGATGGGTACAACGTACATAGGAAAGACCGTCCCAGCGGTCATGGGGGCGGCCTCGCATTCATTACACACCATACTGTACAATATAATCTGTTTGCCCCTGACGTTGACCCCAGGGACTCTACCCTAGAATGCCAGGGCATAGCAGTCCGGACAGGCGACGTCGACCTGCGAGTGTTAAATATATACATTCCCCCTGTTACGTGCTGTCCCCGTGATTATCGCCCTGATATTAGTGCGTTGCTAAGGGGCGATAACTGCCTTATCTTAGGTGATTTCAACGCACATCACGATCTCTGGCACTCCAACTTGCCAGCAGATAGCAGAGGGCACGCACTCGCGGAGCAAATAGATAATTCGGCATTCTGTACATTGAATGGAGATGCCCCCACTAGGGTGGCAGGTAACTGCCACAGTTCGCCAGACATCTCCATTTCAAGTGCGGGCCTTATCAACCACGTTAACTGGCAACCTATGCTTACACTGGCATCTGACCACCTACCCATCCTACTAGACATCGAACGATCGTCCGACTTCATAACGACAGAAAAACGAACGTACATTAACTTTAGTAAAGCGGACTGGGACCGCTTCACGGACTTTACAGAGCACTCCTTCGCTGACCTACCCACACCGACGGACGTATGCAAAGGTGAGAAAGAGTTTCGCAAAGTCATCGATTCAGCCTCTGGCCGCTTCATCCCTGCTGGCAGAATCCCGGAAATTCGGCCGAATTTCCCTGCGGAAGCAGCGGCAATGGCAAGAGAACGTGACCAAGTGAGACTCTTGAACCCCGCAGATCCAAGAATAAAGGATCTCAACGCAGAAATCCGTCGGACTGTCAATGAACATAAATTGAAGAAGTGGAAAGAACACCTAGAGTCATGCAACCTCTCCGGCGGGGTCGGCAAATTATGGTCGACAGTCAAGGCCCTATCCAACCCGACCAAATACAATGACAAGGTCGCCATTGCTTTCGGCGATAACGTCAAGTCGGACCCCAGGAAATGCGCGAGCGCATTCTGCCGGCAATTTATACTGCAATCTCCTGCGGATAGGGCTAAGAGAAAAGCCATCCGACGCGCGCACAAACACAAACACACAGCCGCGCCCATTGTCGTCTCCGCTGCAGAGGTCAAGGAAGCTATAAAGAAGGCCAAACCTTCAAGATCACTCGGACCCGACGGAATTGCCATGAAGATGCTGAAACACCTAGGCCACGAGGGGCACAAGTACTTGGCGGCTCTATTCAACCTCTCACTGTCCACCTTCGTTATACCAGATATCTGGAAACATGCGACTGTGGTCCCCCTCCTAAAACCTGGGAAGCCGGCAAATCAAGGAGACTCTTATCGTCCGATATCCCTCCTTTCGCCGGTAGTGAAGTTGTTAGAGGCTATTCTGCTCCCATATTATACTGCAAACCTGCAGCTGGCCAATCATCAACATGGCTTCCGTAAAAACCATAGCACAACATCAGCTTTGAACGCCATCGCGACGCAGATTAACTTCGGTTTGAACCAACACCAACCAAACCACAGGACGGTTCTCGTGGCACTTGACCTGTCGAAAGCCTTCGACACGGTCAACCACGCCACACTCCTTGAAGACCTGGAGGAGACACCGCTTCCTGCCGGCCTAAAAAGGTGGACCGCTAACTACCTGAACGGTCGGCTGGCGTCAGTGCAGTTTCGAAACGAGAGATGTAGACCTAGAAGAATTAGACAAGGGGTTCCGCAGGGTGGTGTTCTTTCACCCCTTCTGTTTAACTTCTACATCTCGAGCCTCCCTCCCCCACCAGAGGGGGTCTCCATCGTTTCGTACGCTGACGACTGCACCGTGATGGCCACGGGCAAAGGACCTTCGACAGACGAACTTTGTACGAGACTTAATGACTACCTGCGCGACCTTTCCTGCTTCTTCACAGAGCGGAACCTGACACTGTCCCCGACTAAATCGACAGCGACCCTATTCACTACGTGGAATGCGCAGATGGGGCAGGAGTTGAATGTCCACGTAGATGGTGTTCCACTACCTACTGTCAACCACCCCAAAATTCTAGGGGTTACATTCGACAATAGCCTCACCTTCGCTAATCATGCCACCGCAATAGCTTCAAAGGTACAAAGCCGCAACAAGATCCTCAAGTCACTCGCCGGCAGTACTTGGGGCAAAGACAAAGAAACGTTGCTGGTCACCTATAAGGCTATTGGCCGACCGGTTATTGATTATGCTGCGCCCATATGGTCGCCTAACCTTCACGACACCCACTGGAGGAAATTGCAGGTCTGCCAAAACACCGCCATCAGAACTGCAACGGGTTGTTTGCTTATGTCTCCTGAGTCTCATCTCCACCAGGAGGCTCAAATGCTCAACGTTCGCGAGCATGCGGAACTTTTAAGTAGGCAGTTCCTTCTGAACTGCCACCGTCCCAGTCATCCAAATCGACAGCTATTGGATGAAACTCCGCCCCCTAGAGACATAAGGAAGCATCTCCGGAAGCATTATGATGAGATCCGGCATCACATCTCGTTGCCGTTTGATCTGCGGGACCATAGGCGGGCCCTAAAGGACCTCCACACTGAGTCGGTGGACAGCTCCCTCAGATCCCGGCCTGTGAACCCCGTTATTGGTGCCCAACCACCCGTTCTTGCTGAGGAAGAACGTGTCCTTCCGAGGGAGACTAGAGTCATGCTGGCTCAACTTCGGTCTGGATATTGCAATAGGCTGAACTCCTATTTGTCCAGACTGAACCCTACCATACCTAACACATGCCCTGCATGCGGTATGGCCCCCCATGACACGCAACATCTCTTTTCGTGTTCTTCGGAACATACTCTTCTAACTCCCTTATCACTTTGGTCCAACCCTGTTGAAACAGCGCGTTTCCTTGGACTACCGTTAGAAGAGCCCGATGACAACTAGGAGTGTTCTGGCCCTTTGGGCAGGGCGAAGCACTGCTAACAACAACAACAACAACCTTTGTGCATATTAGTCGCCTCTTACGACCGGTATGCCTACCGCGGGCATATTCTAAGCCCCAACCCGCAGGGGTTGTTATTTGTAGTTTTTGGGTTCTGCTGAACGTTATTGCCGAAGGCGATTTATATTTTGTCGTTGGGTTGATTCGGATCGCGCAGAGATTTCACCGTAGACCAAAGTTTTTTTTGGTGCAAACAACAACAACGAGAGTTATTAAGGCTCAAAGTTTATTTAAAGCTTGTGGTAGTAGTGGTCCAAAAGGGGAAAGTGGGGCATCAAAAGACGCGTATTTTGTGAAGAGATATTTGCAATCAAAGTTGCGGTAATACTTTCCATCCAACGTCAAGTGTTAATACACGTCCAAAAATCTAGGTAGAGGTATCAATAGACGCGTCTTCACCTCTGTAACAATAATCTGAAGGGGGGATTTCAGCGACTTTCCCCAGAAGTTGCAGTTGAAGAATGCAGAAGTGCGAAGGGGGAGAAGAGTTGAAGCGGTTGGTCAAGGACTGGTGCGTATGCCTAGGTGGTAGTAGGCTGGGTCGCGCACTACGGCGCACTTTTGAAGTCGAAGGAATCTCATTACCGGAAGGTAAAGGCGAATCGGATGACGTTGAAGGTTGTATTTGTATTTGTATTTGTATTTATTGAGTGATTTTCCTAGCACAACAATTTTACAAAAATTTTATTATAGTGCTAGTCAGGAATAACATGTTTAAGACTAGTTTAAATAGATATATCAATAATCATTAAAGGAAGAAAGAATATAGGAAATGGTCATTGTGTACACAATGGAAAGGAAAAAAGAATAACAAATATTAGAATACATTGAGTAGTAAGAAAAAAATAAAAAATAAAATAAATAAATAAAAACATTAAAATTAATTCTAAACTTATGAGTCATTATAAAAACTAGTTAGCTCTTTTTTGAAGCGCAGCGCATTACTTATCAGCCTTAGTCTAGAGGGAAGTGAGTTCCAAAGACGTATCGAAGTAATAAAGAACTGGCGATCAGACGTTAGCATACGATATCTGAAGTGCGTAAGGAGTACGGATCTTGATGATTGAAGGAAAGTTAGCCTTCGATATAAATACCATGGTTTCTTCGTGTATATTAATTTGTGTATGGCCACAAGCGTTTTAACTTTTAAAAGATTATCAAAAGAAATGCCAAGCAACTGTTCCGCGTGAGAAGAGATGTGGTCAAGTCTACCTAGCCCGTAAACATATCTGGCAATGTTGTTGTACACAACATTAAGTTTCTTTTTGCATACATAGTCACAGTTAGAGTAGATCTCACAGCCATAAAGTAGCGTAGGTATTAAGTACGCTTTCGCTATAAGCAGTCGAATGTTTAACGGAGTGTAATATTGTGTCAACCAGAGTGTGCGGAGCATCCCATACACTTTTCCTACCGTGCTAAAAATATGGTCTTTCCAAGTCAATGTTTTGTTAAAAACTATACCTAAATTTTTGGCAGTGTCAACGTATTCTATAATAGTATTGTCCAAGGTTAAATTATCCAAGCCAGTTGTTACGAACGACTTTCTATTAATAACTATACATTTCGACTTCTTAGGGTTAAGACATAAGCCGTTCATTGAGGCCCACGCACCAATATTATTTAAGTCATATTTTATGTTATCTATACATGAATTGATACGATCACTAGGGCAACACAAATACAATTGGACGTCATCAGCATAAATATGAACTTTAGAATACTTAAGGACATCAGGCAGGTCATTTACGTACAAAACAAATAACAGGGGACCAAGGATTGAGCCTTGTGGGACACCTCGCAAAACACTTAGGAAATCAGACTTAATACTACCCACGCTTACTGCCTGAGTTCGGTCGGAAAGGTAGGATCGAATGAGGGCTGACGCATGACTAGAGAAGTTAAACCGATTTTCAAGTTTCAGACAGAGCAGAGTATGGTCAACCGAGTCAAAGGCCTTAGAGTGGTCGAGAAGGGTTAAAAAAGCAGTATTATTCAGGTCAATTTGTTCTCGAATATCTTCTATCACAGACAGAAGCGCCGTTGTACAGCTTCGGTTTGGCCTGAACCCAGACTGGCAATCTGTCAGAAGGTTGTTTTCGTGCACATACGAGGTGATCTGTCCATGCAAAATACGCTCGGCTACCTTCGATAAGAATGGCAGAATCGCTATAGGCCTATACTCTTTGTTTTGCTTAGGAATAGGCATGACCTTAGCAGCTTTCCAACACTTAGGAAACATACAAGTAGTCAGAATCGAGTTTACTAAATGTGTAACGTAGGGAAGGATTTTTGGGAGAATTACTTTTAAAAATTTTGCACATATACCATCAACCCCTATAGCATTTGACTTCACAGAAAGAATGGCTTCCACAACATCACAATCATCGACACAATGAAACTCAAAAGGACGAGCATCAACATTGGCACGAACACAATAGTTGTCAACACAAATAATATCTGACAAAAAAGGAAGACTTACAAAATTGTTATTTATTTCGTTTATATCTACGTCGACGAGGCTAGAGGGGTCAACTTTGGGTTTACCAATCCCGATTTCCTTAATCACGTTCCAGGTAGCCCTAGAGTCCAAGGCAGAAGTAAACCTTTCTTTATAGAAATTCTGTTTTGCCGCACGGATGGATTTGTTTACTGCTAGTCTAGCCGCTTTGAAACAGATATGGGCATCGCTAGTTCTGTACCTTTTCCACCGCGAGTATGCGAGGTTACGAAGTTCAATTAAATTTTTTATAGTAGCATTAAACCAGGGATGATTGTTGTGTCTAACCGTTTTGACTTTTAGGGGAACATAGCTGTCAAAGAGCCTATTAACGTGGTTTTGCAAGAACATGGCCTGGTCGTCAACCGATGTCAACGTTCGAATCAAACTCCATTCGACCGCTCCACATCTGTAGCAAGGGAACTGTAGTCAATACTTCTAAAGTCACGATACGTAAATGAGTATGTCTTACATGTTGTTTGGAAGTTGTAACAAAGAAATATGAGGTCGTGCCTAGAAAAACAAGATGCGGATAGTTGATTGTAGTGGAGTAGTTTCTGAGGGTGATTTATGAAAAATAAATCCAGCAATGAGTAGCTAGAATCTGTGAAGTGTGTTGGTAGTACAGAATTTGTGTTGAAAAGTCCAAGAGATTCCATGCTTAGTTTTAAGCTGGAATCCACGAGAAGATTGCAGTTGAAATCACCAGCAAAGATAATATTTTCATAGCTCACGAGTAACGGTTGAAGAAACTCGACAAACCCAGAGAAATCTACTCGGCGATTTGGTCTGTAAACACAGCCTATAAGGAGCTTTTGATTAACACCAGAGAACAACTCAACAAACACATATTCTACAGAATCACTAGGACTAGAACCACAAATAATTTTACAAGACAAACTACTTTTAACATATATAGCAACACCACCACCATGACCACATCTATCAACCCGGAAAAGTTGGTATCCACTTAATTGAACCAAGTCAGGTTTATGGCATGCAGAAAACCAGGTTTCAGAAATGCATATGACGTCAATGTCAGACCCTTCGAATATAAATCTTAGTTCATCGAGTTTTTTAAATAAACTTTGCGCATTGATGTGAACGATTTTAAGCCCTTTAGTTCGCTTACTGACTACGCGCAACAGAGTACGTAGACAGTTTTTGGATGTAGACAACCTATAGTCAGAGACCATCATTTAAAAACGTAGGTGATTTAATGCTCTGCACTGCATTGAAAAATGGCAACATAATTGAAAAAGAGAAATAAGGAAGATAGATAAGACAGCGATAGTTTAGAAATTTACAAAAAAATATTATAAGCTTAATCCTAGTGGCCATCCCGTTATGCATTTGCTGCTTGCTCACGAAAGGAGCTTCCGCTTTCTACGCCGTTACTCTCAATGCCATCGAGAAAATCAAGGCTGTGGATTACTTCGGGACTGTCATTCGCTGTTCTTTTTATATGCACCAGGCCCCTAAGGGTAAATACGGATGATACTTTTTTCCTTTTTTTAGACGGATCGCTGCTTTGAAAATTTCGTAGTTTGTCTTAGACAGCGAGGCATTTAAGTATATCGGCGCATCCGAATTTATACCGACATGGACTAATCGCAGTCCCTTCGTATTTATGCCGTAACAGTTTAGTCGCTTGAAGGTCGTAACGGTTTTCAGCAGCACATTCCTGTCTCTAGGCGACTGGAATTTAATTATTATGGGCGGGTCTGTAGGGTTGTTGTGGGCTTTTTGCAACCGGAAAATGCTTTTTATGGGGGGTGGTGGTAGATTTAAAGTGAATCACAGGTGGTGGAATAGACTTTGTAAATTTTCTCCTTCCTCGAAGGGGATTCCATGCATCCGGACGTCACAAGCAGCAATTTGGCTCTCTTGTGTTGACAAATTTTGCTTCAGAATTTTTATTTCATCTTCCAGATTACCAATGCGTAGAACCGTGTTCTCCAGTTTAGTGACACGACCACTTAACTCGTTAAAATCTTTAATCAACGCATCAAATTTGTCCTCCAGTTTTTTGCATACAAAATCAATAACCAGTTTATATGCAGCAGAGACACAAACCACGGTTATGAGCTTAAAGCACAAAAGGAAGCTTGAAGGTCTACTGTAGATTTAGGCGCGAAGATGCACAATAGTTGTTGGTGGATTGAACAAAAATCAAATTGCCGAAAAAAAGAAGGCAGGAGCACCAATGAAGATTTACTTCGAACTTACTTTGGAGTTATGGACCGCCGGAGCAGATGAATTGATGTTTCACATATGAATCTCACTATGATTTACGCTGTGAAGGTAGCTTAAGTAATTTTGGAATCCAAGAAATATAATGATTTTGAAAAATTAGAGCGCGCACCAATAAACTTTACTTTTACACACCAAGGTTGCCAGATTGTGTAGCTCGACAGCAAGGCGCAACGTACGTATCAGTCCATAAAGTCCTGTTTCCAAGTCCAGAGCATATAAACAGGTGGCACAGGTCAAGGCAGTTATTGCACATGACTGATGCCGCCGTGTAT
Source organism: Sphenella marginata (assembly GCA_951509765.1). NCBI lineage: Eukaryota > Metazoa > Arthropoda > Insecta > Diptera > Tephritidae > Sphenella > Sphenella marginata. Next base: position 79,595,935 of record OX608080.1, on the reverse strand, counting down.
AATCTTAACCGACAAACAGTGCACGTAGTATAAGGGACCAGGAGCTGATGGTTATGACTTATATTCGTAGCCCCTGCGGGTTGGGGCTTAGAATATGCCCGCGGTAGGCATACCGGTCGTAAGAGGCGACCAATATGCACAAAGGTAATGATGTGCAACTCGATGGTTGATCTACGGATATGATGCCTCCCACCTCTCATTACCCATCTTCTCTTTCCTTTCGGAAGGAGGGATGACATGACCTAGAAGGTTGCACTGGTCATACCAAATCGCTCCCACCACAGTCGGGCAGTACCGCAAGGGAGTACCGGATTCATATCCGGCCAAGGACTGTTATTTCGACAACACTCCCCAAAACCTTCGGGGAGTGATTTTGTTGTTAAAACAACAACAACAACAACTTATATTCGTGCTGCTGCTGGAAGAAAAGGGGCTTATTGTAGGGGCGAGAGACGGCGGACGATCAGCATTGCTAAGATCCAGATGGGAAGTGCTACGTAGAGAGTAGCTGTGAGCGCTGTGTGAGATGTTGACGCCATTACCCCTGCGGGTAGGGGTTTAGAATATGCCCGCGGTAGGCATACTAGTTTCGTGTAACCATCTTTTACAAATGGAGCATTGTATGGAATGTGAGCGTTTCACATAGATAGAACAGATCCATTTTCTTTGGCCCGGTTTGGATTCAATACCGGCCCGTAGCAAGAGAGTCTTGAGCAGCCCTGCAGGGAGCTGCTTGGAGGATGACATTATTGGGGGGAGGGGGATAACTGACGGTTTGGGCAGGGGGTAGCGAAATAACAGCCCTTGGTCGGGAAACACTCGAGTCATTTATAATGGAATCTACTTTAATGTAATATTCTTTGGTTATTTTTACAAATATATAATAAGTAGGTATTTCCTAAATTTATGATTTTGAATATTTTGTGAGTGGTGAAAAAGATTTTGATTTTGAATTAATAAAAGATGTAAAAAATATATTTCTCTGCAAGATAATAACTTTTATTATTTAAAGTTATTTTACATTCCGGTACGTAGAACCTGCTGTCGTGGGAATGGGGAGCGGTGTCTTAGTATGGGAGCACGATAGCCTCTAAGCCTAAGTACTTGTGCCCCTCGTGGCCGATGTCTTTCAGCATCTTCATGGCAATTCCGTCGGTTCCAAGTGATCTAGAGGGTTTCGCCTTCCTTATAGCTTGCGACTTGGCGGAGACGACAATGGGCGCGGTTGTGTGTTTGTGTTTTTGCGCACGTCGGATGGCTCTTCTTTTGGACCTATCCATAGGAAAATGGAATATGAATTACCAGCAGAATGAGCTCGCGCATTTCCTGGGGTCCGATTTGACGCTGTCGCCCAATGCAATGGCGACCTTATCATTGTATTTGGTCGGATTACATCGGGTCTTGACAGTCAACCATAATTTGACGACCCCGCCTGAGTGGTTACATGAATTTCAATTTATTAAGTATTTTTAAATAATAAAAAAATTTTCGGATATGGTGATCCAAAACTGACCATGACTCGAGGTGTTATTTCCACTTTGTCAACTTGATTCTGGGATCTGCGGGATTTACTAGTCTCACTTGGTCACGTTCTTTTGCCATTGCCGCCGCTTTTGCGGGGAAATTCGGCCGAATTTCCAAGATTCTGCCAGCAGGGATTAAGCGGCCAGAGGCTGAATCAATGATTTTGCGAAACCCTTTTTCACCTTTGCGTAGGTCGGCGTGGGTAGATAAGCGAAGAAGCGCTCTGTAAAGTCCGTGAAATTTAATGTACGTTCGTTTTTCTGTCGTTATGTTGTCGGACGGTCTTTCGATGTAAAGTAGGATGGGTAGGTGGTCTGATGCTAATGTTATCCTTGGTCGCCAGTTTGCGTGGTTTATTAGGCCTGCGCTTGAAAAGGAGAAGTCTGGCGAGCTGTAGCAGTTGCCTGCCACCCTAGTGGGAGCATCTCCATTCAGTGTACAAAATGCCAAGTCGTCTATTTGCTCTGCGAGTGCGTGCCCTCTGCTATCGGCTGGCAAGTTGGATTGTCAGAGATCGTGGTGTGCGTTGAAGTCACCTAGGATTAGGCAGTTATCACCCCTTAGCAAGGCACTAATATCAGGGTGACGTGTTGTTGTTGTTGTAGCACTACGTTGCCCTGCGTAGGTAGTCAGTATCTACCTCCTAGAAAACTATCGGCTTCAACAGGGGAGGACCAGAGGGATATGCGTGTTAGAAGGGTAGGCTCGGTTGAGCAGACAAAACACAAACACAAACAGCCGCGCCCATTGTCGTCTCCGCTGCAGAGGTTAAGGAAGCTATAAGGAAGGCTAAACCTTCAAGATCACTCGGACCCGACGGAATTGCCATGAAGATGCTGAAACACCTCGGCCACGAGGGGCACAAGTATTTGGCGGCTCTATTCAACCTCTCACTGACCACCTTCGTTATACCAGACATCTGGAAACACGCGACTGTGGTCCCCCTCCTAAAACCTGGGAAGCCGGCGAATCAAGGAGATTCTTATCGTCCGATATCTCTCCTTTCGCCGGTAGTGAAGTTGTTAGAGGCTATTCTGCTCCCATACTATACTGCAAACCTGCAGCTGGCCAATCATCAACATGGCTTCCGTAAAAACCACAGCATAACATCAGCATTGAATGCCATGTTGTTGTTGTTAGCAGTGCTTCGCCCTGCCCAAAGGGCCAGAACACTCCTAGTTGTCATCGGGCTCTTCTAACGGAAGTCCAAGGAAACGCGCTGTTTCAACAGGTTTGGACCAAAGTGATAAGGGAGTTAGAAGAGTATGTTCCGAAGAACACGAAAAGAGATGTTGCGTGTCGTGGGGGGCCATACCGCATGCAGGGCATGTGTTTACTAAAGTACTGCACAAGCTGATTCGCTTTTCTATGCACACACTGTGATTCGGTGTTATTGCTTATGTTTGTTTTGATTCGTTTGGGCAAACGATCAGCACTCACACGACAGCAAGCGAGAACAAGAGTTGAGCGGCAATGAAGCAGGTCTCGTGTTGAGTCGTTTGATCTATTTCGATTATTATTGTCTTTCGAGTGACGAGCGATATAACAGTAACAACACCATTTAATGCTGCAAATAACTCGCGTCATTCGGTGCATGCAATTAAATCGTAGCTGTCGGTCAGTCTTTTTTAAGCATAACAAGTTATAATAGAAGAGGACGCTAAGATGGAAGGAGGTGTAAGTAAATTTTATTATTGTGTATTTTATAAGCATTATCAATGCTCTATTACCTGATATGTTTATCTTCATATGTACTTACATTATAAGGAATTAAAATAAGTACAAATGTACCTGATTAAACTAATTTTGTTCTTTGGTTTTAATTATGCCTGCAAAAATTTAGAAAAAAGCATTTTTGTGCAGATAAAATAGCGTGTAATCATACAGACAACATATTCAGCCAGAAATCGGTTACATTTTTTAAAAAGTAACTATAAATAAATATCTATTTGTACATTTATATTTTTATTGAAGTTACATTTGCTTGGTGGGTTTTGTGCTAGGGCTTTAAGAAAAAGATGCCAGGGCCGAAATTCATTATGTATAGTGTTTATTATGGGACGGGTTTGTGCTGATTTCACATGTGTAAATAGTTTAATTTGCTTAAAGCAACATACACAAAATAAGACTACCTGCTTCCTATTTTTTGGTGAATACTCATAAAAATGTACTTACATATGTATGTAGATGGGTATGGTCATAGAAATTTGCGAACTCTTTGTATTGAATGGGCTGGTTAAGGATAAACAGCAGTAGGTAGATTTTTTATTGCGCTTGAACAACTGAAGAATTGCATAAACGGTGACTATTTGTTTTAAATTTGGGTGTCTAAACTCGTTAACTAAATAAACACAAAGGACATACTTGCAAGAGGGATTGCGAATTCACCCGGCAGTAGCAGGTAACTATTTTCGCTTTTGTCTTCCCTTAAAAACCTTTCATATATTTTAAACAATGATTAGGTATGCTAAATACGTGTTAAGATGCAAAATTTATGCATACCAATTTTTCCGTTACTCATTAAAAATAATATGAAAGAAGAAAGGCAAATCATGAGAAAAATACCATTAGTGGGATTCTTTAATGACCGGTTTTTACGATCGTAGTGGGATTTTTTGAGTTTTTCAGATCATGCAGGTTTGTAGTTTATTGAATTTTAGTGTAATAAGATATCAATCTTAAGCCTCTAATTTAATTACCTGTTTTTTGGCAATTTGTTTTCTAGCCAATAAAAAAAATCGACCTTAGCATTTCGGCTAAAAAAAATTACCAAAAATCGGGTAATTAAATCAGAAGCTTAAGATTGCTATCTTATCATACTAAAAGTCAATAAACTACAAATTTGAATACTCGGAAACGCTCTAAAAATTCTTAGTAACAATCTCAAATATTTCCTAATAATTCGCTGAATTTTCCTGAATTTTGCACTTAATTCTAAACTTTTGTTTACAATATTTGTATTGTATTCCTACATACATTTTCATAAGAAATTAGCGAAATTATTTTTAAAGAAGTACCATTGGAGAAACCTGCAGTGTAACGTTTTGAAATAGATTAGAGACAAACTGTAAGCAAACGGTTGGAGTTGAATATGAAACTATTGCCTTTCGAATCAATTGTCAACCGACTCAACTGCCTTTCGAGTTAAGCATAAAACGAGCCACAAAACAAACACTCATTTCTAAATGCTTGCAGTGCCGTCTGATGCGACGTCTTGCTTGCTTACAAGCAGTTCGGCTCATATCGCGTGTTATTGTTGTGCATAGCAAGACACACAAATATTTGCGAGTGGCTTGAAAGGGCGAACGGATGATTCGTTGCAGGCGTTTAGTGTTTACTATGGTAGGGTTCAGTCTGGACAAATAGGAGTTCAGCCTATTGCAATATCCAGACCGAAGTTGAGCCAGCATGACTCTAGTCTCCCTCGGAGGGACACGTTCTTCCTCAGCAAGAACGGTTGGTTGGGCACCAATAACGGGGTTCACAGGCCGGGATCTGAGGGATCTGTCCACCGACTCAGTGTGGAGGTCCTTTAGGGCCCGCCTATGGTCCCGCAGATCAAACGGCAACGAGATGGGATGCCGGATCTCATCATAATGCTTCCGGAGATGTTTCCTTATGTCTCTAGGGGGCGGAGTTTCATCCAATAGCTGTCGATTTGGATGACTGGGTCGGTGGCAGTTCAGAAGGAACTGCCTACTTAAAAGTTCCGCATGCTCGCGAACGTTGAGCATTTGAGCCTCCTGGTGGAGATGAGACTCAGGAGACATAAGCAAACAACCCGTCGCAGTTCTGATGGCGGTGTTTTGGCAGACCTGCAATTTCCTCCAGTTGGTGTCGTGAAGGTTAGGCGACCATATGGGCGCAGCATAATCAATAACCGGTCGGCCAATAGCCTTATAGGTGACCAGCAACGTTTCTTTGTCTTTGCCCCAAGTACTGCCGGCCAGTGACTTGAGGATCTTGTTGCGGCTTTGTACCTTTGAAGCTATTGCGGTGGCATGATTAGCGAAGGTGAGGCTATTGTCGAATGTAACCCCTAGAATTTTGGGGTGGTTGACAGTAGGTAGTGGAACACCATCTACGTGGACATTCAACTCTTGCCCCATCTGCGCATTCCACGTGGTGAACAACGTCGCCGTAGATTTAGTCGGGGAAAGAGTCAGGTTCCGCTCTGTGAAGAAGCAGGAAAGGTCGCGCAGGTAGTCGTTAAGTCTAGTACAAAGTTCGTCCGTGGAAGGTCCTTTGCCCGTGGCCATCACAGTGCAGTCGTCAGCGTACGAAACGATGGAGACCCCCTCTGGTGGGGGAGGGAGGCTCGAGATGTAGAAGTTAAACAGAAGGGGTGAAAGGACACCACCCTGCGGAACCCCTTGTCTAATTCTTCTAGGTCTACATCTCTCGTTTCGAAACTGCACTGGCGCCAGCCGACCGTTCAAATAGTTGGCGGTCCATCGTTTTAGGCCGGCAGGAAGCGGTGTCTCCTCCAGGTCTTCAAGGAGTGTGGCGTGGTTGACTGTGTCGAAGGCTTTCGACAGGTCAAGTGCCACGAGAACCGTCCTGTGGTTTGGTTGGTGTTGGTTCAAACCGAAGTTAATCTGCGTCGTGATGGCGTTCAAAGCTGATGTTGTGCTATGGTTTTTACGGAAGCCATGTTGATGATTGGCCAGCTGCAGGTTTGCAGTATAATATGGGAGCAGAATAGCCTCTAACAACTTCACTACCGGCGAAAGGAGAGATATCGGACGATAAGAGTCTCCTTGATTTGCCGGCTTCCCAGGTTTTAGGAGGGGGACCACAGTCGCATGTTTCCAGATGTCTGGTATAACGAAGGTGGACAGTGAGAGGTTGAATAGAGCCGCCAAGTACTTGTGCCCCTCGTGGCCTAGGTGTTTCAGCATCTTCATGGCAATTCCGTCGGGTCCGAGTGATCTTGAAGGTTTAGCCTTCCTTATAGCTTCCTTGACCTCTGCAGCGGAGACGACAATGGGCGCGGCTGTGTGTTTGTGTTTGTGCGCGCGTCGGATGGCTTTTCTCTTAGCCCTATCCGCAGGAGAATGCAGTATAAATTGCCGGCAGAATGCGCTCGCGCACTTCCTGGGGTCCGACTTGACGTTATCGCCGAAAGCAATGGCGACCTTGTCATTGTATTTGGTCGGGTTGGATAGGGCCTTGACTGTCGACCATAATTTGCCGACCCCGCCGGAGAGGTTGCGTGACTCTAGGTGTTCTTTCCACTTCTTCAATTTATGATCATTGACAGGCCGACGGATTTCTGCCTTGAGATCCTTTATTCTTGGATCTGCGGGGTTCAAGAGTCTCACTTGGTCACGTTCTCTTGCCATTGCCGCTGCTTCCGCAGGGAAAGTCGGCCGAATTTCCGGGATTCTGCCAGCAGGGATGAAGCGGCCAGAGGCTGAATCGATGACTTTGCGAAACTCTTTCTCACCTTTGCATACGTCCGTCGGTGTGGGTAGGTCAGCGAAGGAGTGCTCTGTGAAGTCCGTGAAGCGGTCCCAGTCCGCTTTACTGAAGTTGATGTACGTTCGTTTTTCTGTCGTTATGAAGTCGGACGGTCGTTCGATGTCTAGTAGGATGGGTAGGTGGTCAGATGCCAGTGTAAGCATAGGTTGCCAGTTAACGTGGTTGATAAGGCCCGCACTTGAAATGGAGATGTCTGGCGAACTGTGGCAGTTACCTGCCACCCTAGTGGGGGCATCTCCATTCAATGTACAGAATGCCGAATTATCTATTTGCTCTGCGAGTGCGTGCCCTCTGCTATCTGCTGGCAAGTTGGAGTGCCAGAGATCGTGATGTGCGTTGAAATCACCTAGGATGAGGCAGTTATCGCCCCTTAGCAACGCACTAATATCAGGGCGATAATCACGGGGACAGCACGTAACAGGGGGAATGTATATATTTAACACTCGCAGGTCGACGTCGCCTGTCCGGACTGCTATGCCCTGGCATTCAAGGGTAGAGTCCCTGGGGTCAACGTCAGGGGCAAACAGGTTATACTGTACAGTATGGTGTGTAATGAATGCGAGGCCGCCCCCATGACCGCTGGGACGGTCTTTCCTATGTACATTGTACCCATATCGAGTACGTAAGTCCGAGTTAGCATTCAGTTTGGTCTCCTGAATGGCGGCCAGTTTAATGATGTTCGACTTCATAAAGTCTGTTATCTCCGCGATCTTTCCAGCTAACCCGTTGCAGGATTCTGCCAGCAGGGATCTTTCCAGCTAACCCGTTGCAGTTCAGCTGTAGGATTTTGAAGTGTGTCGGGAGGGAGGGTGGAGGCATGCTGGGGGTGAGGGACGGATGCGGTTGCCTAGGTGGAGGTGGGCATAGTCCCAAGCTGTGACGCAGTCTAGGGTTCAGCGCGTCTTGGCCGATGTTGTGTGGCGTGGAGGGCGGCTGAGCACTGCAGCAAGGGACAATAAATGCATCCGTCCAAAGGTTCCTGTTTGCGAGCCCAGTAGCCCGTTTCTGTATCCCATCGATACGATTTTTAACGCAAAGTGCAACCCTGTTATGTAGTTATCGCTGACCAGTGTTTCTATAAGCGTGGTAGATATGTATTTTCGTTACGGCGATCGATAAAATTAACGCAGCCTATAGTGGCAGTGATAACAAGCGTAGAATCCAAAATAATTGCATTGTGTGCAAATTTTTAATGTTATTAATATTTACTCAAAGTTAGTTCTTAGAAAAATATAAAAACAAAAAAAATATTTAAAAAAAAGATGAAAAAAAGAAAAGCTTGCCATGATTCGAACTCGGAATCCCCCGCTGGTTAGGGCAACATCACAACTACTAGGCTATTAAGACAATTGCTTGGCGTGCGTCAAATGTTCTATTTGGCACCTAAGCCTTGTGGGCTATCATTTTATCATTTTTACATAACACACCACGAACATATCGCAAGGTGAATTTTTTTCATACAGAAACACTTTTCATAACGAATTCGTTACGAGCCATGCGATAAAAACTCATTCGTTAAGTTAACGCAAAGTTACAGAAACGGGCTACAGAGCACATATGGATGTGGCACAGGCCAAGGCAGTTATTGCACTTAACCGATGGCGCAGGCGTATATAGTCTTTGCCGACAAACAGTGCACGTGGTGAAAGGTACGAGGAGGTTATGTTCCTGACCTACGTGCATGCTGGAAGTAGGGGGGGACGAGAGTGGGGACTGAGGTGAGGCGGGAGCAGCAAGGCTGCAGGTCGTGAAGACCGGGCCACTGTTGTGGCCATTTGATGACGGTAGGTGCGGTGTGTGTGCGCCGGAGCGACGAGAACCGCGGGACGCGCGTGTGCGCGAACAACATGGTGCCTCAAAAGTACTAAAAAAAGTACGGGTTCTGGGGATGGCAGGGTTAAGCCCTGAGCATCCAGATCTATGCAACCATCTCTTGCATTTACTGCATTGAACGGAATGTGAACGTTTAACATATATTTTCTTCCAGCAGACGCAGCAGATCCAGTCTCTTGGTCCGGGGTTGGATTCGATACCAGCCCGTAGCAAGAGACATTGGAGCAACCCTGCTGCAAGGGATTGCTCCGAGGATGACAATTTAGGAGTGAGATTGGACAAATTGGACAGGGTTACACTGAAATAACAGCCCTTGGCCGGGTAAAACCCGGGTCATTCCGGTACGTAGAACCGGCTGTTGTGGGTGCATTGAATGCCATCACGACGCAGATTAACTTCGGTTTGAACCAACACCAACCAAACCACAGGACGGTTCTCGTGGCACGTCGAAAGCCTTCGACACAGTCAACCACGCCACACTCCTTAAAGGCGTGGAGGAGACACCGCTTCCTGCCGGCCTAAAACGATGGACCGCCAACTACCTAAACGGTCGGCTGGCGTCAGTGCAGTTTCGAAACGAGAGATGTAGACCTAGAAGAATTAGACAAGGGGTTCCGCAGGGTGGTGTCCTTTCACCCCTTCTGTTTAACTTCTACATCTCGAGCCTCCCTCCCCCACCAGAGGGGGTCTCCATCGTTTCGTACGCTGACGACTGCACTGTGATGGCCACGGGCAAAGGACCTTCCACGGACGAACTCTGTACTAGAATAAACGACTACCTGCGCGATCTTTCCAGCTTCTTCACAGACCGGGACCTGACACTATTCCCGACTAAATCGACAGCGACCCTTTTCACCACGTGGAATGCGCAGATGGGGCAGGAGTTGAATGTCCACGTAGATGGTGTCCCACTACCTACAGTCAACCACCCCAAAATTCTAGGGGTTACATTCGACAATAGCCTCACCTTCGCTGATCATGCCACCGCAATAGCTTCAAAGGTACAAAGCCGCAACAAGATCCTCAAGTCACTGGCCGGCAGTACTTGGGGCAAAGACAAAGAAACGTTGCTTGTCACCTATAAGGCTATTGGCCGACCGGTTATTGATTATGCTGCGCCCATATGGTCGCCTAACCTTCACGACACCAACTGGAGGAAATTGCAGGAAGCCAAAAAACCGCTATCAGAATTGCGACGGGCTGTTTGCTTATGTCTCCTGAGTCTCATCTTCACCAGGAGGCTCAAATGCTCAACGTTCGCGAGCATGCGGAACTTTTAAGTAGGCAGTTCCTTCTGAACTGTCACCGACCCAGTCATCCAAATCGACAGCTATTGGATGAAACTCCGCCCCCCAGAGACATTATGAAACATCTCCGGAAGCATTATGATGAGATCCGGCATCACATCTCGTTGCCGTTTGATCTGCGGGACCATAGGCGGGCCCTAAAAGACCTCCACACTGAGTCGGTGGACAGTTCCCTCAGGTCCCGGCCTGTGAACCCCGTTATTGGTGCCCAACCACCCGTTCTTGCTGAGGAAGAGTGTGTCCTTCCGAGGGAGACTAGAGTCATGCTGGCACAACTTCGGTCTGGATATTGCAACAGGCTGAACTATCTGTCCAGGCTGAACCCCACCATACCGAACACATGTCCTGCATGCGGTATGGCCCCCCATGACACGCAACATCTCTTTTCGTGTTCTTCGAAACATACTCTTCTAACTCCCCTATCACTTTGGTCCAACCCTGTTGAAACAGCGCGTCTCCTGGGACTCCGTTAGAAGAGCCCGATGACAACTAGGAGTGTTCTGGCCCTTTGGGCAGGGCGAAGCACTGCTAACAACAACAACAACAACAAGCAGACAAAAAGATGATTTGTATTATGGGGGGACAAGCCGCATGTCGGACAATCATTAGGCAAGTCGGGGTTCAGTCTGGATAGGTAAGAGTTTAACCTACTACAATATCCAGACCGGAGTTGAGCCAGATTCACCCTAGTCTCCCTAGGCAGCTCGCGCTCCTCTTCGGCAACGGGTGGTGTTGCTGCCTGAAGAACGGCGTTCGCCGGGAGAGAGCCAACAAAGGAATTTACGTATTCGTATAGATGAGGGTGAGGGTGAGGGCCTGCCGGTGCACCTTAGGATCAAAAGGCGTGGAAATCAGGTGCCGGATCTCATCGAAGTGTTTGCGTAGATGGCTCCTTATGCTCCTGGGGGGCGGATTCTCGTTGACCAGGCGTCCGTTCGGATGCTGCGGTTTGCAACAGTTGAACAGGAATTGCCTGGTCAACATCTCGCTATGCTCTTCAACGGCGAGCATTTTCGCTTCAGTATGAAGATGATGCTCAGGAGACATAAGAAGACACCCAGTGGCGGTACGAAGGGCGGTGTTTTGGCAGACCTGCAGCCTCGTCCAGTGTGTGTCAGCTAGCCCCGGCGACCATATTGGCGTCGCGTAGCTCAGTACCGGCTGGCCATTTCTTTATATGTAGCTAGTAACGTTTCTTTGTCTTTACCCCAAGTGCTGCCAGCTAGCGACTTGAGGATTTTGTTACGGCTTTGGACTTTATTGGCAATTGCCCCCCTAAGATTTTGGGATGTGACATAGTTGGTAGCTTGACACTATCAACGTAGACGTCTAATTCCATGTTCACTTGCATTGTCCACGTCGTGAATAGGGTGGCCGAGGACTTATTCGGTGACAATGCCAGGTCTCTCCCGGCGAAGAATTCGGACACGGCTGGGAGGTATGAGTTTATGCGAGAGCAGAGTTCTTCAACGGAGGGGCCTGTTGCCAAAATCGTACAATCGTCGGCGTAAGAGACGATCGAGACACCCGCGGGGGGGGGGGGGGGGGGGGGGAATAGTTAAATAGAAACGGTAGTTGGCAGTCCAACTTTTAAGACAGGGGGGAAGGGACGAGTCTTCAAGGTCTTTCATTAGTTGCGCATGATTGACCGTGTCAAAAGCTTTGGCCAGGTCAAGCGCAACTAGCACTGTTCTGTGGTTTGGACGCTTTTGGTTTAATCCGTCCCCTATCTGAGTGGGTATGGCGTTCAGCGCGGTGGTAGTGCTGTGGTTTTTGCGGAAACCATGCTGATGTTCGGCGAGTCGCAAATTAGCGGTGAAGTACGGCAACAAGATAGATTCCAACACCTTCACTACTGGCGAGAGGAGAGATATCAGGCGATATGACTCCCCTACGGCAGCTGGCTTGCCAGGCTTTAGTAGTGGGACCACCTTTGCCTGTCTCCATCTTTCAAGAATGAATGCGAACGTCTGAACGCAAATTTTTCATCACCTCGGTACGTCATTGGAACTCTCTACCAAACCGATTTAGGACTATAAGCAATGCACTGCTTTTCAAGAAAAGTTTAATATGTTTTTATAACCGCTCCTAGTTTTTACTCTCATTGACAACTTTACTTACATTCCTACTTGCCCTTTTCTTTTCTTTTTTTTCTATTTTTATTCTATTATTATTTTCTCTTAATTCATCTCCTCAACTTGTCCTCAACTCCTTAACAGCTCTTCGAACTCTTGTTATTAGATTAAGCTCTTTTAGACTAAGGATCTTGTTGCGGCTTTGTACCTTTGAAGCTATTGCGGTGGCATGATGAGCGAAGGTGAGGCTATTGTCAAATGTAACCCCTAGAATTTTGGGGTGGTTGACAGTAGGTAGTGGAACACCATCTACGTGGACATTCAACTCCTGCCCCATCTGTGCACTCCACGTGGTGAACAACGTCGCAGTAGATTTAGTCGGGGACAGAGTCAGGTTCCGCTCTGTGGAGGTCTTTAAGGAGTGTGGCGTGGTTGACTGTGTCGAAGGCTTTCGACAGGTCAAGTGCCACGAGAACCGTCCTGTGGTTTGGTTGGTGTTGGTTCAAACCGAAGTTAATCTGCGTCGTGATGGCGTTCAGTGCTGATGTTGTGCTATGGTTTTTACGGAAGCCATGTTGATGATTGCCCAGCTGCAGGTTTGCAGTATAGTATGGGAGCAGAATAACCTCTAACAACTTCACTACCGGCGAAAGGAGAGATATCGGACGATAAGATTCTCCTTGATTCGCCGGCTTACCAGGTTTTAGGAGGGGGACCACAGTCGCATGTTTCCAGATGTCTGGTATAACGAAGGTGGACAGTGAGAGGTTGAATAGCGCCGCCAAGTACTTGTGCCCCTCGTGGCCGTGGTGTTTCAGCATCTTCATGGCAATTCCGTCGGGTCCGAGTGATCTTGAAGGTTTAGCCTTCCTTATAGCTTCCTTGACCTCTGCAGCGGAGACGACAATGGGCGCGGCTATGTGTTTGTGTTTGTGCGCGCGTCGGATGGCTTTTCTCTTAGCCCTATCCGCAGGAGAATGCAGTATAAATTGCCGGAAGAATGCGCTCGCGCACTTCCTGGGGTCCGACTTGACGTTATCGCCGAAAGCAATGGCGACCTTGTCATTGTATTTGGTCGGGTTGGATAGGGCCTTGACTGTCGACCATAATTTGCCGACACCGCCGGAGAGGTTGCATGGCTGTTCTTTCCACTTTTTCAATTTATGATCATTGACAGTCCGACGGATTTCTGCGTTGAGATCCTTTATTCTTGGATCTGCGGGGTTCAAGAGTCTCACTTGGTCACGTTCTCTTGCCATTGCCGCTGCTTCCGCAGGGAAATTCAGCCGAATTTCCGGGATTCTGCCAGCAGGGATGAAGCGGCCAGAGGCTGAATCGATGACTTTGCGAAACTCTTTCTCACCTTTGCATACGTCCGTCGGTGTAGGTAGGTCAGCGAAGGAGTGCTCTGTAAAGTCCGTGAAGCGGTCCCAGTCCGCTTTACTGAAGTTGATGTACGTTCGTTTTTCTGTCGTTATGAAGTCGGACGGTCGTTCGATGTCTAGTAGGATGGGTTGGTGGTCTGATGCCAGTGTAAGCATAGGTTGCCAGTTAACGTGGTTGATAAGGCCCGCACTTGAAATGAAGATGTCTGGCGAACTGTGGCAGTTACCTGCCACCCTAGTGGGGGCATCTCCATTCAATGTACAGAATGCCGAATTATCTATTTGCTCTGCGAGTGCGTGCCCTCTGCTATCTGCTGGCAAGTTGGAGTGCCAGAGATCGTGATGTGCGTTGAAATCACCTAGGATGAGGCAGTTATCGCCCCTTAGCAACGCACTAATATCAGGGCGATAATCACGGGGACAGCACGTAATGGGGGAATGTATATATTTAACACTCGCAGGTCGACGTCGCCTGTCCGGACTGCTATGCCCTGGCATTCAAGGGTAGAGTCCCTGGGGTCATGCTGGGGGTAAGGGACGGATGCGGTTGCCTAGGTGGTGGTGGGCATAGTCCCAAGCTGTGACGCAGTCTAGGGTTCAGCGCGCCTTGGCCGATGTTGTGTGGCGTGGAGGGCGGCTGAGTACTGCAGCAAGGGGCAATAAATGCATCCGTCCAAAGGTTCCTGTTTGCGAGCCCAGAGCACATATGGATGTGGCACAGGCCAAGGCAGTTATTGCACTTAACCGATGCCGCAGGCGTATATAGTCTTTGCCGACAAACAGTGCACGTGGTGAAAGGTACGAGGAGGTTATGTTCCTGACCCACGGGCATGCTGGAAGTAGTGGGGGACGAGAGTGGGGATTGAGGTGAGGCGGGAGCAGCAGATCCAGTCTCTTGGTCCGGGGTTGAATTCGATACCAGCCCGTAGCAAGAGACATTGGAGCAACCCTGCTGCAAGGGATTGCTCCGAGGATGACAATTTAGGAGTGGGACTGGACAAATTGGACAGGGTTACACTGAAATAACAGCCCTTGGCCGGGTAAAACCCGGGTCATTCCGGTACGTAGAACCGGCTGGGAATGGTGAGCGGCCGCTCGGAAGGTCTACTTGCTGATGTGCATTGTTAGTGCTAGTCGTGGAGACTGATGTAACAGAGTCAGACATATGTGGCGGAGCGATACTTGATCGGCGGCGGCCACAGGACGTCCTAGGACGTGAACAGCAGGGGGCCACAAAAGTTCTGTAAAAACTAGCGGGTCTATGTGTAGAGGGATTTAGTCCGGAGCAACTAGTTAGATGCAACCATCTGTTACAATTAGAGCATTGTACTGAATGTGAACGTTTCACATAAATTTTCTTCCAGCATATACAGCAGATCCATTCTCTAGGTCCCGGGTTGGATTCAATACAAGCACGGAGCAGGAGAGTCTTGAGCAGTTCCGCTGCAAGGAGCTGCTCGGAGGATGACATTTTTGGGGGGGATAACTGACGGTTTAGGCAGGGGGGTAGTGAAATAACAGCCCTTGGTCGGGGAAACCCCGAGTCATTCCGGTACGTAGAACTGGCTGTCGTGGGAATGATCAGGGTGACGTGAATGATTTCAATTCTAACCTCAGCAGTAGGACCCTTTCCCTGCCTAAAACGGGTCGAACCACTTCGCGGAATCAATGCATTTCGCTAAAGCTTTCACTACACAACCAGAGACCTCCGTAAGGTCAAGAAGGAAAGGTTTACCCAGGATGGCCAGCCTACGCCTCACAGTGGGGTTTTTTTTTTAGTTTAGCTTGCCAAAACAAAAAAAAAAATGATTTCTAAATAAAAATACCGTTGTCATATTGTTAAATATTATAAAATATTTATTTTGTCATTAAATTCAATACATATTCATTTGGTATTAGTATCAATATCAAAAGCAGTATCATCATCTGCATATGAGCATCAAGTTGCCGTGATTTTGCCGGGAAAGAATTAATTTTGCCGCGTAATTTTTTCTCCGAATTTTGGGGTGCTTCGCTAACTTGACGTCAACTTACGAAGCACCCTAATGAAAACCGGAAAAATTAGGTGCCTTATAATAACAAAAGAATACCCTGTTTTTTTTCATTGAAATCGGTCAATGTCTTCTGCCTCCGCAGTGCCTTCAAAATTTATAAGACCGCTAAAATATTTTCACCGCTGCGGAGGCAGTTACTCTAATCCGAATTGGTCGTAATTTAAGCCCAAAAGGCACCAGATTTTCACTATTTTTTGTTATTTCTGTGTAAAACAAAAAGAAAGTTGGTGCATTATTAAATTTTGTGACATACGATAAAATTGAAGCATGTTTTTTAAAAAACGTAATTTAAATAAATCAGTGTTACCAACCAAGTGCGACATAGTTGAGTATTTACTCTTTTTAAAGAACTATGGTATCAAAAAAAAATAAAAAACCTTTAAGCTTTCAAGTTATGCGGGAATTGTGGCAGCCGAAATATTAAAATTGTGGCATCGAACAGGAATTCCTGTTATCACTGCATCCCCTACGAAACGAAATATTTTAAATATCATAAAAAAGTATCGTGATGTTACCAGATATCCAATACGATTTAAAAAGGACGAATGGAACAATCTGTTTCGAATTTCGAAGTGCAGGTGTAGTATTGGGGATATTGGGAGTTGTAATTGTTCTGCTGGTCGTCAAACCTCACAAACAGCAAAACAGTTTTTAGTAGATCAGTGCAGTACAAGACTGAAACAAATTGATTCTCTAGAAGGGTGAGTTGGGTACGTTCCCAAGATTTTGAAGCCGAGAGTCCTGGGCCATCGCTGAATGTGTGCGAAATATCTTTGTAACAAGAGACTGAATTTTTTCTATTGAATGGTTTATTGCAGAATTCTTATGCCATTCCCAAAATACGGAACGTTTCGTTCGTGTTGTTAGTGAATCTGCGCTAGCAGTTACAGATCATAATCGCTTGGGCCATATTTTTTCAAAACTGGAAAGCAGGTACACCTTGCTTCAACTAATTTTACATGGACATACACATACACTCATATGTAGTATTTTTATTTGTAGAAGTTACATATGGGTGTTTCCACGGTCGCGAACAGTACGTTCGTACGCGTTTATGGGCCAAAAAACCAAGTAAACATAGGTTTTTTTTTTTTTTTTTTTTTTGTTGCTACTTTGATAGCATTTTGGAAGGTCAATTTTAGGTGCAAGAGGCAGGTTTGTTCGATTTTTAGTTTAGACTGTGGGGGCAATAAACATGTGGTCGCGAACGTACGCAAAATGGAAGTGACTTTTTTGTGCAACTGGAAAAATTCAAAATTCAGCGAAATGGAATGGATTTTTTCAAAATGGTTGATAACATATTGAAGTGGCATAAAGTGACTTTCTTTTCGTTTATTTAGCTTTAACATATATTCAGCACATTTTTATATATACGCTGAAATACCGGTCGCGAACGTACGGGTCGCGAACGTACGATTTTTCCATACACTTTCTTTTCCTATTTTCGGCATAATGTTTTACAAATTATATGAATAGGAACACTTAATTCACAAGTTTAAATATTATATGTTGTATTTATAAAGAAAGAAGATAGCATAAATTATTAGACTCTACTGAAATCCCGCGGCTCACACCGAAAGACTAGAAAGTGGCTTGCATAACATAAAGTATACTCACTTTAATGTATGGTTGGAAAATTTATGAATAACTTCATTAAAATTATTCAAAACCCTATGATCCATTATTAACCATGCAAAAAAAGTATATTAACAACCTATTTTTTCTTGCTTCAGTTTTTGGTAGGAAAAAATATATCAAAATGCAAAACGGTCGCGAACGTACGCAACTTTGAGAATTTAAAAAAATGGTTTGGTAAACCCTTCAAGAGAAGTAGTTTTGGTTTTCAATTAAGTGCACTCAACCGGCTTTAGAAATGTAGTTCTATACATTTCCTTACACTCCTTGAGAAGTGGTAACAAAAAATGTATTTTTTTGGTCGCGAACGTACGATCCAGCAGAGGTAAAAGTTTCAATAAAAATTTACAGTTAAGACATCGTCGTTCACTCTTCTTTCATTTTGATGGTCTTAACTGATATTCATGGGGGTATTTTGTTGCAAAAAAGGATCGCTAGTATAAGTCGAACATGTGAAAAAATTGAAAAGAAACAGGCCTTTAAAACTGGCTGGAAATGAAAAACAAATTTTTTTCATGTTTCAAGCCCAATTTTTCATAAAAAAATTAAAATCAACTTCCAAAGCTTTATATTTATAAAAATTTGGGTAATTTTGTATAACAGGGTTAAGCAAGAATTTATTTTTATCAACATTTAAAATTTTTGCTCTGGTTGACCATTCTACGGAAATGCTCATATACAATATGTGCAATTAAACTTCAAGTCACCGTAACTTCTTTGTTTATTTATATATTTTTTACTTCAAAGATAACAAGTGTATGGCTTGCTGAGCCGTTTATTATTATGAAGAGAAAAGTTGTATATAGGGGGTAGATTCCGAGTTACGCGGTCTAACTCGGTTTGGGGTCTGTTTTGAGTAAAAGGACATTCAGGAGATATGTAGTACTAAAAAATACCTATTCAACGATATATCAACCTTTGCAATCGGATTATAAATAAAAAAAGTTGTGAATAAAAATCGATTTTGGCTGTTTTTAGGACTCTCGCAGGATCACAATTTTTATCATCCCTAATTCACCGCAGGGTCATCTTTCATCCTAGGGGGGTAATTGCAAACTTTTTTTTTGTATGGGCACCAAACCGGTCTACTGTTCATTAAACCTAACAGTAACTCAAAAAGAATTGTTTTTGTTTTTTCTTTCCAAAATTCAACCTTAACGCGAAGAGATCGGTTGCCACTGCCTTTGAAAAACGGTATCAGTTTCTAAACAAAATTTATATATGTAATGGTTAATAATACGAATTAGCGGCAAATTATGGCACAAGTCCGGATTCGATATCTCGCCTCTAATGGTTTTCATTAGGGTGCTTCGCTAAGTTGACACGAACTCGCCATACAAAAAAATCATAAAATAAGTGAAATTCAAAATTTATTCGTTCCCGGCAAATTAGCGGCACATTATGGCACATGTCCGGATTCGATATCTCGTCTCTAAAATGATTTTCATTAGGGTGCTTCGCTAAGTTGACACGAAGTTCCCCATACAAGAAAATTTGAAAATAATTCGCCCCTATTACGGTTGTCAACATCAATTGTCACTTCGTATTAATATCAACATCTCGTCGTATCAATATCAACGTCGCGTCAATGCAATACTGGTATTTACTTCATCAATGTATTGACTTTGACGTGTTATCGATAATTTAATAGCAAAACTACGATCCTTATACTTTTGACAGTTGTTTATTTACAATTTGTAGCGTATATACTTCTGCTTAAGATTTGAACTTTTGTTTAAAGATGTTTTTTTTTACATTATAAGCCGGAAAAAGCAACGCAAATCGCGGTAAAACTTTCCGTCGAACGTCAAGTGTAAATACACGTCCAAAAATCTAGGTAGAGGTATCAAGAGACGCGTCTTCACCTCCGGAAAAATAATCTGGAGGGGAAATCAGATATTTTTAGAATTTTGCGAGATATTTGCAGTTAAAGTTCACAATTTTTCTGCCATTTTCATGTGGTTGTTGTAATGGCACATTAGGCTGAGCCAAAAAAGTGAAAGAGTGTGCGTATCGTGGCACGTTGCTACGGTTCAGGCAACCACCCGGAGTTGGAATGGAGTAGCCCAGGGAAAGGTGTTCTGCACATAAATACCATGGATCACGCCCCGAATTGGGGATCTGACCGGGGTCGGTTTTTCACTAATAACTTTTCACTGAAACAAAATATCGGATTTCCCTCTCCAGGTTATTGTTACGGAGGTAAAGACGCGTCTTTTGATACCTCTTGAGATTTTTGGACGTGTATTAACACTTGACGTTCGATGGAAAGTATTACCCAAATCGCAAACGTTTGTGCTGCCTTACATAATCGTTGTATTGACTTTAATGTAGAGTCATCAAGCTACAATTCATCATCCGAAGCTGAAAATGTCCAAGATTTGTTTGAAGTTAATTTATCTGACGACTTGCAAAACATGGAAGCTTCGTCAACAAATTAAAGAAAGCTTTTTGTCATTCGTTTTTGGTTGTTTTTATTAAAAAATATAAAATACTTCAGTATTTTCTGCATAAAACAAAAATATTATTCTGTTTAAAAATTAATATTTAAACAATGCAATTCATGCAACTTCCACTTTTGGGAACACCTTGAGCCATTCCTTTCGGGTTAAGCTGCTTGCCGAATTGAAGAAGGTTGGCGACCTGCTTGTCCAATGGGCTCAGCACCAATTGCCTGTAGCTTCCTCCTCCTGTGGCACGGCATTCCTGCTTGTTGTGCACTAGCTTTTGCCCTTGCACTTCAGATCCCTCCAAACCTTTAAATTCACAAAAAGTTAAACCATATAAGTTTAAAAATAGGTTGTTTTTCACCTCTTGCCAACCCTCACCATCCCTGAGTGGTGGAAAGCCTTTAGCAAGCGCAGGATTTTTTTCTAGTTCTAAAAGAAGCTGCGCAAATTGGTTGTTGTTTGTTATTTTAATTTTTCTCTCCATTTTCCTGAATTAAATAAAAACTAAACAAATAAAGTGTGTAAAAAGGTATAATTCAGAATTATTTTACCAAATTTTACAGCAGAATATTTAATTGAGCGCTCGTCGTCACCAAAAACTGTGTTGACAAGTTTTATGTTGACACCCGTCAATAGAATATCACTATTGTTGCCGTAAATACCAAAATAGTATCAACAGCTGTCAATAGTTATCGAAATTGACAATGTCGATACCAATTCGTCAACATCAAGTCAATACTTAAAAGTATTGACAACCGTAATAGGGGCGATTGAAATTCAAAATTTATTCTTTCCCGGCTATTTTAAGGCAAATAAATTAGCGGCAAATTATGGCACAAGTCCGCATTCGATATCTCGTCTCTAACATAGTTTTCATTAGGGTGCTTCGCTAAGTTGACGTCAACGGCGTCCACGTAGATGGTGTTCCACTACCTACAGTCAACCACCCCAAAATTCTAGGGGTTACATTCGACAATAGCCTCACCTTCGCTAATCATGCCACCGCAAAAGCTTCAAAGGTACAAAGCCGCAACAAGATCCTCAAGTCACTGGCCGGCAGTACTTGGGGCAAAGACAAAGAAACCTTGCTGGTCACCTATAAGGCTATTGGCCGACCGGTTATTGATTATGCTCTTTTCGTGTTCTTCGGAACATACTCTTCTAACTCCCCTATCACTTTGGTCCAACCCTGTTGAAACAGCGCTTTTCCTTGGACTTCCGTTAGAAGAGCCCGTTGACAACTAGGAGTGTACTGGCCCTTTGGGCAGGGCGAAGCACTGCTAACAAAAACAACAACAACAAGCACCCCAAATTTCGGAGAAAAAATTACACGCAAAATTATTTCTTTCCCGGCAAATTATCCACCTGGTCCCGTCTCCATTCGTTTTGGGTGCTTCGCTAACTTGATGCTCATCATATTTTCACTATAACCTGCAATTTCTTAAGCCTTTTTCATCAAGTCCAAATAAAAGGAAATATTTCTAGACTCCAGAATCTGGAGATATTACGATAAAACCTAAATATATAAATTAACACTAAAGTTTAGTTTGGAAAAAGATTGAAAAGTGCTTTAAATAAGTTATAGTACAATTCAACTTAGCGTATACTTTATAATAGTTATAGTGATGCTGAAGTCAGTTTCTTCAGTTTAACCTGTTTAGAGTTAGAGAAGCAAAAACCTGTCCCTAAAGTTGCTGCTAACTCACTCATTTTTAGTTCAATTACAATTGCAGTATACTTTTAAAGGATTTAACTGTTAGTTTTGATTAAAAATAATTGAATATGCCTTGCTTTAAAGAAAGTGAAAGAAATGGACATTGATCGTTGTCATACAACTAGTTTATATATCTACATTTAGAGACTACCGCTCTATTGATCATAATGCTCTAAGCTCTGATCTGTCTAGTGTAGACTGGTGCCAATGTTGGAATCTGGTTACTGCTAACGAAAAGCTTAGTTTCTTGAATACTAAAATACTAAAAGCTTTCAATAAGCATGTTCCCGAACGTGTAGTAAACACAAAGTTCAAGTCCCCATCCTGCGAATGGTATAACCGTAATGTAATTGTAGCAATAATGAAGCGAAGCAAGGCATACCGGGAATGGAAGAATTATAGGACCGAATATTATTGGAGCTTGTTTAAAAGTGCCAGGAACACAGCCACCAAAATTGTTCGAGCACAAAAACGTGAATATTTTAGGTCCAAGCTCAATCCATCACTTCCTTGTAATACATTGTGGCGTAATTTGAAAAATTTGCATGTATATGGCAAGGAAAAAGCTGATTGTAAACTAAATGCCAATGAACTAAATAATGCTTTCATTAGAAGTCCACAAAGTCGTGCACCAATCGATCTTATCTCGGGCACTTCTTTTGAGTTTTCAACCATGTCTGAGAATGATGTTGCAAGATGTATTTTTAAAATAAGATCCAACGCAGTGGGTGAAGATGGAATTTCATTAAAGTTCGTTAAAATCATTTTACCGTATGTATTAAGTTGCCTTGCCCACGTTATCAATCATTGCATTACAACGTCATGCTTACCTGATTTGTGGAAAGATGCAATTGTAAAGCCTGTGCCTAAAAAACGCCCTGCAAGCTCACCTAGTGATTTTCGCCCGATAAGTATTTTACCTGCGCTGTCAAAGGTTTTTGAGAGACTACTAGCGGAGCAAATTACACTACATATTCAATATAATAATTTACTTTCGCCCTTTCAATCTGGATTTAGAGCCAAGCACAGTTGTTCAACTGCGCTCTTAAAGATATTAGATGATATTCGGGTGCCCTTTGATAGAAATCAGCTAACGTTGCTCTGTCTATTAGATTTCTCGAAAGCCTTTGACTCCGTTAATCAACCCCTACTTTGCAAGAAACTTGAAAAATACTTTGGTTTTAGCGAAAATGCGGTGAAGATTATGAACAGCTATCTGAACGGTAGATGCCAGCGAGTAAGCACGGGCTATGAAGCATCGCAGTCAAAGCTTTTAACATTGGGAGTTCCACAGGGTTCCATCCTGGGACCCTTGTTATTCAGCCTGTTTCTAAATGATATTTTCAAACAATGCGATTTCGTTAAAATGCATTCCTATGCTGATGATGTGCAAATGTATATCTCTGATAATTTTGATAAAACCAATGACCTTTTCTCCAAACTAAATTGAGATTTACTGAAAGTGTCGCAGTGGGCTGACAAGAATGGTCTTTGTCTAAATGCAAGTAAGTCTTCTGTGTTACCGATCTCTAGAAAAAAGGTTGTTATTGGCAATCTTCCACAAGTACATATTGATAACAGTAAGATTAATATTGTTAATAAAGTTAAGAACCTGGGATTCATGGTGAACTCTAGTCTTACTTGTGTTGATCACATTAATTTCATGGTAGGCAGAGTGTATTGTACACTTCGAAATCTAAGACAATCGTCTATGTTCACTAGACCTGGCGCAGCTTATATGAGACTTTTTTTTTTTTTGAATCTCAAGTGTGGGTAGCGATAGAAATATGCCATTGGATGTCAAAATCATTATGTAAAATTTTCAGGTCAATCGGAATGTGCCAAGTCGTGCCCTAATGAGGTCAAAGGTCACAATTTACCAAAAACCAGCAAAAACATAAATTTTTTTTTCTCATAAATTTATTTTATAATTTTATTTTTATATATATTTGTTAACTTTACATAAGTGAGTTTTTTGTATATGACGGATAAGTAGTTTGCCATCCCAATGTAAAACAAAAGTTTCAGGAATCTATAAAACTAGTAATCAAAATAACAGTAAAATTAATAAAATTATTTTTAATAACCTCGAAAGTCTCCATAATTTGTTTGCATTGACGCCGACGATATTCCTTGCGCTGTTTACGCAAACTCGTGCAATTGAGAACAAGGTCCTTTAAATCATGTCCTAATGCTTTTGCAGTGGCTGAAATAAAGTGAATCGCAATGGAGACGACATACTACCGGCATCCATACAAGCTAACATTCTGTCGTCAATGAATTTTGTTTTTCCATTCACTTTATTTGGCTTATTGGAGCATTTGGCAATCTCACTGCTGTGTGACATGTTGAAAACCTCCGCAACCTCGACACTGTCATGCTCACTATCATCAGAATAAGAATATACTGTATTGAGGTCTAAAACGAAAATTCTTTTATGTAAATGAAGACATAATACATTCAAGTAAATAAAATTCACCTGCAGCGCTTCCTTGTTCTCTATATTTTTCTATTCGTCGCAGTTCATTCTCCAATCTTTTAGTTTTCCGCTTTTCTTTACTTTCGAGATTTTTATCTACGCAAGTCATGCTGCCCACACGCCCTTTCTCACGTTGTTTAATTAAAAACATTCTGTCTTCCTCAATAGTTATTAATTTAAGGGCATCAACGTGTGCAATGTCAAATAGATCATTTAAATTATCAATGAATTCAGCTCTTTTTGAACATGACTTGCATATTTGGATTTGTTATGTTTTTGCACTGACCTCCACTCATTATAAAGTTTAATAACTTTTGCTACACATGTTCTTTCATTTGGTGTCGGTATTCGACCTTTCTCCCAAAATGGTAGGATTTCCTTCACCACTTGGCGTGCACTTTCATTTATTGTTTTATTTTTATAGCGTGTATTATAAAAAAAGAACTGCAACACTTGCTTATTAGAAGGCAATTTCACACCAACTATTTTAGGTTCACACTTTCCTATTAAATACACATTATCGTCACCAGATCTCAGTCGTCTCGTCGTTAGACTTGCTTGTGAAGCCATGATTATTAATAAATTTAAGAAAAAATAGAGTTATTGTTAAACTGATAATAATTGTTCCACAATAGTAAACTTTAGAATAACTTCGATTCTCTTAACGTCACACAACTGAATGGGACAATAGCTTCGTTCGATTGCTGCTAACTATGAATAATTATGAATAATTATTCCTGAGAAACCGTTCGTTTGCCACCAATTACGGTGCATTCAGCAGCCTTTTGACATTTAATTGAGAGAGAGAGCTGCAATTCGCTGAACAGCTGATCGTGACATGGCAAAACAACAACAAAAAATTCAAATTCAAATTATCACATGTATCAGCAGATATGTAATTGTGAAAATAGGAACAAATGTAGCACTTAAAGTTTTTACAGTTAATTCGCGAGCACTTCTTGTGTTCGTTCATTAGCACAAAAATTTGTACTCTAACTACACAAAGGAGATTTTAAATGAAAATTTCAACTGAAAGAATATTTATTTTGATCATTATATGGATGCATAATAAATTTAAAGTTATTCATGTTTTTAAATTTATATATATGTATGTATATATGAGAGAAAAAAATTCATGTTTTTGCTGGTTTTTGGTAAATTGTGACCTTTGACCTCATTAGGGCACGACTTGGCACATTCCGATTGACCTGAAAATTTTACATAATGATTTTGACATCCAATGGCATATTTCTATCGCTACCCACACTTCAGATTAAAAAAAAAAAAAAATTGCGCCAGGTCTAATGTTCACGCCAGTTTTCATTCGTAAGAAACTTGCAATTCAACTACTGTTGCCCATTATAACTTACTCTGAGTTGGTATATAATAAATTAGACTCTTGTTCCGCTCATAAAATTGATGTTGTTTATAACCATATAACGCGTTATGTGTATGGCCTAAGTAAATTTGAGCATCGAACTCCATACCTGCTAACATTAGAAAAGGCATACACGAAAGGAACTACAGAAAAATTATCTACCAATACTTTTCAACGTAAATTGCTTAAATTGGCCACCTATTAAACCATCTAATAAACCATTGATTAGTTTTTATCTGGTTTTGCTGTTATATTTTTACTATTTTAAAAAAGTTTTCCATGAACAGTATTGTATTATACGCTACTTATTTTAACATTAACTTCGAAGTTCGAATGTAATTGCCCTTGTTTACATATATAGATATTGTTACAAAAGCTTTATGTGATAATGGTTGTACTAAAAAAGACTGCAATTAGGTCTTATTGTACTAATGTTTAATTATAATAAATGAAATTTTTCTCCAATTATCAATTTTTCCCAAAAACTGACAATTAAAATTCATTACGAATTATTGTTTCTATGATCTTAAGCTTGCAAAACTTACAAATATGTAAAAACAAGAAAGATCGCAAAAACCAACAACAAAATATTAAGAACCGTAGCACGGGTTTACGTACATAAATATGAACAAACAAAAAAGTCCAGCACACACATTCGTTCGTATGACCGAAGGTCTAACAACAATGTGTGCTCACTGTTGGCAAGAACAAACAAACAAAAGGGAATTAATTGGAGTGGAGATAAGTGCATTGTGACGTCACAGGGCATCATAGCTTAGATGTTAGAATTTTCTAACAGCGGCTTTGGTGCAGACACTGGTTCGCATCCCAGTGTCCGAAAAGGGATCTGATGATGAGCTTGGAAACTCTGAAATATGTAATCCTATCCATCGCTGTGATTTAACAATGTAATTTTTCTCCAATTATCAATTTTTCCCAAAAACTGACAATTAAAATTCATTACGAATTATTGTTTCTATGATCTCAAGCTTGCAAAACTTACAAATATGTAAAAACGAGAAAGATCGCAAAAACCAACAACAAAATATTAAGAACCGTAGCACGGGTTTACGTACATAAATATGTACAAACAAAAAAGTCCAGCACACACATTCGTTCGTATGACCGAAGGTCTAACAACAATGTGTGCTCACTGTTGGCAAGAACAAACAAACAAAAGGGAATTAATTGAAGTGGAGATAAGTGCATTGTGACGTCACAGGGCATCATAGCTTAGATGTTAGAATTTTCTAACAGCGGCTTTGGTGCAGACACTGGTTCGCATCCCAGTGTCCGAAAAGGGATCTGATGATGAGCTTGGAAACTCTGAAACATGTAATCCTATCCATCGCTGTGATTTAACAATGTAATTTTTCTCCAATTATCAATTTTTCCCAAAAACTGACAATTAAAATTCATTACGAATTATTGTTTCTATGATCTCAAGCTTGCAAAACTTACAAATATGTAAAAACAAGAAAGATCGCAAAAACCAACAACAAAATATTAAGAACCGTAGCACGGGTTTACGTACATAAATATGTACAAACAAAAAAGTCCAGCACACACATTCGTTCGTATGACCGAAGGTCTAACAACAATGTGTGCTCACTGTTGGCAAGAACAAACAAACAAAAGGGAATTAATTGAAGTGGAGATAAGTGCATTGTGACGTCACAGGGCATCATAGCTTAGATGTTAGAATTTTCTAACAGCGGCTTTGGTGCAGACACTGGTTCGCATCCCAGTGTCCGAAAAGCGATCTGATGATGAGCTTGGAAACTCTGAAACATGTAATCCTATCCATCGCTGTGATTTAACAATGTAATTTTTCTCCAATTATCAATTTTTCCCAAAAACTGACAATTAAAATTCATTACGAATTATTGTTTCTATGATCTCAAGCTTGCAAAACTTACAAAGAAATGAAAAATGAATATCGATTACCCCGAATGCCATAAAATATGTAGGGAGCGTTTTGACCAATTTGTTTTAAAGTGAGACGATTTTTATAGCCGCTATTGACTAGACAGATCAACTGTTTCTTTTTTTGATTGAAATTTTAAATATAGAGAAACAAGTCTTCCAGTGGTACGCAGTATACATGTGCTTTGTACTCTATGATTTCTTGGTAGGAATTTAAACAATTTTTAAATGTTTTACCATTAATTTACTTTTTCTTCGCATGTTAGCAACCAATTGCATTAAGTTGATATTGAAAATAACCACCAAGCTGGTTGCATTTTTGTCAAATTGAGTAATAGATTTCTTGTAAAGTAATAGAAGTTTACTTAAAGTACACTCCAGGTAGAGCACATCACTAAACTGACTATGATATACTTAAAAATTAAGTGCAGCAGGCGCGTATTCAGGGGGGGGGGGGTTCGGGGGTTCAAAAATCGTAAACATGAGTGTCCCTCGTTATTAGAGTCACGGTTGCCAAAGGTTTAACCAAAAAAATGAACAAGAAGTTAAAAAAAATTTCCAAAAATTACTAAGCTGTACACAACGCAGTCGTATTGAATTATCAGAGAAAGTAACAATTAAATTGTACTTATACTTGTGAGGTGATACTAAAGGCCCCTGCGGGTTGGGGCTTAGAATATGCCCGCGGTAGGCATACCGGTCGTAAGAGGCGACCAATATGCACAAAGGTAATGATGTGCAACTCGATGGTTGATCTACGGATATGATGCCTCCCACCTCTCATTACCCATCTTCTCTTTCCTTTCGGAAGGAGGGATGACATGACCTAGAAGGTTGCACTGGTCATACCAAATCGCTCCCACGACAGTCGGGCAGTACCGCAAGGGAGTACCGGAGCGTACCGGATTCATATCCGGCCAAGGACTGTTATTTCGACAACACTCCCCAAAACCTTCGGGGAGTGATTTTGTTGTTAAAACAACAACAACAACAGGTGATACTAAAAAGTGACGCTAATTTGGCAAAAAAAGATTGAAAACGTTTAAAAGAAAGCCCGGTATGCTGTTGAAAAGAAAATGATTAAGAAATATTTTCAAGTATTTCTTGACTATGAAATTTCATGAATAGCCAACAAATCGCACCCTAAACACAAAAGGGGCACAACTCCAAAAAATTTCAGGTGGTTTTTTTGACATTTATCCTTTCACAAACGCTTGATCAACTATAACAGCCGATTTTTTTCTTAATGATTATCATCTTCAACTAAACGGCTACCGTCCTGCTTGGTTTTATAAAAATAGAGCTAAGCTAGCTATCTAGAAGCGTTCAAAGCAAAGCACCTCTAATTTTGAGTTGTGACCCTTTTGTATTTAGGGTGCGAAATGTTGACGTTCCGTTTTGCATGTTGAATAATTGCAATTTTCCGCTTTTTATATGAATTTCAATGTTATTTCATTTTTTGTTTTTATTTTTCCGAAGCTTCAGCTTTTCTTCAAGAAATAAAGCGACAACTATTTACTTCTTGCCAAAGCCTGAAGAAATCCTACACAAAATTTGAAAACAAACAATAAAAATAAATATTGTTTTGTACACGGATAAAATATTTAGCCTAGATTTAAAACTTTTTGGGGCTACATATTCAAACTGTTGTTTGGAATTTTTAGTAAGATTTACTTCCTTTGACTAATTTCATTATTTTTGTATGAAAGAATGTGCAAAAAAACAAGAAAAATACTGCAACTCAAAGTTAAGAACTTTGTGGAAAATTCAAGAAAACTCGAAAAATTTTCATAAAAATTTCTAACTTTTTAGTAAAAATATTTAAATTTTTTCGAGTTTTCAGTTTTGTGGCCCGTTCAATTAAAGTGAACAAAGATAGCAATCTTAAGCCGCTAGAAGAATTACTCGATTTTTGGCAATTTTTTTCCTAGCCAAGTGCATTATCTTCCATACAAATTTATAAGCGTAATATTTTTATATTGAAGAAAATGCTCTTGGTCGGCTTTTGACAATTGAACGAGCAGCAAAACTGCATCCTCGAAAAAATTTTACGAGAAAGTTAGAAATTTCGATGGAATTTTTTCGAGATTTCTTAATTTTTCATGAATTTTCCACAAACTTTTGAACTTTGATTTGCAGAAGTTTCGATATGTATTTGCACATACTTTCATTCAAAAATAATTAAATTAGCCTAAAGAAGTTAATTTTACTGGATATTTCAAAAAAACCCTTTGAACGCAGACATACTGGTCTAGGTGTATGATCAAATTTGGTTTAGAATTAAATTTACGCCGGTTGTCATAGAAATGCGCCTAATAAAACTTATTTAAATTTTATATCGAAAATGTTGTTAACAATTTTTTATGTTTTTTTAAAAAATGTTAGGTCTCGAACCGACGTGCCCCAAATCAGTGCGCAATGCTCTACCTACTGAGCTCATGAATTTTGTGCGAAAAGTACCGTGTTTGTTTATCCCGGTTAAGTTTTAAACTAAATCGCAAAAAATTGAGAAAGGTTTGGAATTTATTACCAAAAAGTTTTAAAAATTGTGTAAACCAATGAATGGTTTAAAATTTAGGCTCAAATTTTTAGCCGTGTAGAAAGAGGAAAATTTCAAATAAATAAAAGTATAAATATGTAATATGTGAAAATATAAATATATGTGTATTTATAGGTAATTCTTATTTACTGACACTTTGGCCAAAACCCCCCCCGAAATTTTTTTCTGGCTACGCGCCTGAAGTGCTGTCTAACATTTAAACGGGATTCAAACAAAAATGTGCCGCTGTTGAGAACTATGATTACGCGCCATTATTTTAACATATATACATATTTGTGTATATTTAGACATACTTCTTGCGTAATTGCATTGCAACTTTAAATGTATATATATATACTTTATTTACCTATTTTAGGCTAATATAACAGCTCAATACGGCCACATCATTCACAGCCGACATTTTCATCCATCAATCTGTACAACTACAAAAGTTGCAATGTCTAAATTCGATACGGATGTTTTCCTTCCATATGCAAAACTTACCGCGACTTTAAAAATTGTATCCGATCGTCTTAATCGGCCTTTAACGCTCTCTGAGAAAATATTATACTCACATATTGATGATCCAAAAAATCAAGATATTGAACGTGGTACATCTTATTTACGTCTCCGACCAGATCGCGTGGCAATGCAAGATGCTACTGCTCAAATGGCGCTCTTGCAATTTATCTCGTCAGGCCTGAAAAAAGTTGCGGTACCATCGACGGTTCACTGCGACCATTTAATTGAAGCTCAAGTAGGTGGAAAAGAGGATTTAGCCCGCGCCAAAGATTTAAATAAGGAGGTATATAAATTCTTAGCTTCTGCATGCGCAAAGTATGGTCTTGGATTTTGGAAACCAGGTAGTGGGATCATTCATCAAATAATTTTGGAAAATTATGCGTTTCCTGGACTATTGATGATTGGAACCGATTCACATACACCAAACGGAGGTGGCCTTGGAGGATTGTGTATTGGTGTAGGAGGTGCGGATGCTGTGGATGTGATGGCAGACATACCGTGGGAATTAAAGTGCCCGAAAGTTATAGGAGTTAATCTTACTGGAAAAATCAGCGGATGGACTTCTCCTAAAGACGTTATATTAAAGGTAATGTATGTCAAAATGCTTTATTTTCATAATCGAATTTCTTTCCATCGTAATTATTGAAACTAGTAACACCCGTGGTCGAAATTCGACCAACTTAAATTTATTTAGAAGTTTGCAAACTTTAAAAAGTTTGCCTTTTCCACACCACCCGTGAGGTATGCAATTGGCGCGTTACCGAAGTAAATTTTAGGTGCTCGGCTATTTCACCCATATAAATTATGTTCAACTGCAATTTCTGCAATAGATATCATAAATTCAAATATCCAAAACATTTAATTTTTGTGGGTTACACTTAAATTGGGCTCTATATATTACACATACTCAGGTTAAAATGATAAGTAGAATAAAATAAATAAGCTCAACAACTTTTCTTACAAAGTATCTAAAGTATACTAAAACATAAAAGACAATTCACAATTTCAATAATATGAAAACTTATATATAAAAATTAAAATTGATAATAAACATATTAAAGCCCTAATATTCATAAAAAGAATAATAATACTGATAAAGCTTTTTGCAATGACGGTTTCAGAAAAATGTTCAATCATGAACCTTTTTTATTTATGCTGTTACTCGATATGTAATGCAAGTTAACGATTTGTTGACTAGAAATCGAAAAAAATATTGTTTATAGTAGGGCTGTGCCTTTATTCGATTAATCGAGTAAGTTGATTAATAAAATTTCAGTTAATCGATTACTTGATTAATCAGAATTATGAGTAATCAAAACGAGCGTTTCTCGAGTATTTTCAAAAATGGTTAATCAAAAACTGATTAATTTACTCATCATGATTTAATTACTAGAGGTTAGCTCTGTAGTGTCAGATTTTGACAATTGGCGCCATCTTTCTCCCTGAAAAATTGTCATTTACATTCTGGGTTGCCTTTTATAGAAATTATTTAAACATAGCAGCTAAAAATGTTTTATATTACAAAAATTTTAAAAGGTTGGTTTCAGAAAAAGCTTTCATTTACGCTTTTATTTAGATCGACTTTTGGGAGATCTAATGGTGTAAGTTTAAAACGTGATTTCCGTTATTTAGTAACTGTTGTGATTCGATTTCTGTTATTTTTGACAAAACTTGGTTACTATTATCCAGCTTTGATAATCAGTTTTGGCTTAGATTATGTATAAACAAACAGTTTTAAATCAACTTCTGTGCCAACTGTGATTTAACAAATGGGAGCCAATCTCATCTCATTAAAGCTTTTCACTTTATTATACACTTGGTAGAGTAAGTCAGGTTGTCTTTATGCCCTGACAAGAATTCAGTTCGTCCTTATTAAAAAACTCCGCCCTCTTGTCTGAAGCATATGTGTGCAATTATTCTTAGTTTGAGTTAATAAGTTTAGTGTATGAACCATTGAAGGCCGAAACCGAAACCACAATATTTAGCAATCTATGTTAACCGAATGAACCGAAAATGGTCTTACCAACATTTTCATATTAGCATATTTATGCTCCTGGAAAGAGGGTAAAGATGCGTACATACATATTTTGATTGTAGATACGTAAGTGCATATATCTTTATTTTAAGTTTTGTTGAAGCAGGGGTCACTGCTTTTTTTATTGTTTTTTTATTGATATTAGAGAAAGTTTGGACTGATTTATACAGTGATGGCATGTGTTGACATGTTCTGATGTTTTATTTAGTTGACTTTGTGAAATGTTTACTACAAGTTTTCAACTATTTTGATTTTTCTAATACCATTTCCTTGACAAATTCAAAACATACTCCTACTTTTTTTGTTCAGCAAAAAGTAACCCAGAAAATAGGAGTGTCAAAATTAAACGTCAGCTACAGAGCCAACCTCTGTAATTGAATCATGTTTACTCATTTTCTTATGTGAAAGTTTGCCTTGAAATAGATGAAAATAAAAAAAATTAAAAACCAAACATGCTTCAAAATATTAAAAAATAAAAAAAATTTGGAGGTGTTGTCCGATGGCGAATTTGAAGATGCAACAAATGGCTGAAGTATCAAGGAACTTCTAAATTTGTGCCTAGTTTATAGTCACAACGACCTTTACTGGTTCTCGAACTAAGACTGATTTTTACAATTTATTTTACATCAAAAGCTAAGCTAAGGTGCACTGGCCAATTAAAAAGTTAATCAACATGTGCCATTTTAACACTTCCCCTCTTAAAAGCGATCGTCCCGAGAGGCTATCAAAAATAGTAGGTCGTTAAAAGTGATGTAGGTATTTTGATCATTGGCAAGATCTTTGATTTTCTTGAGATAAATGTTCACTGGGGGCATATGGTTATGGTCCAGGTTTGAAGATATGATTATTCTGTTTTGGTGCTTTTTCTAAAATTTTCGAAAAATTATTATGCCAATAATGATAGCTGCAACGGCTCCAAGTGTCAGGGAGCTATTGGATATTGTTGCTGTCTTGAGAACATTAATTCTTCGTATGTTGTCGATATGGAATTCATTTAAAGCTTCAAGAGAAAGCAATTCGATTCGATTCTTTTCGATAGGTGCTGGTTGCAGGACTGCTGGGATTACTGGCAGTGGAACCAAATCGTAATTAATGTGAAATTGATTATTTATTTTTAACGTTGAGTTATGAAAATTGATAATAATTATTTTGCATTCCGTCAGCATCTATTACTCCTTTAAAGCCATTAAGCAATATTGTGCCAGGTTTTATTTCTTCTATTTGTTGGATGTGTTGGCCGTTTGTTAAAGTGTAAGATGAATTTAAACTATTTACTACTCCAGGTATACAACTACTATTACTTACAGCTTATTAGAACGCTTCCATTGTTCCTCAAATAGGTGAAAAAATGGCTTTTTGGCTTCAATCATGAAAGTAGCGAAGTTTTGCTGCGACCTATTATATAGTGCATAATGCATTACCGCTGAAGGTTTAACATAATACATATTGATGTAGGTTCTGAATTTGGATCCAATGCTTTGCGTAAATTGTTTACACATACATTTTTTATACTATATTTAATTTAATAATTTTTAACTTAGGTATTCATTTTATTTGCAATTACATTTTGTATTTTACTTATGCCCCCCCCCCCCCCCCCCCCCCCCCCCCCCTTTTTTAATATAATAATTTTAATAAAAAAACTCACATTACAATATTTTAAAGATATATAAATATGCAAATATGTTAAAATAAAAACTTGTACATTAAATTATTTAAAAATAAATATCTTAAATTGAGTGGAAGTACCACAAACCCACGCAATCACAGGATCTATCTAATACTTAAAGACTTGGCGTGCTCATATAGCCTTTTCTTAAAAAGGTTATTATCCCATTTTTTTACACTTTCTGGCAATTCATTAAAGCATTTTAGCCCTTTGTAAAAAAGACTATTTTTTCAGATTCGGTTTTATAGTTCGGTAACTTAAAATCATTTCTCTGTCTTGTGTTCCGGTCATGAACCTCGTAGTTAAATTTGATACTTGTTCGCAGATAATCGGGTAAATTTCCCTTTTTTATATTCACCCTTATCGCAGAGTTCGCCCGAACGAGTGTTCGCCTTCATTTTTTTTGTTCGGGCGAACTAGTTCCGCCTATCGTCAAGTTCGGGCGAACGAATGTTCACTTCGAATCAGCTGTTGCCCTACTTCGAATTAATAGTGAACAAATAAATTTGCGTGCTATTTTGTGAATTTTGTAAAGAATCGTACATTTTACTAAAATTAAGTAAAAAAATTATTCAAAAACATATATAGTGTTGGCCTTAGGTTGTTACTGATTGAACGCGAGGAGAATGCAAGTGTGAGGACAATCCGGAGGCAATTTGGAGCTAAGTGCGTTGAAAAAAGCTGTTTTTTTGCAGTTTTCAATAGCAAAGTAATTGCTACTTTACTAGTTTTCCGGTAAAAACCGGTAACCGCTAACCGGAGCTTAATTGACTTTTTTTGTACGGCTTAACCAGCTTTTATGAAATTTGCCCTAAATAAGCCAGCATTTAAATATTTTCTAGATATTCTTGGTAGCTCCTTGGAGTCATTGAAACAAAAAATTGGAGTACTTCGCTTTGTACAGTGGATAGCTTGCATTCCCTGAGAAGCGCCAATTTGCGTAGGGATTTTATATGAAGCTGCCAATTCTGTAAGTCTTAGGATGCGCTTATGACGTAAACGTCAAATCATCCATTACAGCACACATAAATCAATTCTGCAATGGAAATGGCGAATGTTACACTGCACTTTTGTAATCATTTCGTGCTCTTTTTTGGACTTTACTTCTTGATTTACTATTAAAAATAAAAGTATATTACTTTAAAAGAATATCTAATATTCAAAACATACAAATGCGTACAATTTGTTTCTTGTTCGCCTCTAAAATAAAAGTGAATAAATTTGCCATTTTCCGTTGTTCATTTCGCCCGAATAAAGAGTTGGCAATAAGGCGGAATGTTTTTCGAACACGAAAAATTTGTTCGCCACCGTCTGCGATAAGGCGAACAAAAACTGTGAATCTTTTCGGGTGAAAATATAACTCGCGATAAGGGTGATTGTAAATAAATTTCATAGTCAGCGCAATTATAAATATTCTAGCGGAATCTCGTTCTCTCGGATTTTTTTATTCCCTAGGAAAAATTCCTCCAATTCTTTTCTCCTAGGGAGCAAAAAAATGGGGAACGGGAGTTTCGAATTTTCGAAATTATCTTGCAAAATAAATTCAAAAGTTTAATGAATGTAACAAGTTCTCATTAAATAAAGTAAAAAAAATATTAAACAATGTATAGTATTGCTTTTCACCTGATGGGGGAGGAAGTTAATGATGAAATAGAAGTGCAGGAGCATGAACAGTGGAGTATCAGAAGAAGGTTGCGCGATAGTACGAATCCGCTTGAACTGCCACAGTCGTTGTAAGTTGTTTCACTCAGTGTTCTTTCTATGTTCAGTCTACTTTGTGACGTTTGCAGATTTCAAAAGTATTATAGGGTAAATAAGCCCGCATTTCGATACTTATTGGACCTTCTTCCGTTCCTCAATACATTTTGTTTGTGGTCCTGCCGAATTCAGCTCTTCCTCAGTTTTCCGCCAAAATCTATTTAACACCTCTTTACTTCCCTTATGAAATCCATGAGCAGTTTCTGGGTGGCTTTGCATCTACACAAATAATTTTCCATTTGAAAAACATTTACTTACATTTTTCTGTAGCTCTCCTTTTCGTGTTGATCATGAAAAAATTCTGTATAAATGGCACTAAAATCTACCGTTCACTCATATTCGTATTAGCTCATAACCGGTTTTCCCATTTTAGAACATTGTTCAGAATAGGAGGAAAGCGAGAAGTGAAAAAAATTCCCGAGAAATTTTTATTCAGAATAAGGGGAATGGGAGAAGAGAAAAAATCCGTGCGGAATTTGTATTTAGAATTGGGCTGAGTATGAAAAAGTATTTGTTGTTTTACGCTCATCCAATTTAAACTTATAAGCATATCGCACTTGTTACGTTAAAGTGTAACAACTCAAAATATGAACATTTTCAGTAGAGACGAAAAACTGTTTCCGTAAATATTAATAATATATTACAAAGAAAAAACAATGTAATGGCACGAAAATATCAATAAAAATAATATAACCGTTGTTTCATTTTTATTTGTTTAGTATTTGCACGAAAATAACAAATTTTCGAGTTATTACTCTTTTCCTGAAATTTTTTTATATACATAGTGGTATTATTTTGAGTTGTCTCTGTTTAACTGAAAATTCTCACTGGAATTGATAAATATTATTTGTTATAAATAGGCACAATTCAAAATGTTAGACTTTATGTGATACACCAACGAACAAATTTTGTAAAACACTTGGATACAACTAAAAATGTAACTCTTTAGGTGAGTCGAGAGAAGTCATTCTGAAATCAAAGAGAGAGTCATAACGGTTTTTTTAACGAAAGACTAGACAAATCACTGAACGATTTTTACAGTGGGTAGAGATGACCACTGCACATTATTTTCTTGCAAAAAACTAAAATTTGGAAATTTTGAGTTGTTACACTTTAACGTAACAAGTGCGATATCTTTCATTGGGGTATCATACCGTTTGCATAATATAAAGCGCATAGCTTTATTCTGCATTTTTTGTAACTTTTCAATTTGAGAATCTTTCATTATAAAGAAAAGTGTAGAGCAATAGATAAAATAAGGCTCAACTATTGATCTGTATTCTATTACTTTGTAATGGTTACTTAAGTTTTTACAAGTTCTCTGCATGTACCACAGTTTTTTTGCTGTTTTGGTGATTGTATAATCAATATGCGAGTCAAATTTCAATTTGCTGTCTATTTGGATACCCAGGTATTTAATTGTGTTTACTTTTTCAATTTCGTTATTATTTATTTTTATGGGTTCAAGATCCGCAATATTTTTTCTTAATTACCATATATTTAGTTTTCTAGATATTAATTTTGAGTCTATTAGCACAAATCCAAATATAAAGGGCATTTAAATCACTCTGTAATTTTTCTGTTATATCTTTCTCGCTTTTTCCATTTATTGAGATAAGCGCATCATCAGCAAATAGTTTAATAGAATTAAATTTCAAGATAGAATTGATATCATTAATGTAAATATTAAATAAAATTGGAGCAAGAACGGAGCCTTGGGGTAGGCCAATCTTGACGTCGACTTTTTCAGATAATGTAGAACCAATGACTGTCCTTTGCGATCGATTTGTTAAAAAAATTTGAAACCAATCTAATTCCACATCTCGTATACTAATACCTAATAGTTTATCTAGTAATATTTTTTGATCTATAGTTTCAAAAGCTCTTTTAAGATAAATGAATACCGCTATGATCAACTTTTTATTATTAAGTTCCTCTTTCCATTCAGCTATAACCATGTTTAAGGCTGTTTCACACGAGTGCTTTTGTCTAAATCCCGATTGCTGCGGTGTGAGTATATTATTGGTTTCTAAATATTGCAACAGTTGGTTTTTTACGACAAGTTCTAAAATTTTTTCGTCACTGG
This sequence comes from Sphenella marginata, assembly GCA_951509765.1. Lineage (NCBI taxonomy): Eukaryota > Metazoa > Arthropoda > Insecta > Diptera > Tephritidae > Sphenella > Sphenella marginata. Next base: position 79,558,082 of record OX608080.1, on the reverse strand, counting down.
CCAATGTATTTATTGGTCGTAACTCTTCCGCTTTAATCGTATTTTTAACTTTTTCTATAGGGGCAATAGTAGAAGTTTTCCACATGGAAGGAACTATGCCACTGCTCTAAACTCACATTAATTATTTGAGCATAGAAAAAGCCTACATAAGGTACAACATCTTTGATCCATCTGATAACAACTTTTTCCCACCAATCTTCGATTTAAACTTTTTCACTAGGTCTTCGATGTCAACCGTAATAACAGGGTCAAACTTAGAAACACTACTCAACTGATTAAATATATTGGCATATGCTATCTACAAAATATTTATAAAGCTCGTTCGCAATATCAGATTCATTATGACATAACTGACCATTTATACTATTTTTTTAATTGAAGAGTTTTCGTTTACCATGCTAATTGCCCTTTTTAAATATTTCCACATCGCCCTACTACCGTTGCTATTGATATCTATATTATACTCCATGTGCTTAGCTTTTTTTGTTTTAATAAGCTTTTTATATTGTTTTTTCACATTCGTATATTCATCACACTCCCCCGATATTGTGGCAATTTTCTTAAGCTGTCATACCAATTATTCATGATTTTAATTGAACTACTTTTTCAAATGACAAGCTTTGCATAACATTTAAAATATTATTATTAACATACAACACCTTGCTCTCCAAACCAAATTTATCAAAATTGCTAAAATCGCATAGGCGTAACTCATTCATAAGAACTTCATTATTATAATTTTCCCATGAAGTAAATTTTATTGAGCTTCTCATTGTAAATTTGGGGCTATTTTTAAGTTTAAATTGGATTGTTTCGTGATCAGAGATTTGGCGTTCGTCTAGCTGTTCACACACTATGTCATAGAAAATAGTAAATCTATTTTAGTTCTTGACGTATCAGTTATACGTGTATCGAAATTTACTTTTTGGTGCATCGAGTATGAATGGAACAGATCAATTAATTGAGTGCTATAAGTTGATGTGTTATTGACATTAATATTAAAATCACCAACAACAATGTTATTATCTGAAATTTTGCAATTACTGCCAAAAACGTTACGTAAATAACACTGGTTTACAGCCAAAATGCACCAGAGACGCCATAGTGAAATTCCTATGTAAAATCACCTCCTAATTCCGAAAATCAAGGTTATTTTTACTTGAATGGTACCGTTTTTGAGATATTTACGATTTACCGTTATTTCAAAAAACAAAAAAGATGGCTCCACTTAATCGTGTATATCTCAAGAACAAATTGAGCTATTCGAAAACGATTTGAAAAATTTGAAAGATTGTTAAATTTACTATAATCAGTACATACAACACTTTTTGGTAGGTCCTGCAGATTCAAACATAGTGAACAATCATTACGGATTTTTATATTTTTTTTTGTAAAAATATAAAAAAAATTTGTACTTTGCGAGGAAGCATCTCGAAAACTTTTTGTTTTTTTGCAGATATTTTTTCCCCCCTCTAAGCTCTGTTTTATTATAAAAAAAACAAGCTACCAGTGAATAAAATCGATGAACTAGTACAAAAGTTATAAGCATTCAAGTAAATATATCCATTTAATACTTAAGTACCCTACAAATAATAGCATATGTACATATGGTTCTGTCTTAACTCTATGATCTTATTTTATAATTGAAAAAGTTATGTGTCTTGTTTTGACTCTTATTTAGATTAGGATCGGTTTCTCTTATGAGAAACCAACAGTAGTCGCCCATCATAGCGACATCCCAGAATCCTTGATACCGACTTTCAATCACTTTCATTTGCTGGTGAAACCTTTCGCCATGCTCGTCACTTTCGTCGCCAAGATTTTGCGGGAAAAAATTTAAGTGGGAGTGTAAGAAATGAATTTTTAAAGACATATTTACTCCTGAAAGAAAATAAAAAAGTAAATTAGATAAATACATAAGTGACACATTAGTATATAATTTTCTTAGGCTGGATTTATCTTTCAATTCAGAACAAATTTTTTGTTTATATTTTTCCCGTTCTTGTTTGTTCGGAACTGGACGATGAATTCAGATTTATGGCTATATATTCTCATGTAAATTTATGTAATATATAATTTATTATAATATGTTTTTTTATTTACCCATTTCCGCATAGTTTTTGATTAAGTCGTTCACTATCATCTCGTAGTTAGGACTTTTGTGTTTGCCTAAAAAAGAAGTAACGACCTTTTCAAAAGAATCCCACGCTGCTGCCTCCACTGGTGACAATAGTTCTTTGAAATGGTTATTGGTCATCATTTTCCTTATTTGCGGTCCCACAAAAATACCTTCCTTTATTTTTGCTTCTGAAATCTCTGGGAAGATTGTCTTCAAATGATGAAAAGCTTCGCCTTCTTTGTCCAAAGCCTTCACAAAGTTTTTGATAAGGCCGAGCTTGATGTGGAGCGGAGGTAGAATTATGTTTTCCTTCTTTATAAGTGGAGAGTATTTTATGTTATCTACCCCAACTTGAAACTCGATTCGTTCTGGCCAATCCTTTATGATGTAGTGGTCTTGACGATCTCGGCTATCCCATTTGCATAGAAAGCAACAGTATTTTGTGTATCCACTTTGTAGACCACATAGCATTCCAACGACTTTAAGATCGGCACATATTTTCCAATCATCTTCTTCGTATTTGATTAACTTGAGCAATTTTTGCATTATCTCATATGTTTCCTTCGTATTTACTGCATGCGCGATCGGGATAGATGGCTTTTGGTTGCCAATATGCAATAATACGGCCTTTAAACTTAATTTATTGCCGTCTATGAACAATCGCCACTCTTTTGAATCATATGGTTCACCAAGTTGTTTGAATAGACCAGCAATGTCTTTGCAGAAACAAACACTGTCCTCCTTCGTATAGTACTTGGAAAATTCTTCGTGACGAGTTCTATAATATGTTACCTTAACATCGGATGAAACAAATTTAAATTGTTGCATTCGAGAGGCGTGTAGTTCGGCCTTTTAGTTTGACAATTCCAAATCCCTTATCCAATCATTGAGTTGTGCTTGTGACAAAGAATTTCTTTCGTTTTCCGTTTGAAATTCAGTACAACATGATGCCGCGTAATCAGATACTACTGTTGACAATGAAACTGGAGCCGGAACTAAAGTTAAATTTGATTCTGGCAATGTCGCTTCTGTTGAAATTAGTTCTGGTAATGACACTGTAGATACGCTCGCATAGGTTACTTTTCTGGACTTTCCAACCCCAAGTACTTTTGTAGTACAAATATAGCAGTCCGCTGAATGGAAGTTGGTTCCCTCCACTTCATTGGTGTAATAAATTTCACACGTCGCCTAAATAGATAGTTTCAGAAATTAGTCAGCTCTGCATTAAAAGGGAACAAATTCCTAATTTTTACAACGTACCTTTTTGTTCCGGTTTCCGAAGAAATCAATTCGACTCGGCATGTGGTGCACACAGTGTTCGGTGTCCATGGTTTTTCATTGTTTTTAGGCTCAATTCCAAAACACTTATAGTATGTAACTTTCAAAGGATTTGAAAACACACGTCTCATACTTTTAACAATAAATTGACCGCAGATGAAACAGAACATATCTGGATCATTTGTACACTCAAACTCTCGCGCCCTTTTATTCATTTTTTATTTTTAAGTAAATGACGGGTTATAAACTGCAATTATAAACTGAACAGTATCCGGCGAGTCTTGCAGATATTATGAAGGAACAAGGCGCATGTACTCTTATTTATACTTAGATCCAGTAAAAATTCAAGCCTACCTAAACAAAAAGGTTCCCTAGTTCTACAAAGAAAACACTACCAGCCTCGAAAATATGCTCTTGTTTAAAATGTACCTAGGTTTGAGAAAACGACACTAACAGCTTTTTGTATCTAATAACTTTTCGAAAATCTACCTTCTAACTAACTGATATACGAATACTAACACATATGTACCAGTAGGGTACTTAAGCATTAAATGGATATATTTACTTGAATGCTTATAACTTTTGTATTAGTTCATCGATTTTGTTTACTGATAGCTTGTTTTTTATACCCAGCGTACTAGTACTAGTACAAGGGTATTATAACTTTGTTGGGATAACGGTTGGTTGTACAGGTATAAAGGAATCGAGATAGATATAGACTTCCATATATCAATATCATCAGGGTCGAAAAAAAATTTGATTGAGCCATGTCCTTCCGTCCGTCTGTCCGTTAACACGATAACTTGAGCAAATAATGAGATATCTTCACCAAATTCGGCATGCGTACTTATTTGGGTTCAGAATAGATTGCTATTGAAAATGGGTGAAATCGGACCATAACCACGCCCCTTTTTCGATATCGAAAATTTCGAAAAACGTATAAAACGGGTTAATTCAATATCAGAAGCAGCTACAATGATAAAATTTGCAATATGTATTGATTTAGATGTTCTAAGGCCGATTTTATCAAATTTTTTAAGAGGGGCGTGGCACCGCCCACATATATTTGAAGAAATTTTCAAATTTTGAATCTCAATAACTTCAGCACAGTTTATGCTAGTACAACGAAATTTTGTAGAGGGCATACTATTGTTGTGTTAAATTCAGATATAGAAAATAAACGAAATCGCTTAGCGACCACGCCTACTTTTTCATAAAAGTTATATTGAAAGGAGGTGCAAATATTGAAAAGTCCATATCTAATTAACTGATACCGCTATAATAATGTAATTTGGTACATACATCAATTTTCATATTCTTTACATTATTTTTGCAAAATTTTGGAAAGTGGGCGTGCCACCGCCCACTTATGAGTCACGCAATTTTCAAATTCGACTGCTAATAACTTCAGAACGGTGTGAGATAGATTTACGAAACTAGGTACCAGGCATCTTATGTTTATGTAGAGTACTACCATAGAAAATAAGAAAAAGCGGTGAACGACCACGCCCACTTTTGGACTAAAGTTCTCTAAACGAGAGTTAGGAAACCGGAATATGCAATATCTGTTTAACTGATAAAGATATAATGCTAAAACTTAGTACACTCATTCACTTGATGATGTTATTAGTGTTGTTTAAAGGTTTTTTGGTAATATTTTGGAAAATGGGCGTGGCACCGCCTACAAGTGAATAAACAAAATATCAACATTTCACTATTAACAAGCCACTGTGAAAGTATCATAAAGATCTGCAATGAAAACTGATCTTCAAATAGGGACAAACAACATAATAAAATCCGTGGGCGTGCCACCACCCACTGTTTTAAAATTATGTAAATATTGATTAATGGACACATATATCCGTATATCAAAAATTTCACAAAATACGTTAAAAGTTATGGGCATGGCACGCCTTCTTTTCCAAAGTTATATATAGGACATGGTATCACCATTGAAAAGATTGATTGAGTACTTTTGGCTCATGTAAGCGGTTAATGCTTTATAAGCAAGGGCCGTGGCCGCGCCCACCAAATTCGCTATTGTTTAGGCACAGCGCAAGCCAAGATGCACTTCGTGCTCAAAGACAGGGCATATCGCCAAAGATTGTACTAAGGCTACGGTAATGGAGATTTCCATCGATCAACACGTAAATGGGGAGGCTAACCCGGTGACAAAACAAATCGTGGTAAACGGACAGTGTCTAAACGCTTTTATAGACACTGGCAGTGGATGTTCATTCATCAGTAAAACAGCAGTAGGTGTCATGCAAACGATTAAGGTGCAGAAGCAATTTATTGGATTCGGCGGGTGCAAGGTTGAAGCATCTGAGAAAATAGAAGCAAGCACTATGATGGACAACATGCAACGGCAGGTTACTTTATACGTTGTTGAAGATAAGTTGCTACCTGATGACGTTTTATTGGGTCGCGATGTACTGCAAGAATATGGATACCGTTTAGTTGTGGATGACGGGGTATACCATATCAACGAGAGCGAATACAATTTTAATGTATCAAAAGATTTATGTATCGAAGACCGTGGTAAGGTACTTGATCTTTTACTAATGTTTAAGTCTTGTTTTGCAGAAGACATCTGCGACATTGGGAGGGTCAAGGGTACCGAGATGTCCATTCAGGTTACGACAGATAAACCGATTATAGGGAAGAGATACCAGGTTCCGTTTTCTCAGCGTCCAAAATTGTCTAGTATAGTGCGTAAACTACTGGATTGTGGCATCATACGGAAGAGTAATTCACCGAATGCTGCATCCGTACTATTAGTAAAAAAGAGCAACGGGGAAAGTCGAATGTGTGTCGACTTCCGCAGCCTCACCGAAGTAACAGTCAAGAAAAATTATATTATGCCAGTGGTAGAAGAACAACTCTCACGTTTAGCAGGAAATAAGTTCTTCACCACCGTTGATATGACGTCAGGCTATTACCAGGTTCCATTGGCGGAGGAATCTAAGAAGTATACGGCATTTTTGACACCAGAGGGCTTGTTTGAGCATAATGTGATGCCCTTCGGATTGGTCAATGCGCCGATGGTCTTCCAAGAAATCATCGTAAACGTTATTAAGACAATGAAGCATCCAAATAAGGTCATCAATTATGTCGACGAAGTCATTATTGCAACCAAGTCGGTTGACGAAGGTTTAGAGGCTCTGCAAGATTTTTTGGAAGCAGCCAAAAGACACGGCCTTACGCTAAGGCCAACAAAGAGTACGTTTCTGGCAGAGGAAGTCCAATTTGTCGGACATATTATTAATGGTGATGGTATACGACCAGGCGAATGTAAGACAAAAGTTATTGAAGAGTTTCCAGTTCCGTCTACAGCGACCGAGGTACGACAGTTCTTGGGGGTAACAGGGTACTTTCGCAAATTCGTAGAGAACTACGGGGTTTTAGCTCGACCGCTTACTACATTATTGCGTAAAGGGGCAACTTTCGAATGGACGAGTGTGCAACAAGACGCTTTTGAGGTACTGAAAGCAGCTATAACCACCAAACCGGTATTAGCAATGTACGATGAGACAAAAGCACATGAAGTGCATACAGACGCCAGTGCTAAGGGTCTGTCTGGGGTGCTGATGCAATGTGAAAACAATGAGCTGAAGCCTGTGTTTTATTTTAGCAGGCAATGCAATGACGCAGAACGTAATTACGCCAGCCATGAATTGGAAGTCTTGGCCATAGTCGAGTCATTGCAACGTTATAGGATGTATTTGCTGGGGAAACAGTTCAAGGTGCTAACGGACTGCAATGCAGTCGCAGCCACGAAAGCAACTACGCCGTTGTTGCCTCGTATAGCCAGATGGTGGCTTAAGTTACAAGAATTTGATTTTCAATGTGAGCACCGCCCAGGAACAAAAAATGACCTGGCTGATGGCTTAAGCCGATGTCCAACTCTTCCAGCAACCGAGCCGACGACCGTTGCAGATGAAGTGTATTCGGTCACTAACATATCTGACGATTGGGTAGCGACAATGCAACGTTGCTTTGTCTTTCGGTTTAATAACAATCGTATTTTCTCTTTGTTTGGCTGCTTGTGCATAAGACACTTCTTCGTTTATGCCAAAACTTCGCTCTATTGTTTTCAACTGTTTTTGATAACTCCGCGAGCATTTCTCTTCGGAATTCATTTATTTTAACGTCATCATCATTTTCAAGCAGTTTATTAAACTCTGTAGCCAATCTTTGTTTCAACTGCTGAATCTTGTGAGACATTGTTTCTTCAACAATATCTTTGAACTCTTCTTTGCTAATTTTGTTTTAACCACCATTTTCTATCAAATGTTCGATTTCAATAACCCTTTTTGTTTGTGCTACTTACAAGGCGATTCTGTGCTCTTGACAAATTTGTCAATCTTGATAAATATTCAGGAAAAAAATATTTTTATCAACACCCAGAGAAAAAATTGTTAAATCAACACGATTTCAACACTTTGTGGTTAAAATTTTTCAACACGAAGTATCGTGTAATCCCTCGTGTAAAAGTATTATTTCAACTCTAACTTAAAGTGTTAAATTAACAGTATGGAACGTGTTGATTCAACAAGAAAACCTGGTTAATTATACCTTTCATGAACATGAAATGGTATTATAACTTTGGTCCGATGTTTGTAAGTATGAGAAGAAGAAGAGATAGACCCACTATTAAGTATACCGAAATGATCAGGGCGATGAGGCGAGTTGATTTAGCCATGTCCGTCTGTCCGTCCGTCCGTATGTTTGAACGCAAACTAGTCCCTCAGTTTTAGAGATATCTCGATGAAATTTTGCAAGCAGTCGCCATTTTGCTTAGGATTAATCATTTGTCGGAACCAGCAAGATCGGACCGATACAAGGCATGGCTCCCATACAATCGATTGTTCCGATAAATGGGTTTTGGCCTATAACTCTTGCAATTCAAAAGCTAGGAACGTAAAATTTTGCAGGTTTAGTACGAATTGTATTTGTTATGTGTGTAGTGAAAATGACTCAGATCGGACCAACATGACATATAGCTCCCATATAATCGATAGTTTCGATAAATGGGTTTTGGGCTATCAATTTTGCAGTTAAAGAGCTAGGAACGTTAAACTTTGCACGTTTGCTACATATTATATATGTAACATATGTAGGCAAAATCAGCCAGATCGGACCAACATAACGTATCGCTCCCATACAATCGATTGTTCCGATAAGTGTGCTTTGGCATTCATGAAAGGTATAAAGCCTTCGGCACAGCCGAAGACAGCCCATTCCTTACTTGTTTTACATGATTTTTAACATGATAGATAGGGTTAAATTAACATGAAATATTGTAGAAAGGGTTAATTTAACACTGGTTCGAAGTGTTGATTTAACACTATGCAAAGTGTTGATTTAACAGGGAAATAAGGTTGATTATATGCCGTATTTACCACGATACTTACTGTTAAATTAACATGAATTACTGTTAATTTTAAATAAAAGTCTTGTTTTAATATTTTTAAAAGTCAATTTTAAAGTAATTATATTTATTAAAGATATTTTTTTGAATACAAATAATAATTATATTTTTTTATGAAAATAGTTCAACGACAACATAAAAATAATAAATTTAATTAAATTTAAAGTTAAAAATTAGATAAGTAATACAAAAATAAGATTGATTTCAAAAATCAACGTTCAGTCTTCAGAAAAATTTACGATTTTACAATGTTATATGAGCATTTCCGTTGAATGGTCAACCAGAGCAAAAATTTTAAATGTTAATAAAAATAAATTCTTTTTTAACCCTGTTATACAAAATTACCCAAATTTTTATAAAAATAACGGTTTAAAAGTTAATTTCAAACGTATAACTTTTTTGTTATTTTGAAAAAGGTGTGCATGAAAAGGTGGAGAATATATGACGCCACTATATATAATAAAAAATGAGGGATTTTTTACCCAATATATATGCTTAAATATGTGAATCAAAATTTATATTGTATTTCGAACATATGAAGGACAGTTTTTAAAGGACAAACAACAATGTCTTCAATTTCGAATAACGTTAAACTATCCAGTTTTATAAAAAAAAAAGAAATTTCTCTTGAATTCTAGGCCTTTGTACGTTATTTTGGAATAGAACTGATATTTCTGTAGGTCGAATTTTATTTGAATATCCACAGAATATTTTGATACAGAATTAGAAGGTAAGATACATTTCATATTTGAATATAAGTCTGCTTGAAAAAATTTTTCGTTTTTCAAGTTATAAGCAAATTTTAAGGAGGCTTTTATGGAAAGACTCCAGGGCACATTTACTCTGGAATTCATTGAATTTGCATACATTTTGAAAATTTTATGAGCTGCTTCAAATCTCATACAGCAAATGTTTTTTAAAGGCCCACATTTTTTGATTGATGAAACGTAATGAACAAGAAAATGAAATTTTGGCTTTAAATGTTTATTAAAAAGTAATATATATAAAGAATAATGCCGTTTAATAAGAAAAGCTAATCATTTCAAGTTAAGTTCATCTATATTAGACATCATAAGAATATCTATAATTTGAATTAAAATCAAAAAAAAAATTCCATATTTCATCTTCTTCAGGAACTAAGTCGCCAATTATTAAAGGAAGATGATGCACAAAAGTCATCATTTCCCTAGCTGACATGCGAAAGTTTGAAGATTTTAAATTAGCTAAAGTTATAGGAGGACAAATATTTCCAATTTCTGTTTCGCCATACTGAAATATTTGTTTTCGATAGTTTAGCGTTTCAATGCTAAAATACTTTTTCGTTGCAATAAAATTTAAAAGAACTTCGGAAATATCATACCTACCAACCCCCTCAAATATAGCATGCAACATATCAAAATAGAAATTATCAACCGTGTGAAAGCTTTTTATGTCGTGAAAAGTACATGCTTCCTTAATACCAGTCAATGCTTCGTTTTTAAGCGAACAATCGAAAGAATAATTTTCTCTATGTCGCAAATATTCTCTTCAATATCTGACTTTAAATTGACTTTGGGCCTTTTACAGTTTCGACAGTAAAAATTTGAATTAATACTAGTGGTGAAACCTAATATTGAGTTCAAACCCAAATTATCTCCAATTATTAGGGCTAATACAAAATAAATATGATATTCTCCATTCGAGGTATTCAAAACTAATCCTTCTGTTTCTAATATTCTTTTCTATGCCTGGATTTGAAAAATCCAGCAACAAATATATTTTCTAATGTGGACTGGTTGTGCTTTGGTATTGTAGGAAAACTGTAATAAATTCCGCAAACAGTTTGATCTGCAGCATGCGAGCCTAATGGATTGTCGATTCCAAAATCGTCATAATATATAACATAAGGAATAACTAGCTTTTCTTTGAAGTTACACATTTTCTTTTTCCAAGTTTCACCATGTATGTTTGGTTATTTACTTCTAAAGCTTGCATATTTTCCAATGTATCCTTCAAACTATTTTTCGCTTGAAAGTATTGCGTAATTTGAAATGCAATGGCGCTTAGCTTGACTAAACTACAATACGTGCATAAATGAAATGTGTATCAAATGAAAGCTTATCATGAGCATGTTTGCACAGAATTACAAAAATTTCAATTGGTTAATTTGTTCATAAGATATTAGCGTTTAAAGTTTGCTTTAATTTTTTTATAAAAAAAACGACCCGATTATCGGGAGTTACATACTAGTTTATTATAATTTCAGAAATCTCCTCACTAATTGTATATGAAATTGGAAATTTAAATATATTTTCATTTTCTAATGACTTCAAAAACGGTACTCGCTTGAAATATGTTCAAAAGGTGAAATAAGCTTCCGGAATTGATTTTCGATAGAAATTCTTTGACCTAAGTCTGATAATAATGGTGAAATTGACATTAGAACGTGTTCCGGAATTGGTTTTAAAATTTGTTCATTAACATTTTCTAAAACATTAAGGACATCCTTTCTATTAAAATTATTTTTGTCATGTAGAGATAAAAGAAATCGATTTATATCTAACTGTGCTATATTCTCGTTCCCTGTAAAGGGAACCATTTGAGCTATGTTATCGCGTGTTTCCCTTGGACCATAACCTACTTGTCTTTCTTGTTGACTCGTAACTACAGCTGAATTAGCATGGACCCTCTTTAAATGATTTTGAAAAGCATATACATTTGAAAAGCATTGCCCACATCTAACTACATTACAAATAAATTTTTTTATATTGTTAAACGTATGAAATGATATTAAATGACTGACCAAACATTTTGCGTCTAACGCCAAAAAATTGCATAGAAAACATTTAAACATTTTGATCAAATTATTTTACGGCTTTTAAATAACTAATAAGTTTAACAATATTTGTAGTTGCTATGCATTCCATATTAAAAAAATAACTTTGTATAAAGTTGTACACGTTTTTTGCTCCTGCAGGATACTCAAAATTAAGAACATGAAATAACTTAAATATAGTATCGAGTGCTTTTAAAAATGTAGGCACCTTATAAAGAATGCTATCGAATAGAACATAAAAATTAATCAAATTTCCTATATCTGGTCCAATAACTAAAATTATAGGTTGAAGTGGAAGTGATTTCTCCATAGATTTCGACTTATGCTCTTCATATAGTCTTTGGTAGTCATTCACGCATTGGCAGTGTAACACTGTAGCATTTTGTGCATCAGATATAGAGGGTTTCCTTTTAAGACGTTTACCTGCAGATGCTTGCTGGACAGAAATCAATGATGGTTTGAGCAGAGCATGTAAGAGCAGGGTGATTATACAATCGCTTGAGTCTTTAATAAAAATAAGTGACATTCATGCAAAACCTTTTTTTATATAACAAAATCTTAAATTACCGGAATTCGAGGATGTCTCAATTTTAACCAATAAATTTTTTGACAGTGTCCTTTATTCTCTCCTTCATATATGGAAGTATATTCTTTTTAAAATCAGGCCATCCGGCAAACAAACTTTGGGTCTGGCTTGGGTATTTGGCTTTAAAATCAATTTCAATCTAATATGTAAGTATGTATGTGTATTTATAGAAAAAAGATTGTGAATATACGTACACATTTGAATGTTCATATAAAATACAAGTATTACCAAAGCATATCCAAGTGAATGCTTATAAAGTGGCCATTCAGCAAGCATATTGGTGTTTTTATTTTTAACATCTTCCATTCTTAAAGCATTGGTATCTCCCCATTTATGTTCTACATCACTCCACGGTTCCTGGTTATGTGAAAGCCATACTTTTTTTCCCCCAGCATCTTCATCTGCAAATCGAATGAAAATATGGTATTTATAAATATTACAGAAAATAATATCAAGACATCAGAACAACATTGTGGAATTAGTACCTTCGGATTGATTTGGTAGTGGCTCCTCTACTTGAGAACTGTTTATATCGATTTCCGCATCCTTCACTTTTGAAGATCTTTTCATTTTACGACGGACATTTGTTGCTTTATCATAGAACTTTCCAGTAGGATTCTTTCCACTGCGCTTATTGTAATAATACCTCTGTACATGTAAATAAAATAATGAAGTTAGTGTTTTATAATACAGCCTGGGAGCCAGTTTACAATCTGAGGTCATCAAAGTATCAAAGCTAAAAATGTGTGTGTGTTTTACTTTTGAAAAATCTTACCAAATCTTCTATAGGAAATAATAAGATACTTAATTTGTTCTGAAAAATTAATTATATCCCTCATTGTCATAGGGGTCGACCGCTCTGAAAAATTATCGACTATGATATTTACCAAAGATTCACGATGTTCGTCTAGCAATAAAGAATTTTCTTTATGCTGTTCCAAAATGCCACAGCCTTTGGGAGTTGATTTTAGTATTTCGTGCAAGCTTTTGATAGGGGTACTTGCTGTTGTCGGTTTATGATTTAAGCTTAAATAACTGTTAGAAGATTCCAAGGAACTGTAATCGATCTGCAATAAAATGAATATAAGTAATGTAACATATATTCATTTAATTACCAATATTGCTTACTTGGTTTTCTTTCAAACTAGCTAGCCTTTGCTTAAATTTAATTCTCGTTCGAAGCAATGAAAGGGGAAAGAGTTCATTGATGTCGTCTTATGTAATTAGAAAAAGGATTTCAGTATCCATTCCACATTCTACAAATAAAAAAGCACAGCACGTAATATAATATACACACTTTGTTTAAAAAATCATACAATTAATGATTAATCGGTTATACTTTACTTTATGGGCCGACTGCTAATACGCCTCGAAAAATGTCGGGAGGAGTGGCAAAAGACGTGTTTTGGTTCTAGGAATCATAATCCGGGTGCGGAGAAGTAAAATTTTTAACCGTTTATAAGTTAAACGCGAAAAGCCAAAAATTACCCAAGTCCGATTCCAAATGGAGGGCGCGATCCATGGTATTTACATATGTGCAGAACACCTTTCTGTGTAGGCGACCTTCGGCAACGATTTAAAAAAATATTCCTTAGCCGTTCGAACACCGGCTACGCCACTGCCAGTATTTCTGTGCAGAACACACTTCTGCACCCAATATTTATGATTTGAACAGCCAATATTCATGATTACAACAACCAAACGAAAATGACAGAAAATTTGCAACTTTGTTGCCCTATACTTTTACCTGGTTAAAATTTTTTTCTCCGCACCTGGGTTATAATCCCTTGGACTGAGACGCGTCTTTCGATACCTCTCCCCACATTTTTCGTGGCGTATTAGCAGTCGGCCCATCAAGTAAAGTATTACCATTTAATCAGTATATGCACATATTCATATTCACAAAAATTAAATTATGTTATCTTACCTATCATCCTTTGGTACACTTCCTCGCCAAAACCCATTTTTCCGCAAATTATGTCCCTCAGATTCGTGTTTTCGCAAGCCGGAGCAACTGCGACGCCGCTCTGTGGCAGAGAAGTCTCAATTTCATCAGAGCATATCAGATCATTACTGGGCAGAACTATAAATATCTGACTGGATTCTTCCTCAATTTCACTCAATACAGTTTCCATTTCATTAATTATAAACTCTGATTAATATATTATGCAAAAATTTACACTGGTAAAACCACAAAAGCACTTATTAATCGCTCGCAATATTACAATGTACTCGTCTTGAAATTTAGCGAAAAAATAATGTATGCATAACGGGATAGTTGGTGTTGTTCTTTTTCCAACACTTTTTCAATCTTACTTCAACAGTAAAATAGTGTTAAGAGCACAATTCATGTGCATTGATTGCAAAACCACTTAATATTCTCGTTTTCACTCATCATTTCAGTTTCTCTTCTTTTTAACTTGCTGCATTTAATCCAGAAAAGACACCCACAGCCACCTGAACATAAAATGGACTCATCTATTTGCACCAATTTTCCTCTGCACTCTTTGCACTCAGATGGCGGCATTTTGTTTTATTTGCCACCACTTAAGAAAGTCACTGTCTTTCCAAACTTCCACAATAATTTTCTTTTAATTGCACATCAACGGATGCACTAACCAATCGCAAAGCAATAATTATGAATTATTATAGGGTTTAAACCCGATTTTCATAGATTTTAAAAAGATTTTACGAGAGCGCAAATGTAACATGTAGTACATAGTACATACATACATACATTATATTTACTAGTTGAGTTTCCTTGCAAATCTCAATTTTCATGTAACTATTACAAAATTCCTTAAGAATTAGAAAAATGTTATTTACTATCATACTAATATAATTGATTTTTTCATAAAAAATTTCGTTAATTAGTACTTTATTATTCTTATTATTATTATTATTATTAATGTCATTGAGATTTTTAGTTATTATATCCAGATCTTCATGATCGGGGCTTCCGGCTATGAGTTCCCAATCCATTCCTAAACTATTTATGGATCTTTTCTGTCTCTTTTCGACAGGTTTTATTGTATCTAAAATTTTGCAGAGATTGGATTAGTTCGTGTTTTAGGATGGGGTAAAGGATTTTGTCCTTGGGTATGTCCGAAGAGGTGAATCTGTGCATGTCCAGGAATGGTTTGTATTTGTTGAGGTCGATTATGTTATTATCCTGAAGGCTTCGTTCTAAATTTTAGCTAGTCCGTCATTTATCGTAACTATTTTTGCCGTGGAGTAGTCATAAATGTCTACTGATGCGATTATTAGGTAAATAAGGAGAAGTCTGGAAATGAAAAATTTAATTTTGATTTTTTGCATTGATTTTATAAACTATTTTTCCTGATTCTGTTGAAACGGTTGGATTTTTGTCTTCTCTTACTATTTCTTTTCTAAATTTTGGGAACATTTTTGGTTCCTAGTCGTATATTTATTCTAACGTAAATTTTTTCTCCTGGGTTATACGTTTTAATTGGATGACGGGTTTTATTATGACAGGAAAGGTCTTTTAACTGTTTATTTTTCAGTTCCGAGATATATTCTTCCCTAGTTTTTTCAAATTGGCCGGGGTCTGTGGAGACTCTTCTCCCGAAAAATACTTCTATTGGTTTTTTCTTTGTTGTGGAGTGAACTCAATAATTGTACTCATATACAGAGTTATCGAGGAGTTCGGCGAATGAAGTGAAGATTTGCTCTGCTTTTAAACAACTCAT
Organism: Sphenella marginata; assembly: GCA_951509765.1. Taxonomy (NCBI): domain Eukaryota; kingdom Metazoa; phylum Arthropoda; class Insecta; order Diptera; family Tephritidae; genus Sphenella; species Sphenella marginata. Next base: position 79,542,140 of record OX608080.1, on the reverse strand, counting down.
TATTTCTGTAAAGGTCGAGTGAAAACTTTTATGAATGTTGTGCTTTTGGAGATTACAAAATAGCTGGAGAGTTCTGGAGAATTTGTAGACTTCTTTTTTGTTTAATAACAAATAAACAAAGCATAGTTTTCAAAATTTTTTTCGCGAGACAGCAGAAATAGTCCATACCAAGATGCCAATATAACTTTTATAGGGATCTATCTATATACTATATGAAGTTGGGTTGCGAAAGTTACTATGGGGAGACTGTTTGGGCATACTTTGAAAATTTGTCTATGGCTTTAAGGACGATATTTCGTTCGGTTATGTAAATATCATTGTGTAAGATTTGCCCTGGGAACTGTGGAATCGGGGTTTCTCTCTGAACTTGCCAAGACAACTTTTACGCAGCAATAAACAAACTTTTGCGGTAAATTTGCCGTAAATTATCTGTGAAAGAGAAAAATTTGACGCGGCCCTATTTTAGAAAATATCGTTTCCGCAAAAACTAGTAAAGAGAACAGTTAGATGAATAATAATTTTTGCACTGGAAAATTGGAATTTTTTTTCCCCGCTAACTTTATATGAAGTTGGGGAGCAACTTTTCACTAACTAGTTCACAGACCAGTTGATAAATAATTCTTGCACTGGAATTTGCCGTAAATTATCCATAATTGAGTAGCATATTCAAAATTAAAAAAAAAAAATTTAATTTTTTTTGTACATACATTTATCTACAGATGGAATTAATTTGTGCGATGAACTTTCGTCGCAACGGATTAACTGGAAAGATCGCGGAGATAACAGACTTTATGAAGTCGAAAAACATTAAATTGGCCGCCATTCAGGACTGAACGCTAACTCGGACTTACGTACTCGCGATGGGTACAATGTGGGCGGCCTTGCATTTATCACACACCATACTGTACAGTATAACCTATTTGCCCCGGACATTGACCTCAGGGACTCTACTCTTGAATGCCAGGGTATAGCAGTCCGGACAGGCGAAGTCGACCTGCGAGTGATAAATATATACATCCCCCCTGTTACGTGCTGTGGCGATAACTGCCTCATCCTAGGTGATTTCAACGCACACCACGATCTCTGGCACTCCAACTTGCCAGCAGACAGCATAGGGCACGCACACGCAGAGCAAATCGTCGCTACCGACGAAGAAAGGCGCATTCAACAAATTGTCAACGAAAAAAGGCTCATTAAAAATATTACTGGAAATAAGGACGCATTCAAAAATATTTTGACGAAAAAAGGCGCATTAAAAAATATTTTGACGAAGAAAGGCGCATTCAAAATATGTTGACGAAAAAAGGCGCATTAAAAAATATTTCGAGGAAGAAAGGCGCATAACCAAGTATTTCGACGAAAAAAGACGCACTGTATACATTTACAGTAAGCTTCACAAGAGATTTGGTGCTGGATTGAAAAAAGGAAAATACTAAGCAGGCCCTTTATTTTAAAAGCTAAGCAGGTGCAAGCTGGAAAAATTTAGGTAGGACTATTACAGGTAAATAATCGTGGCAAAACTAGGTATGCCCCTTGGAGAATACACGGTAAATTGCTCGCAAATAGGAAAACATACGCTTTCCATGGCAAAGCCCTGCCAGGGCCTAGGCGGAGTTGTCCGTTATAGGGAAAATCTAGCCAGGGCCTAGGTTAAGTATAGATTTTTCTTGGTTATTCCATTTGCTGGAAATATGAAATATAATCAGTAAAGGTCTACACCAAATTAAAAACAGGCTTTCCCATTTTGCAGCTAGTTATCGAAGCGCGTCTTTTTTTCCTAAAAAATATTTTAAAGCGCCTTTCTTTCTTAAAAATTATTTTAATGCGCCTTTCTTCCTTAAAAATTATTTTAATGCGCCTTTCTTTCTTAAAAACTATTTTAATGCGCCTTTCTTTCTTAAAAATTATTTTAATGCGCCTTTCTTTCTTAAAAATTATTTTAATGCGCCTTTCTTAAAAATTATTTTAATGCGTCTTTCTTTCTCAAAATATTTATAATGCGTCTTTCTTCAAACAAAAAAAAGTTTGCGCCTTTCTTCGTCGACAAACAGCTTTGCGCCCTTTTTCGTCGATAGGAACGAAATAGACAACTCGGCATTCTGTACACTGAATGGAGATTCCCCCACTAGAGTGGCAGGTAACTGCCACAGCTCGCCAGACATCTCCATTTTAAGCGCGGGCCTTATCAACCACGTAAACTGGCAACCAATGCATTAGCATCGGACCACCTACCCATCCTGCAAAACATCGAACGACCGTCCAACTTCATAACGACAGAAAAACGAACGTACAATAACTTTAGTAAAGCGGACTGGGACCGCTTCACGGACTTTACAGAGCACTCCTTTGCTGACCTACCCACACCGACTGACGTACGCAAAGGTGAGTTTAGCAAAGTCATCGATTCAGCCTCCGCCTGCTTCATACCTGCTGGCAGAATCCCGGAAATTCGGCTGAATTTCCCTGCGGAAGCAGCGACAATGGCAAGAGAACGTGACCAAGTGAGACTCTTGAACCCCGCAGATCCAAGAATAAAAGATCTCAACGCGGAAATCCGTCGGACTGTCAATGACCACAAATTGACCAAGTGAAAAGAACACCTAGAGTCATGCAACCTCCGGCGGGGTCGGCAATTTATGGCCGACAGTCAAGGCCCTATCCAACCCGACCAAATACAATGACAAGGTCGCCATTGCTTTCGGCGACAGCGTCAAATCGGACCCCAGGAAATGCGCGAGCTCATTTTGCCGACAATTTATACTGCAATATCCTGCGGATAGGGCTAAGAGAAAAGCCATTCGATATGCGCACGAACACAAATACACAGCCGCGCCCATTGTCGTCTCCGTCGAACAAGGAAGCTATAAGGAAGGCGAAACCTTCTATATCACTCGGACTCGACGGAATTGCCATGAAGATGCTGAAACACCTCGGCCACGATGGGCACAAGTACTTGGCGGCTCTATTCAACCTCTCACTGACCACATTCGTCATATCAAAAATCTGGAAGCACGCGACTGTGGTCCCACTCCTAAAACCTGGGAAGCCGGCGAATCAAGGAGATTGTTGGATATGATCCTAAGTCCAATCATTTAGACCACAGTCTGCAAATTAAACAAAAACTGTTTCGTTAAAAAGGGTAATTGTTTCTTTTAGCCGGCAACTGCTTAAACACGTCCTAAAATGTAGGAAGGGGTGATATGATTAGGTTTAAAATCGAATGGTACTTACATAAGTTAAAGCCATATTAGTCTGCAAAGTGTGTTTGTAAACTGAGACAACAAAAGACCAAGTAAATATTTCTGAGTAATTTTGAAAAAGTAAAAGTACTTTTTTTCACTTTACTTTCAAGAAAATTTAAATACCTAAGGCAGTTTTCAACGTATATAAAAAAATTAACACTCATAACACTCACAATTAAATTCCACTTTAGATGTAGTTCACGGTTGGTATAGTCTTTATATAATTTAGTGCATACAGACAGCACCAAAGTTGACGAAACCCGAAAAAAGGTTAAAAAATATTTGTTGGTTGGAGAAATTCTGACAGTTGGCTTATGTTTTCCCAGTCATTATATATATCATTGGAAAGGTCAAAATCTCTTCTTATAAGATCTGGAGAGAAAATCCGAATCAGTTAACAGTCAAACTAGTTGTGAGCTCAAAAGTGTCAAAAGGTAAAAAAAACCGGTTTTTTTACCCGTAACTCACGATTTGGAGCTGTACGCGAAAAATCGTATATGCAGTAGTTCTTAGAATTTCAAGACCTACAAGAAAAATGGTATCACTTCCCAGGGTTTTTTTTCGTGTCACACAGTGTTACACTATGCACACTATCGGCTTCCATCTGATCGAATTGGAATCTCAACAGATCCGTCTGAGCTTGTATTGAATCCATATGGTACAAGCCCGACAACTCCATCGTCAGTTAAAATACCAAAATCACTACACGCTACTGATTTTGACTGGATATTGTCGTTTCCATCAGTAGACATCTGTAAATTTATATAATATAATTGAACATAATACATTTGAATGAAATAAATTAATTAAAAAACAATTTTACCTTCCAACTCTAACTAACTTTGCAAAGCAATGAAATGTTTGGTGCTAAAATAACGTGAAACAGCTGATGAAATGCGTCATAATAGGACTGTTCGAGTACGATCAGTGGACTTAGCCCGCGAATTTTGACAGTGAAGGATTTAGCTTATTTGCACATCATTGCCAAATAAGAGTTAAAATTAAAAAAAAATTATTATTTTTATTTTTCAATTATGTATTTTTTATTTTTCTAGCGAACTGCATAAAAAACTAATTTTCGTAAAAAAGTGGACTTGTCACTTTTGCACGTTTAGGTGACGATATATGTATATACATATTAATGAATGAATGATTTCTGTGCATAACTTGATAAAACTAACAAACTTAAAACCTGTGCTTTGCCCCACACTGTGCTAAACAATACAATGCTGAATTTTGTCGGGTACATATAACTCCTTTAGCGCTACATACATACATATATTTATTGTTTCTTTAAATCCATTATTAATTCATGTCTATATGTTTATATTGCCTTATATGTGCACATACATATGTATGCATATGACTAACTGATAAATAGTTGATTAAAAAAATTGTGGATTTTGTGATACTGCTTTTAAGAAAACGTGTGGATTTCGTATTTGGGGATTTTGATTTTGTGGATTTTGATTTTGTGGATTTTTTTTTAGCTGTGGATTTTGTAGGTTCAAATTTCAAAGCTGCACACCACAAATTGGAAGAGACGCTCGGCGCAAAAATCTCTTACGAGGTTGATGATATAACTGTTGTATATCGCGCCATATATATATGTATACATATATTCAAGAATTGGCCTGACCAGTAGCTTTTAGAAGCCGTTTCGATGCCATAAAATACTCGGTTAAACCTACTTATGTATGTAGTATGGATATCTATTACAACCAACCAAGTTGTCGATAAACTCGAGGATATTTGGAATCCCTATCTCGGATGTACGATCGAAGTTTCCCAAAAAGGAAATGCTCAACGGTCTCTTCGGCATCGATGTCTTCGAATTTTCTACAGTGATCACGGTGCGGAATTCCCATCTTTTTCGCATGCGTGCCTATCGCCCAGTGACCTGTGAACACTGCTATGAGTTTGTGAGTGCTAACTCTTGACCTGCTTAGAAGACTTCTTGTCCTCTTTTCGCTATAGTCTGGCCAGGTGGCTCTTGATATTGCACAACTAGTAGTGTTTCTCCATCTCGGTTGTGCTTTGTTCCGGTAATACTTTTGGATGTTTCCCTTGGCTACTACTAAGGGTATGCCTATATCTATATTGATTGCTTCCTCATCACCCTCCGATGAGCCACTGCGCGCCGGCTAATCGGCTGTCTCATTATCTTCGATACCTCTATGACCCGGAACCCAGGTAATGGATAGTTCAAGGTTAGTTAGTGCAGCCAAGATAAGCTTACATGCGTGCACAACGTTCGAACTAGTGTGTGGTGCTGCTATTGCCTTTATTGCTACTTGGCTGTCTGAAAAGACACTTGACTTTACCAGTTGTGTTCAGGTCCCTGAGTGATCTGCCGGCCTGCAAGATCGCAAAAACCCCAAGTCTGAATGATACGGCAATGTCTAGGGACTCCGAGAAGACGCCGGCCTCCACCCCTGAACCCATTTTTGACCCGTCGGTGTAGATAGGGATGCCGCTGTCAACTTTGACCCTGCCCCTTTTCCAATCATTCCTACTTGGAATTGAAGTAATAGTACTGCTCTAAAACTCCAGTTTGTGAGGATAGAAGTCGGTTCTGGTATTAATAGTGCCAGCTGGAAGATGGTTAAGAATCTTACTGTGGCCCTGCTGAGCACTTATACAACCGACCTTGCCCGGGCATCGGAGGGGACCGTAAGCGATCAGCTATGAAATAAACACCCGCTGATCATTCAGCCCTCGGCACGGGTACCTCAACACCTTGGCTTAGGGTGGTGTTCACTTCCCCCGCAACAGCGAGCGCGGTGCACTCTCAGAGAACACCAACCCGAAGCTGTGGTAGGAGTGAAGCCTTCCTCTTAGTTCGTCTCCTATTAGAATCCCTACCAGAGAGACACCAATACGACACTTAAGCCCCTTCGCCACGGCACGGCGACCAACATGAAAGGGCTGACTAATGTAGTAAAAAGAGCTTTAGTTACCGTTTAACGAATGCAAGAACATATTTAGCCTTATTGACTGTTGCGTTAACAACTATGGCGATTGAAACTGAGCTTGTAGTCCATAGTGACCCCCAGTTCAACAAAATCATACACTTCCTCAAGACTATAATTTTTAATTGTATAGGAAGCCGGCTGCAAAGTTCCACGCGAAAAACGCACGTATTTGCATTTTTTAAGATTAAGCGGCATATAATTTAAACCAAGTACCTAGTGAATCTAGATCTGATTGAAGCCTATTTCTATCTTCAAAAGTCCCAAATGACATGAAAAGCTTTACATCGTCAGCATACATTAACATTTTTGAAAATTTGATTACTGTAGAGCAGTGGTGGCCAAACGACCACATGTGCAATTATGCTTGTATGTGTGCCAGACAGAGCTCAGCGCTATGCTTACTTGATAAAAGTAAGCAAGATTGGTCGGCCACTCTCCCGAACTTCGCCATACGACTTCATTGATACTATGCGTGTGATGGCATCGACGTCGGCAGCAAAAGGTAGCCTATGCACGCGTGCATTGATATTTTAATTCTGGCCACCACTGCTGTAGAGATATCATTTATAGACAACAAGAACAGAATCGAGCCAAGATGGCTTCCTTGAGGAACTCCTGAAGAGACATAAATGACATCGGATAAACAATTTTTAAACACTACTTTTTGTGTCCTGCCACTAAGGTAAGAAGAGATCCAGCGATTGAGACCCGGCTGGAACCACAACTGATCAAGTTTATGAATAAGTAACGAGTGACACACTTTGTCAAAAGCTTTGCTAAAATCAGTATAAATAACGTCGGTGTGCAGACTCAAGTAAATTCGTAACGGCCGATTTTCCCTTACAGACCCCGTGTTGGCAGCATAGATGACTAGATTCGAAACTTGGCTCAAAAAGCGTAGCTTTTTAGGAATTCCCACAGACTAAGAGGTGTGCAAAAAGGTGCTATCGAATTAAACGGGACAAGATATATTTAAAATAAAATATATGAAATAATAAATAATTCATAGTATAAAGTTATAATTTCCAAGATATCTTAAAATAACGTAAAATCCTTAATAATGTACATTTCGTAATGAAATAGAACATGGTAATGGAAATAATATGATTTCAAATAAAAATAATTATAAATTAAAATAAATATTTGAAAATAATACAAAAAGAAAAGGCGTATTTATCTTGTAAGCTTGTTTTTTATACCTGTAAACCACTCAAATGCGTAAAAAATATAATTTTCTACATACATATATTTTTTGCAGCTATTTTCTTAGATTGTACTATTTCATACTTTACGTATTTTTTCTCAATCGTGCGATATTTTAAGTTATTCGAAATGTTCACTTGTTTGATTTTCCGAAATTTGGAGCGTTTTTTGCTCCTCATTGTTTATGTATCTAATGTCAGATGGTCCTCGATTGTGTAGTATTGCCAACTAGCGCACACATAAAAAAGTAGGCAACACTGCATAATCGAGGACCGAAATGAGAGCGCTGGAGAGAGTTTCGTATCAAGTCATCTTTGGTTCGCAGTCTGAAATCAAGGTAGAGATAGGACTCGTTAGTTGATTTGTAACAATAGCTTCAAACAATTTTCAGTTATACTTTTTCTATCTAAGGTTTTCTTTCACGGTATCACGCCAACTGTCGAATATCACGAAATTACTGAATCACGAGCGCACACTCAAAACTTGTGGATACACCCTCGAATTTTTTTGATTACAATTAAACAATCACTACAGCTACAGTCCCACGTTGAGCCCCGGTTCACGATTTCTTGACTAAAAATTACCAAAAAAATGTGTTTATAGTCACAACGACCTTTATTGGTTTTCAAACTAAGACTGATTTTTACAATTTACTTTACTTAAAAGCTAGGCTTAGGTGCACTGGCCAATCAGTGAGTTGTTGTTGTAAATTCCCTGAATTTGGGTTGCGCGTGTTGGCTTCCGCTCCCATTGAAAAATAAGCGTTTGTGCTGATGATTTCTGGCTTTTGCTATGGGAAATATTGCGCAATTAAAGCTGGACTTCCGTTATGATTTAATTATTATTGCTGACTTTATTCGGCAATTGTTAACATGCATATTCAGGTAAATACTGATAAATAAAAAAATACAATGAAATAAGTAAATAAAACATTCTTATAAAGCATGTACAAATTTGCAAAAGCATGAAAAAAATATATTAAAATTAAAATACGAGTATATCAACACCTTAATTCACAATGGTCCAAAGCCACAAATTTAAAATTTTGCAGGAGAAACGAAAAAAAAACGTTTTATATATTAGACGCGAACTTTTGACCGACTTTGCCCTTGGCAGCAAAGTTACGTCATACTAATTGTGTGCAAGTGTACATAACTCTTCGACTTCAAAGCAACCAAAACTTAACTTTTTGGTGACTGTTTACTTACTGGTAGCTTAAACAATTTTTAATAGGGCTTTTGTGAAATAACCACAGGATTTATAAAAATGGAAAAAAAAAATAAAAAATGTTTATGAAGCTTTTTTTGAATGAGTGGCAGAAAAATGTTCAGTCGGAGCCTGTAAACCTATTTTATTTATGAATATGGGGAAAAATATGAAAGTATTAGTGTTGGAGACATGAGCACAAACCTAATTGAATTTTAAAATTTGTATTTATTTTCACACTTTTACATAGACACCTACTCACACATAAAATGAATTACATATGCATATATTTTTAAGAATACCCAATAAGCAAAATACGCTTACTATAAGCTTACAATAAACTTACTTTTGTAATCTTTTAGCTTGGAAAACGTTTGCTATAATCATTGGAAAACGTTTGGAAAACATTGTACACTCAACGAAAGTGGTCCCTTTTTAATCAATTGGAATTGATGCTTGGAAAACAATGTTTAATAAACATTTTATTCAATGTATAGTAAGGGTTTGTTGAAAACTGATTGATAAAACTCCAATTTGGGCGACAACGGTGAAAACGGGCCAGTAGCCTAACGAATATGTTGTGGGATTTTGCTCAGCAGGTTGCGAGTTCGAATCCCGACCATTTCCTTCATTATACCTTTCATGAACATGAAATGGTATTATAACTTTGGTCCGATGTTTGTAAGTATGAGAAGAAGAAGAGATAGACCCACCATTAAGTATACAGAAATGATCAGGATGATAAGCTGAGTTGATTTAGCCATGTCCGTCTGTCCGTCCGTCTGTCCGTCTGTCTGTTTGAACGCAAACTAGTCCCTCAATTTTAGACCTATCTCGATGAAATTTGGTATAGGGCCGCCATTTTGCATGGGATTGATCATTTGTCGGAACCAGCCAGATCGGACCGATACAACGCATAGCTCCCATACAATCGATTGTTCCGATAAACGGGTTTTGGTCTATAAATCTTGCAATTAAAAAGCTAGGACCGCAAAATTTTGCACTTTTCGTACATATTGTATAAGTAACATGTGTAGTGAAAATGACTCAAATCGGACCAACCAAACATATAGCTCCCATATAATCGATAGTTTCGATAAATGGGTTTTGGGGTATAGATTTTGCAGTTAAGAAGCTAGGAACGTAAAATTTTGCAGGTTTGGTACTTATTACATACATATGTGATGTGTGTAGTGAAAATCATACAGATTGGACTAACATAACATATAGCTCCCATATAATCGATTGCTCCGATAACTCTGGTTTGGGCCATGTATTTTCAAATTAACAGTTTTGAAGAGTTTGTACCAATTGTAAGTAAGGATCGGACACTTAAAAAAGTTATGCGTATTCATGAAAGGTATGAAGCCTTCGGCACAGCCGAAGACAGCCCTTTCCTTACTTGTTTTTTTTTGTTTTTTTTTAATAAATTCTTATTTGGTACGAGAGGAGATAAAGGGCCAATTTTTGGTGTGCTGCGTGCAATTTTTTATGCTTTGTACATCTGCAAGGCAAATATGTGCATTTTTTCTGAGAAACTTTTCATGACACCCTTTTTAAAAAACCTTTTCAAATAGTTTTTTATGTTGCCTGTACAGGGGTTCAAACCTAGGTCCTTCTGTGTGGTAGGCCAGCTGCACTACCGTCACACCACGATGCCCATATAACAAAATCAATAAAAATGAAGCATATAAAATTTCAAACATTATTTTTGAAAACAGAAATTTTTCACCTCGCTGAGAGTTCACCTCAAGTTATTTCTCCAAGGCTAGCACACCATTGGAAAAACATATATAAACGTTTGTGAAATTTTTTTGTTACAAACTCGTTTGGAAAACATTAACTTTTTACGCTTGGAAAACATTGTTTAATAAACTAGCTTACTTCATTGTTTATTGGGTACTTACCTCATTATGTACTTACCTCCGTTTAAATACTTACCTTTGAATACTTACCCTTGTTCCAAATACTCACCTTTGCTTAAAATAGTTTGTTTAAAATACTTACCTGTTCAGACACCCTGTAAAGAAACAATGCACTTACCGTTTATCAATATCCTAAATTTTGACATACACACATATGTATATGTATGTATATATTCACATTCCAGTCTCCTTGCTGCGCAAGAAGTCCCATATTTTAGCTTAAGTTAAGTTAGTTCGTGCGATCTGTGGGTGGCGCGAACTAAAGTCAGTGGAATTAACGTCAGTGACGTTAATTCGCACCCCAAAAGCGAATTAATGTCAGTGACATTAAGACGCATGCCAAAAGCGAACTAAGGTCAATATTTTTAGCGAACTAACGTCATTGACATTAATTCGCATTAAGAAAGCGAACTAAAGTCAGTACATTTTTTTCATATTCCAAATTTTCATTTTTCATTATCACCTTCGACTTATGACCATTATATCATGAATCTGGGATTGACTTAGGTCAGATCCGCAATTCGGGGCGTGATCCATGGTATTAATGTGCAGAACTCCTTTCCGCATTGGCGGCCTTCGGCCGCGCTTCAAAAAATAACCCTGGGCTACGCCATTCCAACTCCGGGTGTGTGCCATAGCCGTGGCTACCGCCACGGTGATGTCCTTCAGCGTGCCACTCTTTTCTCACAGGCAGGGCCGTGCGCAGGAATTGGCCTTGGGGGGGGGTTTTAATTTAGATTTGCATTCACATACATTTTTCACTAAGATAAACATATTTGCTGAAACAGATACCTACCCATACATCATAAATTTAAATGTTCTTTAACTTTTCTGAAGCTGCATACTCTGATGCCTAAAATTATACCCAAGAAAACTTTTTTGGTTGTACAAATTTTTCTGTATTTGATAGAGAATTGGTGATATGGTGGCATATTATTCGCACTTTTATGAATACATGGCTATAATTAAAGTCCGTTTAACATTGCGACTCTTCGAGGTACGGAAAAGAATTCTGTCAATACTGAGTTTATGTCCACATTCACATTGCGATGTATATTCAAGGACGCGAGTCCATTAAGACGATCTTCTTTCATTGTTGACCTCAAGTAAGATTTTAATCGTCGCAGCGTCGAAAAAGAACGTTCATTTGTTGCTGTGGTAACAGGTAAAGCGGCCATGATACGAAGCACTTGATGAACATTTGGAAAAGCATCTATTTTACAAATGGCAAGAGCTTCTAATGGATTCTGAATATCCGTAGATGCAATATATTCCCTCCATAGCTGAACTTCACTTATCCACGCTTCCGGGAATATATCATGTAATATAGTCTCGTATGATTGAAACAGTTCTGTACAAGCCGCTTCCTCAAATTTTTGCATTCTTTTGGGGAAAAGGCAAGAAAAATTAGACAGAATATTTCGCTGATTTAAGAACCGATCTTTTAGATGTGTGACGAATAGATCCAAGTATGGAATGTATGTACTTATTCGATAGAAATCTTCTACCGTGTCGGTTGCGATGTTACATCGATGTGTTTGCTTTCTTGCGAATCTTGGTTTTTGGACCGGGATTTCATATGTTGCACAGATCGCACCGACAGCTTCGAATATTTTCTTGAAATTTTCCACTGCGTTGTGTTGCTTTGTCATTAACACAGCTTTAGCAGCATCTGCTAATTCCACTGCTTCTCCAAGATCCTGATTTACGGTTTGAAGAATCCGACTCAAAGGCAAAGTAATTGGACTGAAGTACATGCAAAGTGACCTGAAAAATTAGAAGAACAATTTTGCTGTTAAAATACATAAAAATTACAATCGTTACATCTTACTCAGATTACTCTCTTTATTAGATTACATCTTGGCAAAAACTACATACTATGTATGTAAAATGTATTTTTTGTCTCTCCAGCAATTTCATTAATTTGTTATATATATAGCAAAAAAATCGTTACTGGAAGCTACGAATTTCTGTCATATAAAAACGAAAAAATGAATAAGTTCCAGTAACAATTTTATTTGTTAATGAACAGGCCTAAAGTTTGTTTATTTTTATAACTTTTTTATTTGATATTATTTATTTGGACTAACTATTTGATGGTCTTACTTGAAAAGCTAGAGTTTTGATAGCCGAGAGTAACTGGAAGGCTTCAGATGAGGCCTCGACCCTCCAAGTAGTTGAAATTTCCTCCAAAGTTTCAATGACTGCTGGCTGCATATAGAGATACGTTGCAACTGCCTCATGCTGCTGAACCCATCTTGTCTCGCAAAGGCTCTTCAGTTTCTTCTTACGTAGAACATTTTCATCAGATTCAATTATTTTCTGAAAAGCAAGTTGTCTCTTTGGATATTTAAAAAATTTGTAGACGCTCCTTATTGTGCCGAAACAGTTCTGAATTTGAGGTGTTTTACACGCGTCATTAACAGCCAAGTTGAAGCTATGAGAAGCGCAATGAGAATAGTGAGCCAAAGGATATTTATTTTTGATGTAAGATTGGGCACCGTGAAATTCACCGCTCATGGATTTTGCTCCATCATAGCCTTGTCCACAAAAATAAGTGAGATCAATACCGGAAGTTTCGAGGAAATGAAGTATCGTTTTAGATAATCCTTTTCCAGTAAAATCGTCAACGGGAGTGAAAGCTATAAAATCTTCACAAATTTTAAATGCTCCTTCATCCTGATGCAAATATCTAACGCAAAGAGACATTTGTTCAATTCCAGCTATGTCTGAAGTTTCATCCGCTAACACTGAGAAAGCTTGTGATTTATTTATTTCACATATTAAATGTTGTTGAATCTGCAAGTAGCAAATAGCGATCAGTTCATTTTGAATAAGTAATCATATACGACGCATGTTTTGGTACGTTTTCCAACAGTGTTTGGAATGCGATGTCACTTTTGGCTCGATATCTCAACAGAGCACGGAAATTCCCATCGTTTATCAAAGGCTCTACTAATGAAATTTTGCCTGTGTCTTGAGTTCCGCGAAGTGACAAACCTTGCCGACCACATAAAATGATCGTTTCAATGATTGGGACGATTAAACTCTTGCTTTTTTCAATAAAATCAAGTTTTTGTTTTGATATTTGTAGATCGATAGGCAAACTTTTTTTCTTTTCGATGTCGGCTCTAGTAATTGATTGTAGAAGTGATGTTTTGTGATATTCAGAATTCTGGTGATGATTAAACATCTCAAGTGCTTTTTTCCAGTTTTTGAAAGGTTTTAATACTAACTGGCCCAATGCCTGGCTTCCAACACCTCCTTCTTTTACAGAAAAAAGCACACAGCATTTACAGAAGGTCCCATCCTCTATCGCTGAATAAGCTAACCATGCGTATTTATGCAACCAAGCTCGTTGGAATTTTAAATTTCGTGGTCCGGATGAAGGAAACTTGAAGGTTTCGCAAGGAACCCAGATCTTGTCTTGGAGCCCAACAATTGAGTCTATGCCATCAGCAGCTGATTTATTTACAAAATATCCAATATCATATTTATCAATGGGAACTGTAGGATTTGATGTAGAGCTAACTGTAGCTTCACAACGTCTGTCCAACTAATTAATAACGATAAGAAAAATAAATAATTTTGCCCGCGACATTTGCTCGACACATATTTCCACAAACGTAAAAGCCAAATTGTACGAAAAATTCATTTATTTTTTTTGTATACTTACATCGGCATTTTCGAGTTTAGGTCTCTTACATAAGAATCGACGAATATCTCTCTTTAAAACTAAACAACAAATGCAATACTAAGCGTATTAGGAAAAAAGCGAGAATGAAAGTGTAATATATTTTAGACTCCGATTTGTTCAACACTAACCATGCACGATTGAATTTTCCCAAGAATCTCCCATAAACGGACAAAATTCAAAAACACCACAAGAAAGCTTTGCTGTTTATTATAAAAATTAAATAGGGGATTCCCCGTTTAGCATGTATACACACATTCCAGTGGTGTGTATCAATCATGGTGAAATCATTATCAGGTGATGGCAGGTCGACAAACATACACAGTATACACAACTTCCGTGTATTTTGTTCTTGTAATTTGCTTATTCGATGTCAAATATATATGGAAATTTAATAAATTCTGTCAAAAGTCATGAAAAAAATAGAAGTCATCAATTGGTACTGGTACAAATTAGGGACTTGCGATGAACCGATTAAATCATATTTTGATTAATCATATGATTCATCAAAATCTAGTTAACCAGGTCCTGAATAGTATTGTTTACCGTACTTGTTAATTGAAACTGCTCACTGTTTTCACAAAATGAACATTTTTTGTTATCAGTACAATTTTTTGAAAATGCCAAACGAACATATGCTACACAACTTTGTAATTTCGGAAAGCTCCAAGTGCCATTCAAAGCAGGGACGGAAAATAAAAGTTATTTTTTTTTCGATCTCGTAAAAGTCCGGGGTTAGATAGTGTCCCTGAAGAAAATTATTAAATTTTCTGTTGTCCCAGGACTTCTAGGATCAATATCCTGGCCACAATTAATTATCCTGGCTTTTTTGAAAAAAGTCCGATAATAACTTTAAACCCCGGACTTTTATTTTTTCTCGCCAGCAATAAAAGTTATCTTTGTCCTTTTTTTTTTAATGACAGAATAAAAGTCCGAACCAAAATCTACTAAACCGTCAATCCTCTTTCATATGATAAGAAATTCATTAAATTTATATTGGCGGGTTGGTAGATTTTAGCTCGGACTTTTATTCTGTCCTTAAAAAATAAGAGGACAAAGATAACTTTTATTCTTGGCGAGAAAAAATAAAAGTCCGAGTTGTCCGATTATTTCTGTCCGGATAAGAATAAAAGTCCAGAAATAACTTATTTCTTCGGACTTTTATTTTAAAAGGAATAAAAGTCCCCGTCCCTGATTCAAAGTGCCGGACTTATGTATTGGCCAACCTTTTTTTTTAGCAACTTTCACCAATTTCTTTTTCCGTAAAATTATTTTAACTAATTTTTTCAAAAATTATGAATCAAGATTCAATGCAAAACTTATAAACTGTATTTTGAAATTTTTTGCAAAATCTTTGCAACTTAGGTTAGGCCAATGCCGGGGGGGGTTTTGGGGGTTAAAACCCCCCCCGTGCGCACGGCCCTGCTCACAGGGTAATGTGATTACAACAACCACATGAAAATGACAGAAAATTCTGAACTTTAACTGCAAATATCTCGCAAACTACTAAAAATATTGGTTCAGCGGAGTTATATTCATGCTCCTGGGACCAAAGCGCGTCTCCTGATACATATCTCAAAATTTTTGGTTGTGTATTAGCGCTCGGTACCCCACGTAAACGATTACCCACGTCTAGATTTAGAATCTGAAATGAGATTTTTTTCAGCCGTTCAAAAGTTATTTGCAGTTAAAGTTCACAATTTTCTGTCATTTTCATGTGGTTGTTGTAATGGCACATTAGGCTGAGCCAAAAAAGTGAAAAAGTGGGAAATGTGGCACGCGGAAGGACATCACCGTGGCGGTAGCCACGGCTAAAGCACACACCCGGAGTTGGAATGGCGTAGCCCAGGGTTATTTTTTGAAGCGCGGCCGAAGGCCGCCAATGCGGAAAGGAGTTCTGCACATACATAAATACCATGGATCACGCCCCGAATTTTGGATCTGACCTAAGTCAAATTTTCGCCTGCGGCGCTACTTCGTCGAATCTCAAACCCAAATGCCTCAATGACATTAATTCGCATGTCCAAAGCGAACTAAAGTCAAAATATTATACGAATTAACGGCACTGACTTTAATTCGTTTTTGGTCATGCGTCTTAATGTCACTGACATTAATTCGCTTTTTGGGTGCGAATTAACGTCACTGACGTTAATTCCACTGACGTTAGTTCGCGCCACCGATCTGTGCAAAGGTTTAGTTGAAACAGAGTTAGCTGAAACTAAAATAGTGTGTCCCTGGAAGCCATAGTGGAACAGTGACCTAGAATACAAAAAAATATATATATAAAAATTATAGTGCAAACTGTTAAAAAAAAACCTAAAAGAACAAATCTAAAGTGTACTTACATGGAGAAAAAAAAAATTATTTACAAAATTAAAAAAAAAAAACCAAGCAAAAATTAAACAAACTTAAGTAAATACATACACGGCGCGAATAAAAACAGCGTGCTGAACAAAAGAAAAAGTGCAATTATTGTTTTTTCATTAAAATAATATTTTTATACACCGCAAGCTTTATACATGCAAAAGGCGGCACACTCTAGTGTATATGCATGTATGTAAGTACATGTATACAAAAAAAGCACAACCGTTCCAAAAAGTGGCGCGCTTGACTATTAAATAGCGGACGTTAGGCCGTCCTAGAAAATATTAAAAAAAAAATTTTTTGTAAAATTTAATTTTAATTATCACTACGAGCAGTGATACCTGCGCAAGTGGTCCACAGGAGCGAAACGACAACAACACAACAGACACTTAGCAACGAAGCGGCACACCAAGAAAAAGAAAATCAACAGCACAGGACAACACAATATTACACTCAATGATAACAAAACAAGTGGTAATATTAATAAAACGTGATGCCAAAGTAAGTACACCCTGTACAAAATATTTCACTGGTGCACATATATATATAGACATAAGTACAGCAAACTACATTCACCCCTTTTTCGGTACCGGTTTATACAAAACTCGGCAAACTTTTGCCAAAAAACCACAAAGGTACAGTCTCGTCTTGGTAGTTCGTACATATGTACAGAGCTTTAACCCGATAGCGGTAAACCCCTGAAAGCTGTACTTATACCTATAATATATATTACATAAAAAAAAAACCCCTTTAAACTCATATATGCACTATTTTTCACTTTTATATAAACTCCTCCCACATTTTCTACCAAAAAAGCTTAAACCCAAGAGAACAACAAGTTATTAGGTCTGACCCATAAAAAATACTCAGCGAAAATTGCACACCCTAATATCCAAATAGTAAACGCAAAAAAACTTTACCACAACTCGCACTCAATCGATAACAGTAACTATAACTCAACACAACTATAACACAACTAATTATAACTCCACCCACTTTTTTCCAATTTCCACTGTGATACTCATTTTCTTCATACATACATACACACTAAGCTGTTCGTTATTTAAATTTTTTTGCAAATTGTAAGTTCGCTGGGCGAAATATGATCACATCATGTAAAATTCTTGATAATCGTAAACTTGGTTCACATTTATTACGTGAAAAAACTTGCAGATTACGATTCTAAAGACAAAAATTTAAAAAAAGCCATAGGTTTTGAGATTTTGCGAAGTTATCGTTTTTTACAAAATGAGAAAACGCCATTTTCGTATTATTCAAAATCTCCAGTTCTACATATCCGATGAAAAAACTTTTTTCATCTAATTAAAGATCTTTCAATGCCCTAACAACCTACTATATAAATCTTTCCAATTAGATTATGAGTTTAAGAGTTATTTGCAAATGAATTTCAGAAATCAGACACCTTTTCCATCAGCTTCGTCATTAACATTAAATAACACTTAGAAGCAGTAAAATTTTTGCAGAGATATGCTCACTGCGGTCTGCATAAATCACCCTAAATTATCTCAGACGCAAAAGCTATCACCTGAGAACCAACACCCGATGCAAAGCAGCGCTGATCATTAAAAACTACCCACTTAATGATCAGAATTTCTAGCTGGCCCGGGGGGCACTCAAATAACGAATAAGAATGGCAGGATTCTCGTTGATAACCAACTCAAAACTCTCTTTAACATGCAAACATTGTTTTCCGAAAACGGTGAAGGAATTCAAGAAATTCAGACAACAATAAACAACTGTATCTCGACCCTAAATGCGAACGATGTCCCTACCGATAACTGGGACCCCATCCTCTTATATTTATGTTCATCAAAACTCCCTGATGAAACCCTAGCCCTTTGGGAGCAATCACTCGACTCTAGAAAAGAGCTTCCACTTTGGTCGGAGATCGACAAATTTCTCACGACAAAGTACGAAGTGGTAGAACGACTCGGCACTTATCGACCGAATAAACCCTGCCACCCTAACTCCAGTTTTACCCACAGATCTTCCACGCCCCAAAACCAGTCAAACTTCAGAAAAAAGACCCAGGCATTCCACGCGGACTCAAGAATGCAACCCTCGTGTAAACTATGCAATCTGAATCACTCATTGATGAGCTGCATAAAATTCAGCTCAAGAGCGAAGCAAATTTGTGAAAGAAAACATTTATTGCACAAATTGTTTAGCTTGCTCGCACTTGGTATATTGCCAAAAACGACATCACTCACTACTCCATTTCCAAGCAAAACGCCAAAACCAAAACTCAGTTCAGAGGCAACAAAGGAGTAAGGCGTATGCCACACCTCACGTGGCGCCACCCACAGTTGAAGACCGTAACAGGCCATCGACCTCAAAAGATGCTAGTCGAACCCAAGCAACACAAAATGCATCTGTGAAAAACACGACATCAACCTACTTTGCGAGTAGGTGCGAAACTACTCTCTTAGAGTGTTGGGCAAAATTTAGTTAACTAATGATTGAATGTGTTAGTCATGATTGATGACTAATGATTACTTAGTTCAATCACGAGGTGGTGACTAACGATTGATTAGTTTTAATCATAATCAAATAATCATGATTATTTTTTTATGATTGATATTTTTTAATACCAGGAAAAGTAAAATATTTTTCTGCATCTGAAAAAAATACTCAATTCCACACAAAACGTTACTGTAGGTTAGGTTAGACTTTGGTGTTTTAGTGTAAAATTCAGTATTTTTTGGTGGTCAGATAAATATTTGCCCCGGTAAAATACTCGTCAGGGATGGGCAATATTAGAAAATTTGAGTGATGAGTGACGAAAAAATGAAAAATAAATTTTTATTCATTATTCAAAAATATTTGAGTGATGAGTGACTGGTTATTTCTTATTCAAAGAAATCAAAGTGATAAATAACATGTTATTTTTATTCAAGAAGTGCTTGAAGAAAAATAATATCGACAGCCACACTGCGAAACCCTGTATGTTCAAAACCAAAAAGTTTTCAGGAGAGGTAAAAAACTGTAATAATTATAACGTATGTATATGAGCGACGGTTATTTCATTTCACCGCTGGAAAGAAACGGAAAGTTGTAACCCGATTTTGACTGGATTTTAATGTGCGAAATATCTCGATCTATGGGAAAGGCTCAGAACCTTATTTTTGGAAAAATAGTGACTTACGGGGCTTTGCAGTGTGGCTATCGATATGTTATTCGTCCCTCAAGAAATCCTGAGTGATGAATAACATGTTATTTTTATTTTTGGAATTCTTGAATAACGATAAAACTTCATTTTTATTCAGTTATTTAAAAATAAAAAATAAGTACCCTGACATCCCGGAAAATTATACCCATATGCGCATTATATTTGTCGTCATTTTCGGTATCATTTCGGAACAGTTTCGGGATTATTTCGGGATTGTTTCCGGAAACAATCGCGAAAAAGTCCCGAAACAATCCCGAAAATAGTAAGGAAACAGTCCCGAAATGGTCCCGAAATAGTCCAGAAATGATCCCGAAAAAGTCCCGAAATAGTCCGAAATGATGCCGAAAATGGTCCCGAAACAATCCCGAAAATAGTCAGGAAACAGTCCCGAAACTGGTCCCGAAATAATCCCTATACAGTCCCGAAACAGTTCCGAAATTATACCGAAAATGACGACAAATATAATGCGCATATGGGTATAATTTTCTGGGATCTCAGGAATTTAGATTTTTTTGAATAAGAAATAACCAGTCACTCATCACTCAAAATTTAAAAAATGACCAATTATTTTTTTTTTTTTTGTATTTGAATAATTGTTATTCAAAGTGGCCCAACCCTGATACTCGTAAGGCACTAAGAGAACATCAATCGTTTGATACAGGGTGTAAGGTACTGCCCCTGAAAGCTGAAAACTCAGAGAATCCTCCTGAGCAAAGTCCACAAAGAAATTTTTCTCGAAAATTAAAAGAATTTTCGACATCTCCATACAAAATTGGCTGCCGAGTCGCATATTTTGTATAGGGAGAGAGTAGAAAATTCTTTTCATTTTCGGGAAAAATTTTTTCATATCCGAACCTAATTATTTCAGTACTTTACTCGAGATGATGGTCTGAGACTTCGGTCAGCTGATCCTTACACCCTGTATGTGTAGTGTACCAACACCTGTGCACCGAGCTTAGTCATACATTCATGATTAAAACTAATGATTGATGATTTGCGATTAACGAATTTAGTCATGACTAATGATTGATCTCGTTATATATATATATATATATATATATGGCGCGATATACAACAGTTATATCATTAACCTCCTAGGAGATTTTTGCGCCGAGCTTCTCTTCCAATTTGTGGTGTGCCGCTTTGAAATTTTTTCCTACAAATTGGCGGGACCTACGGTTTTTTGCCGACTCCGAACGGCATCTACAAAGCAGATGAATTTTTGCTGAGAAGCCTTTCATGGCAGAAATACACTGCCGAGGGGCGACCCCGTTTTGAAAAAACTTTTTCAAACCACTTTTTGATGTAATCTGTACCAGGGCTCGAACCCGGACCTACGGCGTGGTAGGCCGGCAACACTACCTCCACACCACGGTGGCCGCCAATTGATCTCGTTAGTTATGATTAAATTAGTCATGACTAAATTAATCATGATTAGATCAATCATGATTGATCAATTGATTGAATATATTAGTTGATTAGCCCAACACTGCTCTCTTACCCACCGCTTTAGTTACAGTGTCAGCCAATAGCGAATATTACATTTCAACATTATTTACATTATTACATATTTAAATTCTGATAGACCAAGGCTCCGAAAAGACCTTTGTAGCCTCTAGAATACAAGCACTCTTACAACTACCGACCAAAGAAACTCTTTATAAAATATCTGGAATGGGAGGATCGGTAGTCCAAAACTCCAATAAGATCTGCGCGATAACCCTCTGCACGGCTGATCTGAAAACACAAATAAAAACACAGGCCATTTTACTGCCAAAATTGACTCACTTCCTGCCTAGCGTCAAAGTGTCAACAGTAAATTTGAAGGAATTTGCAACATTGCCACTCGCGGACCCTCAATGTTTCACTCCATCGAAAATTGACATGGTCATAGGCAGCGATCTCACAACACAAGTACTACTCCATGGACTACATGCCAATTTAAGTGGTTCCTTACTAGCCCAAAACACCATATTCGGGTGGATACTCAGCGGACCCATCAAAGAGCAAGTGAACTCATTCTCGACTCAAGTTCACGAAAAAGCCGATGACACACTCAGCACATTATTGCACCAGTTCTGGAAACAAGAGGAAATACCCGCTACCTAATCTCCTTCGGCAGAAGATACATTTTGCGAGGAACTCTACCGCAAAACTACACACCGCATAGACTCTGGCAACTCTTTAAATGACGTTTTACACACAGGCCCTATACTCCAAAACGACTTAATGCTCGTCATACTCAAGTGGCGATTTTTTAAGTACGTGTTCAACGGCGACATCGAAAAGATGTACCGCCAAATACTCGTTTACCCGGAATATCAGGATTTGCAAAAAATTCTCTTCCGGAGATCCCCACAATTGCCGATGGAAGATTTCAAATTGAAGACAGTCACGTTTGGCGTACACTGTGCCTCGTATCTCGCTATACGCACACTGCACCAACTCGCAGACAACACAAAGCCCACCCACCCACTCGCCCATAATATCTTGCTACAAGACTCGCTTCAGCAAGTTATCGAATCTTTAAAATCGGGCAGTTTTCCACTTAAGAAAATCACGGAAAATCACCCAGAAATATTCAAATCCCTAAATCTGATCTTTTGGGTGTAGATTTTCTCTAATTTCACGCTAGTTCAACAAAAACCCTCGGCATAAAATGGAATGCGATTAACGACTCTTTTTCGTATTCCTATGACCCCCTCCCAGCAGCAAACTCTAACACAAAGCGTCAAATATTATCGGCGGTTGCAAAATTGTTTGACCTGGCAGGATGGCTATCGCCAATTATGATATTAGCCAAGACTCTCCTCCAGCAACTCTGGCTTGAAGGCACAGACTGGGACGAGCAAGTCAAACCCCGCGCTTTTTTGCAGATGGAACACTTTTCGCGAAAATGTCATCGCGCTAGTTATATGATTATGTTAATTTGTACTAATATTATTAATTTATACTTTAAATTGTTAAATAACTTTGTACCAAAAAGATATTTTCACATACTCCATGAAAAACTATTTTTATATTTCAATTTTTACTTCAAAAATTTTCATTAAAAGAATTATTCTTGTACCGAACAATTCATGTTATTAATTTAATAATAAATATATATTCAAAAATATATATGAAAGTTTCTTTTAACTTATTTGGCGCAGTCTTCGAACCAGAACGCGAATTTTAAACCAAAGTTTAATTTATTATATTTTTAAAAAAGGAGTGTTTCAAAAAATAGTGAAAAGTTGCGAAAATAAAAACTGAAAAGTTGCGAAAATAAAAACTGAAAAATTGTGAAAATAAAACTGATCTTGGAATACATGAAGGACACGACTATTGCAGCAAGGATAATTTTAAGTACCCGGAATTTTGTATAATATCAGAAACATCTATCAATTACAAACAACAACGTATAGCAACTTTAAGCAACAACAACTGGCAAGTACAAACAACAAAAATAGGCAGAAATAAACAACAACAACAAGCAATAAAAATACGTAGAAAAAAAGCATTACCAACAACAGCAATCAACAATACCAAAGAACCACATATACAGATAAAAACAAAAAAGGTACAACATAAGAATTTCAATTAAAATAAAAGGGCGATAATATAAAATAGAATGGCATTACAACTTACTTTCAAGGATATAGTGAGGGATGCCCAACAAATTAAAGAATTTCGAGGTGATGCTTCCTATGCCTTAACTTCTTTTATTGGAGAAGTAGAGTCAGTTCTACTTCTAGCCAATGGTGAGCAACCAGTATTAACTAGATTATTTACATAGAAGAATAATTTTAAATAAAATTCAAGGACTAGCCTTGAACACTGTACGAACTTTAGGGCCAAACCCATCTTGGGAAGCTATATAAATAATTTTGGTGTAAAAGAGTCTTATTATAGTTTATACCAACAAGCATTTTCTATAAAAAATGTTGGTATAGTAAATTATTTTAACAAGTTATGCGACATTTTGTGTAAAATTAATGAAAAATATTAGTTTGACGAGACCAAACCAATAGAATTTAGTCCAATTAATGCAGAAAGTATTATTTTAAAAACATTTTTAAATAATATAGATTTAAATTTAGCTTCGATTATAATAAATCAGAATTTTACAAATTTAAGGGATGCCTTCAATTTTCTCGATAGAGAGGGTTTAATAAGAAATTATGAAAATAAAATGGTTCATAATTTTAGAAATAATCCTATTTCTCCAAACAATACAATCAATAATTATCCAAGTCAGAATCCGAATTCAACCTTTAGGGATATTCAAAGGACAAACAAATTTAATCATGGATATCAAAGACAGAATTATATTAATTTTTCAAATAATCCCAATAAACAAAATTATGCCCATAGAAGTAATTTTAATAATAATAATAATTTCAATCATAATAATAATGTTAACAATAATAATAACCTTAATTATAACAATAATTCTTATTCTCACTTAAATTCTAATCCGAATAGCAATAGAAGCCAAAGTTTTAATCAAAATAGAAGTAAATATTATAATAATAACAATAATAATAATAATAATAATTTTAATAATAATAATAATAATAATAATTATAATAATAATAGTATGGATGTAGACCATATACAATTAAAACAAGAACCAGCTAAATGTTTACATGAAAATTTTTATTTAACAGCCTCACAAAACCATTACCCATAATTGAAATAACAATAAATAATGATAAATTGAGAGCATTGGTTGATACAGGTTCAACAACTTCACTTTTAAATCAAGAAAAATTACTTG
The DNA here is from genome assembly GCA_951509765.1 of Sphenella marginata. Lineage (NCBI taxonomy): Eukaryota > Metazoa > Arthropoda > Insecta > Diptera > Tephritidae > Sphenella > Sphenella marginata. The sequence continues at coordinate 79,517,579 of OX608080.1, read as the reverse complement.
AATATAAAAGAATCTTACTTAGAAATAGTATATGTTTTTCAACCATTAATAATTCGACTATAATTAGATATGAAATTATTACAAAATTACCTAGTGAATTCAATAAAGAGGGAACATTGTCTTGGAAGCTAACAGATTTTAAAGGAAAACAGTTCGACGCAATAATAGGGTAAAATATTTTAAAACCAATGAGAGCAGTGATAGATATGAATAATGAAACTTTAATTATAAATTGCAACAAAATAAAATTTTTGCAATCATGTCCTTATTCATATAATGAAATTAATCAACTGGAAATTTGCGATATTGATAAGAAAGTTCTTGACATAATTTTTAGAGATCTTAATAATGAGGAAAAAGAAGCTGTGAAAAATATTCTTACTTCGTTTAGAGAATTAATTTATATAGAAGGTCAATCTCTTAGCAGTACAAATGTTATTCAGCATGAAATTAAAACAACTGTTGATAAACCAATATATTCCAAATTATATCGGTATCCTCAAATACACGAAAAGGAAATTTGTAAACAAATAGATTTTATGATGAACCAGGGAATCATTAGAGAGAGTAAATCTCCTTATAACAGTCCTTTATGGATTGTTCCGAAGAAGATGGATAATATTGGGGAACAACAATGGAGAATTGTTATAGATTATAGGGCTTTGAATAATATTACCGTAGATGACAAATTTCCCATTCCAAATATAGAAAATATTTTAGATAAATTAGGACGCTCACAATATTTTACTACCATAGATCTTGCGAAAGGATTCCATCAAATTCTTGTTAAGGAGGAAGATCGTTTAAAAACAGCTTTTTCTACTCCTTATGGACATTATGAATTTGTCCGTATGCCATTTGGATTAAAGAATGCACCTGCAACATTTCAAAGGCTAATTAATTTTGTGTTGAAAGATTTGATAAATAAGATTTGTGTTGTATATTTTGATGATATATTAGTATTTTCAACTAGTTTTCAGGAACATGTAAATGATATAAAGAAAGTTTTTTCAAAATTAAAAGAGGCAAATCTTCGTATTCAAATTAATAAATGTAAATTTTTCGCAAAAGAAACATTGTATTTAGGCCATGTTTTAACTACTGAAGGTGTTAAACCTAATCCAGCTAAGGTTGACCAAATCTTAAAACTTCAAATACCAAAGACAATAAAGCAAATTAAATCGTTTTTAAGTATAACAGGTTATTATCGCAAGTTTATTAAATATTATTCTAGAGTAGCATATCCATTTATAAAATATTTAAAAAAAGACATGAAGATTAATTTAAATGATTCTAATTATATAAATGCTTTTGAAAAGTTAAAAATTATTTTAACAGATCAACCTGTACTTAAGTACCCAGATTTTAATAAACCTTTTCAATTAATTACTGATGCAAGTACTAATGCATTAGGTGCTGTTTTGCAACAGAATCAACATCCAATATGTTATGCTAGTAGAACTTTAAATGACCATGAGAAAAATTATTCAGTAACTGAAAAAGAACTTTTAGCAATAGTTTGGGCAACTAGTTATTTTAGGCCTTATCTTTATAGTCCGAAATTTGAAATTGTATCAGGGGGGTTACTCTGTATTGCGATGGGAAAGAAATTTCTTTCGCATTTGAAAAAAAATGTATGTGATTTGACAGCTTGCTAATAGCATTTGCTTTCGCATCGCGATACAGAGTAACCCCCCAGATCATCAGCCATTGCGTTGGCTTTTTGTAAAATATCAGGGTAAAGCTATGAATCCAAGACTTCATAGATGGTTAATAAAATTAAGTGAATATAATATAACACTTAATTATATTAAAGGTAAGGAAAATCAAGTTGCTGATTTTCTTCGCAGGATTGATGCAAATACGAATGAAATAAATATGTTATCAGTTTCTTCTGAATCACTGTTCAATAATGCAAATACTGATATAGAAACAATTCATTCTCAAGAAGAAAATATACAAACTTTTATTCATACTGTAGTTAATAGGTTTAAGACACAAATAATATTAACAGATAATAAACAAAAGGAAAAAGATATTAAACATAAAAATACTAAAATTTTTATAAACTCATTTGATTTAGAAAGCAATTTGGAGAATATATTACGGCGAAATATTGGTAAAGGTAAAATAGGAATATATTCTGAATTGGATGATAGTAAATATAATATTTTGCAAAATAAAATTATTGAAATGTATGACGGTATTGATAATATAAAGTTTTTCCGATGTTCATTCCATGCCAAAGATGTTGAAACAGAGAATGAGGCCTATAAATTTATTCATAATTATCATAAAAATGAAACTGGACATACAGGAATAATCGAAAATTACACAGGACTTAAAAGATTAATTTATATACCAAATTTAAAACTTCTAATTCATAAATATATAAATAACTGTTCAGTAGGGTGAAATATGATCGAAATCCAATTAAAAATAAGTTTAAATTAACAGAAACACCAACTGATATTAAACAAATTGTACATATGGATATTTATACGAATTCCAAATCCAATTTTTTAACTTTTATTGATCGATTTTCAAAATTTGCAACGGCTTATTATTTAGAAGACAGGAATAATCAAACTATAATAGAAAAGTTAAGACTTTATAAATCTCAACGTGGACATTTTTTGAAGTTAATTTGTGATAATGAATTTAAGAGTGTTAATATAAAGGATTATTTGAAAAATGAAAATATTGAACTGCATTTAGTGAAACCAAATAACCATACAGGAAATGCAGATATAGAGAGATTGCATAATACAATTACTGAGAAAATACGAATGATGTCTATTGAATATAATACCCTTAATATTAAAGAGAAAATTAGTAAAGCTATTGAATTTTATAATAATAGTTTTCATTCCATAATAAAAGAAAAACCAATAAATGTTGAAATTGGAGAATGCGATAAACCTAAAATATATTCCAATATACTTATTACAAAAGATGGTTATATTAAAAAAAAAAAAAGAAAAAGAGGAGATTATAATGAGAGGAGAAAAGAAGGATTTATCAAAAATTATAAATCACTTCGACATAAACAAGAACCAAAATATAAATTTTATAACTTAGAAAATATACATCCCTCAAATATTAAAAGAAAGTTGAAATATGAAGGCATCCTTGATACAAAAGAAATAGAAGATTAATTTTTTTTAAATCTTTAATGTTTCAATAAATTTTGATTATAATTTTGTAAATTGAACTATGATATGTATTCTTTATAAGTAGTTAATTATAAGTAGTTACGATACAGGAGTATCTTAATTTAAATGAGGGAGAAGTTATATGATTATGTTAATTTGTACTAATATTAATTTATACTTTAAATTGTTAAATAACTTTGTACCAAAAAGATATTTTCACATACTCCATGAAAAACTATTTTTATATTTCAATTCTTACTTCAAAAATTTTCATTAAAAGAATTATTCTTGTAACGAACAATTCATGTTATTAATTTAATAATAAATATATATTCAAAAATATATATGAAAGTTTCTTTTAACTTATTTCGCTGACGAAATCAAAATCCCCAGATGCACGGATCCTCAGATGCCCAAAGAGCAAAGTTGCTCCTTTGCAAACAGTGTGCCTCCCTCGGCTTGAACTCTGCCCCCCATGAGCTCTATCTCTGGTCGGACTCCGCCATCGTGCGGAAGACCTATACATGGAAGACCTATGTAGCAAACAGGACCTCTCAAATATTGGACAACGTTGGCAATGCCACTTGGCATCATGTACCCAGTGGGGAAAATCCGGCAGATCTCGGCACACGTGTATGCACACCCAAGGATCTAGCCGATTGCTCTCTATGGTGGAAAGGCCCGGAGTGGCTGTCAAAACCCTCAAAGTCCTGGCCCAAAATAATGACTCAAACCCCCTCTCCACCGGAGCAGAATCGCACCCAAGTATTTCACACAGTAGAAACCCCGGATCTACTGGATCGCTTCTCGTCCTATTCAAGAGCCCTACGAGTAATTACATATATGTACCGTTTTATAAATAGAGCGAAAAAAGTCGGCACCTCTAAAACACTAGCCCTAACCCAAGAGGTGGTACATCAGGCAAAGGTTTGCCTAATTCTGCTGACGCAACACAGGTATTACCTGGCCGTAATTGCGGACCTACAACCAGGTAACCCAATCAGCAAAAAATGCCCGCTACTATCACTGAACCCTATGCTCGACAAAGCAGGTATACTGCGCGTGAATGGTAGGCTCGCCTACGCCACTCTCACCTATAACGAGCGCTACCCTATTATCATTCCCGAGAGCTCTCTGTTTTGCTCCTTACTCCTTATCCACTCCGAATTTTTGCATGCAGAAAAACAGTTGATGACTCGCATGATTCAGCAAGAATACTACATTCCTACACTCAAGCAAAAGGTGAAGAAGTGCATATTCCGTTGCAAACCCTGCACTATCTATAAGCAACAGGCCAAATCTCAAATAATGGCCGCACTTCCTCCTGAAAGATCCACCTACACCCTACCCTTTCACACGACCGGCGTGGACTTTTCGGGACCATTTTTAGTCAAAACCTCAATGCTACGAAAAGCATCGTATGCGAAGGCTTATGTTTGCGTGTTTGTCTGCTTTTCGACAAAAGCAATACACCTCGAACTCCGCTCAGTTCTGACGCTTTTAAAACAGCATTCTCGCGGTTTGTCAGTCGTCGGGGACTACCACATAAAGTCATGTCAGATAATGGTAAAACCTTCGTCGGTGCCAGCCGCACAATTCACAAGGAGCTCACGGCTTTCCTCAAAGAAGCCGCACCTGACATAGCTGATAAATAGACTGCCTTCCTAAACGTCATTTGCTTTGCATAAGTACAAAGTCAAATGTTCGTAAACTAAAAAGTCGATGATGCGCGATCGTCAACTGTTTCTAAATGTATGCATCAGGTTATCGATACGCATCAGATGCGCAAATCGTGCATTACTAAATTTGCTGATGCTCTTGACATTTATTTGCAAAAGAGAAATAGCGGAACAAGTTGAAGTGTAAGTATGCATGCTTTTATGTAAATTATTCAATTAAAATAGTAAATATATGTTTTTTTTACACTATTTTAGTGAAAAGAACTGGACATTCCGTCTTACCGAACTTTTGCTTACTACAAGGCTGGAGAGCGAAAAAGATTTTGCCGGAAAAAAGCGAAAGAAGTCTGTTCTTTGGGAACGTGTGCTACGGAAAATGAAGGAGACTGATCCAACGTTGCCTTAAAGTCGTGATGACATTACCAGAAAGTTGTTCAATCTTATGGTTACATATAGAAGAATAAAAAAGCGTAACAGTAAATCTGGAGAAGGTGGCACAACATGGAGAGGGAAAACAATTTTTCAAGCAGAAAGTAATTAGTGCATTTATTGTAATAAGTGAACTGACAGCTGATTTACCTGAAAATAATTATTCACCCCTATCATGGATTTCAATTACGTTCCCGTTCTACGCTCCGCCGAAATCGAAAATTGGTATCATGCGTTTAAATTGGATTGAAAGAAGAAGAGGAAGAGCTATAAATCTTTCGAAATCAGCTGTTTGCCTTGAAATGTGTGGAATTGGAACATGACAAAGCAAAAATACACAAATTAGTGCTTTTGAATTAAAAGTACAATTGTATTATTTATTAACTTAATTCCATAAATTAACTAATTACATATATATTGAGCATTATGTAAGAAATTTAGTGAAATTTTATACATAGATCAATTGATTGATTACAGCAGACGTCGGAGGACCAACAAAAAGCAAGAGGACACTGTTGGTGGATGTTACCATGTCGTCAGTAGGAGGTAGCTGGCATTTGCAATAGAGTTGGTGCTAGAAGAGTCTGCTTCTTCAACCAGGCACGCAGATACACAAATACGCCGAGCAAACATTAGACATGCCAGGATTAAGTCTGACCGCAGATGGTACTTTTCGCTGGATGAAGACATTCGGGGCCCCGGAGCTGACAAAGGAGTTTACCGAGTATGTGTTGGTGGTGTGGAGTGGCTGCCGGTGCACGTTTGGTTAGTTTTAATGGTGTTACTAAAATTGTTAGATTGGTGTTTTGAATGTTAGTCCAATTTTTGGTAATTGTTTACAACCGGTGCCGAGTGCTAATGCGCGTCCAAAAATATTGAAAATATTAGATCTCCTGCAAACATATCAAAAAACCTCATTAGAGCACAAAAACAAAATATAGCGAGCGTTTTACAACTTTTATATACGAGTTTTACTTATATTTTAAGAGTTTTAACAAACAATCGCGGAAATTAATCTAATATTATTTGCAAGATAAAAAACAAGTAGCTCTCCGTCAACAAAATTGCAACTGAGAAAAACGGAGCTACGCTCGAAGTCCATGATAGGCAGAATTGTAAGTTTCGAAGTTGAACTGAACGGAAACGGAACGCATGATACCAAAGTTGCCAAGCGGAGAAAATTTCGATCCAAGTCGAAATGCATGATAGGGGTGATTGTTTATTGTAATGTTTTTGAACAGACTGTTTAGTTACCTGATTTAGACTTTAAAATACATAAAACTACATAGTTACATATTTGAGTGTACGAATTTTTATTAAAGTAGTTCATAGTTTTAAGCAGACAATAATGTGGTGAGTTGGTTGCGTTTTAATGCACCCTCTGGGGCTTCTACATATCTGGCTTCTGTTTCAATATCTCTTTTCTCTGTTGTGTAATCTTCTAAAGAATCGGTAATGATCGAACTTTCGTTATTCATAATGATGTTGTGAAGAACCATACAAGAAATAATTATATATTTTACAAGTCGAATGTTTGTAATATCAATGAAATTTAATATGCGAAACTTTTTCTTTAGTATTCCAAAGGCTTGTTCAATGCACACTCTCGTCTTACTTAAAATGGTATTAAATCTATTTTGCTCTTCAGTCAAAAATCCATTGTCTTTGTACGGCACCATCAAAAACTTCTCCAAAAAAATGATTTTTTTTTCTTTAAATCGTTTGTCCACAAACTGTCCAAAAGTTATTAAAAAAAAAACAGTGTGAAGTTAGCACCTCCAAATTTGAAAAAATATAAAAATGGCATGTCGTTCCTTTGTCCATCGCTTTTAAATTAATTCAGATGATTTCAAAACAGTTGAATTATTTTCAGTGGTAACATTTAGGTATATAAGATTGTAGCGATGCAGTTTCAGAGAATTGAATTGATGTTTAAAAACTATTTGGTACAGTTCTAGAATGATGACTAATTTTCATTTTCTTTTTTAAATAACTTTTGAACATAGAGTGGACAGACGAAAATTTTTTCTGCACAAACATGGACAAACGAATGGTATGTCGTTTTTTTATTTACTCTCACTTGGAGGTGCCAACTTTACACCGACTTCTTTTTTTGAAATAACTTTTGAACATAGAGTGGACAAACGCAAATTTTTCCTGGACAAACGTGGACAAACCAACGACGTGCCATTTTTAAAATTTGAAGGTGCCAACTTCACACCGATTTTTTTTTTTTTTTTAAATAACTTTTGAACAAAGGGTGGACAAACGAAAATTTTTCCTGGACCAACGAATGATATCGCACCCTAAATACAAAAGGGTCACAACTCAAAAAAATTTCAGGTGGTTTTTTCGACATTTATCCTTTCACAAACGCTTGATCAACTATAACAGCCGATTTTTTTCTTAATGATTATCATCTTCAACTAAACGGCTACCGTCCTACTTGGTTTTAAAAAAATAGAGCTAAGCTAGCGCTATCTAGAAGCGTTCAAAGCAAAGAACCTCTAATTTTGAGTTGTGACCCTTTTGTATTTAGGGTGCGATATGTCGTTTTTTTATTTACGAGCTGGCAGCTTCACAGAGCTCATAATTCGACATTCCGCAATACAATCAGTACAGACAATACAATACATCGCAGTATTGAAACACAAGCAGAAGACATCACGAGGAACCACAAACGTACACAACAAACATGCAGGTTAAGCTGTTCGTTATTTAATTTTTTTTGTTTGAAAATTATAAGTTCGCCGGCGGAATATGATGCGTTTTCCTGCAATAATAAGCTGTGCAAAATTTCACTTAAATTGGATAACTCTTAGAAGTCGCCGTTGAATTTTAAAATTTTAAAAACCTCACGCACTAAGGGTGCAGCAGATCATATAATTCAATTCAATGCCGTAAACTTGGTTTACATTTATTACGAGAAAAATCTTGCAGATTACGATTCGGAAGACAAAAAAGCAAAAAAGATTTAGGTTTTGAGATTTCGCGAAGTTATCTTTTCTTACAAAATGAGAAAACGCCATTTTCGTATTAAAAAAAATCTCCAGTCCTACATATTCGACCAAAAATAAATAAAAAAAGGAAATAAAGAAATAAAATAAAATAAGTGAATAAAATAAAAAAAAAGTAGTTACAAAAAAAAACATGTAATAATAGAAATAGAATAGAAACAAATAATAATAGAATAGCCGTAGTTAACTGGCATATTTAAAAAATTAAAAAAAATTGTATTGGTAGTGCACCGCAACTTCATATAAAGTTAGCGTTCCGCCGTGGTGTGGAGGTCTACCACACCGAAGGTCCAGGTTCAAGCCCTGGTACAGCCTACATCAAAAAGTTTTTACAAAACGGGTCACCCCTCGGCAGTGATTTGGTAAACTCTCCCAGTGTATTTCTGCCAGGAAAGGCTTCTCGCAAAAAATCATCCGCTTTGTAGATGCCGTTCGGAGTCTGCGAAAAACTGTAGGTCCAGCCGATTTGTAGGGACAAATTTCAAAGCGGCACACCACAAATTGGAAAAGAAGCTCGGCGCATAAATCTCTTAGGAGGTTGACGATATAACTGTTGTATATCGCGCCATATATACACCGCCAACTCCATATGAGTGGCTAAATGCCATCCTTGCCTAAGCCTCAATTTAGTCATTTCCTAATAATTAGTGAAAAAGTTAATAGGTAATTAAAAATTAAACAGCCTTTTTAGGAAGGTTTGAAACATTTAATTAATTTAATTAATAATTTCGTTCAAAAATTAGGGATGTCCAACTTTGGCACGGATAGTTTGGAGTATTTCTAAGAAGTATGGCATAATAACTCCATATATGAAATTTCGAGGGTTAGGCAAGGATGGCACTGAGCCAGTCATATGAAATTGCAAAATTTCAACTAAAGTAAAGTTGAGTTGTAAACCGCAATAGGGGCTTTAGTCAAATAAATGTTACCGGTAACCAGTTTGGCAAAATCTTAGATTTAATTTATGTTGATTATAAAAACAAATTTTCTGAAAATCGTTGTGATCCGTTGGCTTTACCAGAAGACGTCTACCACCCTTCTGTGGAAATATTTCACGAAACCATAAGTAATGGCCAATGTCCACAATGCTGCTCAAGTAGTAGCTTTGATTTTAACTTCTCAAAAGCCAACTATAAGAAATTAAATAGAGAACTGTCTAAATTAACTTGGCCTGAGCTTTGTGGTGATATCGATTCAAACGTTTTACATTTTAATCAAACTATTTACTACTTATTTGAGAAGTTTGTTCCTAAACGTAAATTAACATATGATCATCCAACGCAAGTTTGGTTTACTAAAGAGCTTATGATGCTGAAAAAAAAAACGCGTTCTTTCAAATTATTTAAGAAATCGGGTTTAAATAAGCATTACTTGTTGTATTCTGTTCTACGTAAGAGGTACATTGACTTGAATAAAAAAGAGCTATAAAGCAGTGTACGAAAATAAACTATATTGTACAGTACTATTTCGTTTTGTTTCTTACTTTCACAATTCAAAACAAAACAAAACCCAACGGCTCAGTCCACTTTTCAATTATAAAATACTTTTTTTGAAAATTACAGGCAAATCAGAAAACAAAACTAAACAATTTTTTATGTACTTATGCATTTGTAGTGATTATAACAGCAAATTGACATAAGGACTTATCTTTTTGCTCATGGCCGTACTTATAACGCTTAGTAAAGCTCAGCATGCATATGTATTTCAAGTGGAGGCATCCCTTGAGAGCAGGGATGGGCAGTTTCAGAGAGTGGTCGTTGCATGCGTGGAATTATTTACAACAGCGTGCGTACGAAGCAGGTGCGCGTATAGTGATAGCGACGCTGCCAGGCTTGCTTGAGGATAATAGGCCAAACAGAATCAGTCCGTGAATACGTCAGATACGTGACATACGTCAATCTTAGAGCAAATTCTATTTTGACGTATCCGTCGTATCTGGTGTTACGCATACAAACACCCGCAATCTACTTTGCTGAGTCTGCTGAACGCTTGAACAGTTCACCTTGGCTACATTCTTGGGAGTTGCACTATTGAGGCGCACGGACAGTGATGGAGCGCATTATCTCCTGCCGCGGTTGCAACCATCCATTCTTAAAGGCCTTCCGTTTTTTGTAAATAGTTCTACCATGGCATTTCCTATTTTTTCTCTGCTAACGATTTTAGTTATTTTGACCTCCCCGCCACCATCTCTGCCATTACTTTTTTTTACCAAATAGTCTTGGTATGTTTTGAAATGAAAAATTTTCAAATGCCTTTCTAAATTGCCCGCGTGGCTATTTAAAGCTTTGCCACCGCAGTTTTCAAACTTGCATATGGCTTTGCCATTATCAAAATCGAAGAGTTTGCGCAGTATACTATTTTTCGGTCGCGGCATTTTTGAGTTAATTATGAAATACAAAATTTTGTTTCAAAAAAATTGTTTCCTTTTTCGAGTTCAAGTTTCTATTTGAAACGTTTGTGTGTACAAATAAATATTTGTTGGAATTATCACAAACAAAAAGCAAACGTTTGGAAAATGTACAAAACCAAAATGACATGATACACGATGAGCAAATGTACAGTATTTTGTACTGTTTATTTTCGTACCCTGCTATAAAGCCTATATCTCTAAAACAAAAAGAGACATTATTCGCAATCCGAAGTCATTTTATGATTTCGTAAATTCTAAACGAAATGTAGTGGGATTTCCCTCAGCCATGAAATGTAAAGGCATTTTATCTAGCGATAATCAAGATATCGCAAATTTCTTTGCGCAATTTTTCACTTCTAACTATTCTGCCGTCACCAATTCTGACTTTCTAAATTATCCCTATGAGCTACATGGGAACAATTTAATTAATTGTCCAACTATATGCGCCAATAATGTTCTTATTTATCTCAAAGGTAGGTAGGTAGGTAAAATGGCTGCGATCTAGAAAAGGTCGCTCAAGTAGCTTTCTTAGAAGCCGTTTTGATGCCATAAGGACTCGTCGAACCTACTAATAGTAATGCGGATGTATCTCTACAACCAACCAGAGTTGTTTATAAGTTCCAGAATGCTAGGGATCCCTATTTCAGATACCCTCCGAAGATTTTCCAAAAAAGGGGTCCCGAAAGATTTTAATCGTGATCTAGCTAGAGCCGGGAATTTACACAGGAAATGCTCAACGGTCTCTTTGGTAGTGGTGTCATTACAGCTTCTGCAGTGGTCGTTATGCGGAATACCCATTTTTTCCGCATGCGTGGGAATCGGCCAGTGGCCTGTGCAGACCGCTATAAGTTTGTACGTATCCGCCCTGGACCTGCCTAGGAGACCCCTTGTTCTCCTCTGGTCGTACTCCGGCCAGGTGGCCCTTGATATTGTACACGTAGCGATGCCCCTCCACCTACGCTGTGCCTCACTTAGGTAATACTTATGGATGTCTCCCTTTGCTACTGCTAGGGGTACACCCGTCTCGAGTTTGCTTGCTTCTTCCCCTGATGAGCCCCTACGTGCCAGTTCATCAGCCTTCTCATTACCCTCGATTCCCCTATGACCCGGGACCCAGATAATGGATATTTCCAGATTATCGGCTAGCGCTGCCAATGCTTGCTACATGCATGCACTGCGCTTGAAGTAGTATGCGGCGATGCGATTGCCTTTATCGCCGCCTGGCTATCCGAGAAGATAGTAGCTTTACCAATTATGTTTCTTTGCTCGAGCGCTTTGCATGCCTGGCAAATCGCAAGAACCTCTGCTTGAAAAACGCTGCAATACGAAGGGAGCCTGAATGCAGCAGAGATATCCAGGCTTCCCGAGAATATACCAGCCCCCCCACCCGAGTCCATCTTGGAGCCGTCTGTGAAGATTTGTATATCCCTATCACTTATTATCTCGCCCCTCCTCCATTCATTCCTGCTTGGAAATGCTGTGATTGCATTGCTCTCAAACTTCAGTTTGTGAGGAAAATAATCTGTTGAGTTGCTAACTACTCCCGCTGGGAGATCGCTAAGGATACTGCTGTGCCCTTGCTGAGTATCCTTCCAGCACCCAGACTCCCGGAGCCTCAGTGCGGATTGTGCCGATATGCATAATATGTGTAAGTCAATTGGGAGCAGGTTCAAAATAGGATCCAATGCCGCAGTGGGGCAGGTGCGTAAAGCCCCGGTGGTGCCAACACACGCTGTGCGCTGAACCTTTTGCAAGCTAGTGAGATTATAGTTCTTCCGAAGAGCTTCCCACCACACCACCGAACCGTAAGTCAGCACCGGTCTGACTACCGCTTCGTACATCCACAGCACTATCTTCGGCTTTAGACCCCACTTCTTGCCAAACATTGATTTGCAGGCGTAGAAAGCGATACAGGCCTTCCTCACCCGCTCCTCGATGCACGCTTTCCAATTTAACTTGCAATCAATTATTAGCCCCAAATACTTAGTGCTGGGAGACAGGATTAGCTGTTGGCCATTTAGCCTAGGGAGTTTGAAGGTAGGTGGCTTGTACTTCCTCGTGAAGAGAAGCTCCGTTTTATCCGGATTCAGCCTAAGGCCACTTTCCTGTGCCCACCTACTGAGTTTTGCCAACGTTTTCTCCATAATCTCGCTCATTACGGAAGGGAAGGGACCCGAAACTAGGATCGCCACGTCGTCGGCGTACGCCACGATCTTTACTCCATTTGTATTAAGTTTTAAGAGGATATCGTTCATGGTAATGATCCAAAGTAGGGGTGAGAGGACCCCTCCCTGTGGTGTACCTCTACATACCTGTCTACTAGCCTTTGCTCCCCCTAGTTCTGCTGATATCTCACGCTTTTTAAGCAGGGTCGAGATCCAATTCCCCCCACTAGGGCTGATGTTATTGCTTCGGCTCTTACATTATTGAAAGCGCCTTCCACATCGACAAACGCTGCTAGTGTAAATTCTTTAAATCGAAGGGATTTCTCCACTGTCCGCACTACTTCGTGCAGCGCAGACTCCGTAGGTCTGCCCCTTATGTACGCATGCTGCGCCACTGAAAGGACAGGCCCCTCCAGGAGTTCCCGTATGTGTAAGTCCAATAGCCTCTCAAATGTTTTCAGCACGAAGGATGTGAGACTTATTGGCCGGAAATCTTTGGCCAGCTCGTGCCCCCTTCTTCCAGACTTCGGAATGAAAACCACCCTTATTTTCCTCCATGTGTCCGGAATGTGGTTATGGATGATGCACGCAGAGAAGATCTCCTTCAATTCCTTAACCAAAGATGTCTGAGTCTTCTGCATCATAATCGGGAGTATACCGTCTACTCCCGGTGACTTATATGGTGAGAAGCTGCTTATCGCCCAGGCAATTTTGTCTTCTGCTAGAAGTTTGTCTATAAACATACCAGGTGCCTCCTGTTGCACCCGTTCCCTATTCTGCTCCGCATCTCCATCACCGTCCGGAAAGTGAGCTTCTATCAGAATGTCAAGGGTTTCCGCCGCTGATCCGGCCCACGTGCCATCTGCGCGTTTCACAAAGGTTTTGTTTGAGTGCTCCCTGGCAAGGATTTTCCCGAGCCTTGCTGAGTACTTCGTGGACTCAATAGACTCGCAGTGCTCCTGCCAGGATTTTGCCCTTGCAATCCGCACTGCTTTCTTATATTCCCTCTGGGAGATCCTATACTGCTGAAAATCTCCCCTAGTGTGGCAGTCATTGAAAACTTTTCTCATTTTTGATCTTAGTTCGCTAAGGTTTTTGTCCCACCATGGGGGGAAAGTCTTCTTACTCCTTGATTGTGGACAGGAAGCTTGTAGGCAAGAGACCTAACTCGGTCGTCCAGAGAATCTGGCGATTGAATGGGTATTTTGTTCCTACTGAGCCTATCACTGACTATCTTTTCGAATAGACCCCAAGACGTCCGCCTAGGATTCCTATAAGGTCTCTTTATCTCTCTCTCCCAGTCTATTTCAAAGAGGATCATGCGATGATCCGACAGGGAGATCTTTTGCGAAACCTCCCAGTTTCTTACCAGAAGTTCGTGGGAGTCAGATGATATTGTTATATTGAGGACTTCTTCCCACCCTGCGAAGTTCTCCGAACCAGGAAACACAAAGGTGGGAGAGCTGCCCTTGTTACATAAACGTAGATTATTAGATAATAAGAATTCAAAAAGAGACTCACCCCGCTCGTTTGTCTCGCTGCTGCCCCACAGCGAATGCCTTGAGTTAGCGTCACAGCCGATGACGATCTCTTCTTTACATGCTAGTTCCTCCGCTAATTGTTTCACCTCCTCGGGAGGTGCGGGCCGCTCGTGTGCCATGTATGCGGAGGCGAACGTTAAGCTCCGTCCGCCTTTCGACTCTATCCTGACCACTGCAGTGTCGTATGTGCTGAAAATAGGTAAGAAGAAAGCATTAATGGTATCCCTAACGAGGATGCACGCTCTCGGGTTACCTTCTCCATGTGTGTAAAACAGGTTGTAATCTCTGGTATGGAGGCCCTTGACTCTTGACCGCCATACCCAAGGCTCCTGCACCAGGAAGATATCTATGTCCTCCTCCCTTAGGAGGACCAGAAGGTTATCCGAGGCAATTTTGGGGTGCTGCAGGTTTATTTGCGCCACCCTAATCATCGGATCGGGTGGGCGCACCTGCGTCGGAGACCGACTCGGAACCAGCACCTGCTGGCACCGCCAGGCTAAGCTCCCCCAGGAGCTTATCGGCGTCGTCAATCTAATCCAAGTTGTTGTCCGGTGCTACTGCCGCCGGGAAAATTTTCAGTTTGGCGGTCCTGACGCCAAACGTTAGCTTGTTTCCCCGCTTTTCAAGTTCCCCCAGGGACTCGTTATTTATCAGCAGTAGCACCGGCTGACTATTCTTCTGTTGATCTTCTATTTTGAGGATTTCCCAGTCGTCCATCGGGACGCCCACGTTCTGCACCTAAAGTCAGTGGATGATGCTCCCCTCATGCAACTTCATTCTGGGTAACCAGATGCGCGCCCGGGGCCTTCTGGGAATTTCCGAAGCGTTGATGATCTTAAACGTAAGGCCATCATATGCGCCGCTGATCTTAGCAACGCATCGCTCTAGAAACTCCCGGGAGAACCCGTCCGCGCACTTGACTACCCTACAGCCTCGGCAGATCTCCTCGCAATTGTACGTCGGCACTGGGGTTCGATTTCCCATGAGGTGCTCGACGACCATCTCAGATAGCCGTCCCTCAATGGAGGTCTAGACCGCCAACACCCGCCTTCCATTATTGCTCGCAGCATCTACTAGCGCTACCTGGAGGTGGTCCCTGACCACCTCACTGTAGGTGTGCCTCGCTGCAGCACTAGTGGAGGGGCCCTCATTTTGTTGGCCGTATCTGCCCCTTTTGCCATCACGCTCGTTCACTTCATGTGACCGATTTCGCTTGGCCGACTGACGTATTTTTGGTTGTTGCTGTTGTGGTTGAGCGGCGGGTTTGGTTGCGAGGGCGGCCTCGTAGTCCTTGACCACAGCCTCATACCTCACCCTGTCCTCGGCATCTCGCGCGTGGACTTCACCGCTCTCCTCATTTCTGCGGATCTTGCTGAGTATGGTGCCAGAGGACTTCCTCGACCTCTTCTTTTTGGGAGCCACTGTGGCTGGTGCGCTTCCCTCTTTATTGGTAGTAATTTGGCTTGGAAGAACAGGGGTACTGTGGCTGGTACCCTTGTCCTCCTTGGTTTTGACGCTCCCCTGGCTACTTGCCAGGAGATCGTCCTCCGAAAGCGTTCCAAGAACGCTCTCCTCCTCATCCTCTCTGTCTTTGTTTGTTTTTGTGTTTGTTTGTTTTAAGTCCATGTAAGTCCCACGAGTAGTATGGAAGGGGTTCGTCCGCCCCGGCAGAGCCAATGTACCGGGGTAGGGCTCTTATACAACCGACCTTGCCCGGTAGAGTGGGTTGATTTAAAAAGTGAAAAATCGCCATAGCGAAAACTATTCTAGGGGTCATTATAAGCAACTATGCTGAAGAAACTTTAGGTCTAAAACCGACTTTGACCCACCGGAAATCGCGTTGAAGTTTCATAGTTAGGTAATGAAAATTTTTGTATGCGACCTATCACACTGCGTGACAGCGAGCATTAACTTTTTACGCGACATACCTTAAGTTCTAGTCAAGCACACAAAAACTACACAGCGAGAATTTCAAAAAAATGGTCACCATCTGGAAATAGGGGGCAAAAACCCCTATTTAATTGTTTCAAGGATATATCTGAAACTATAACAGGTCGATGTATGTACATTGCAGATATTCCAAAAATATTGATACGGTCAATCATTATTAAGCCAATAGAATCCAAATCAACCGTTTTTAGAATTTTTGTCAGTCTGTCTGTCTGTCTAAATGTTTGTAATCGCATCACTCAAAAACTGCTGAATTTAATTGAATGAATCTTTCGTCATTTATTAGTAGACGTTCAATTTAAAATTTAAGGTATCCCTTATTTCAATAACTCGACCAGTTTCCGAGTTATCGACCAATACGTGGGCCAGGGGTGAACAAAAATGTGTAAGTACAACATGAAAGGCGCTTACGAGTGATTTCATAATCAATGTGATAAATTTCAATATCTCAGCTTGTTTCGGAGATATCCCCAAACATGTGATGTGATGTATTTTGCCAAGTATAAATGGAATGATATGTTACCAAAGACTTTCTTTATTTATAGGATTCTAGGGTACCCCAGGATTATTTATCTATAAAAACAACTAAAGACTATGGGTCCTTTTGCAATAAATTGCAATTTTGAAAAGCTATTACTATATATATTAAACAATTTGTTCATACATCAGAATAGCTCTAGAATAATACCTACCCAAAAAGGAAGTTCAGGGTAACTGAACCTTTGATTTCGAGTTGGTTTCTGAGGCACCTTTTCAATAAAAGGTAGTTCATTGAAATGCAAAAGGCATATAAACCAAAGCAATGGCCTTCCCAAATCGATCTCAAAACAACTAAGAACTTTTATGATGTACTTACGTAAGCCTGCTTATCCGGCTATCTAGTAATTTATATGATTTATTAATATAAAATGAAGTGCTAAATTAGACCCACGCGAGCCTTACGTTTTTCCGTCTCACATATTTGGGAATATGTGAATCGTGTGGTACCCTAGAATCCTATAAATAAAGAAAGTCTTTGGTAACATATCATTCCATTTATACTTGGCAAAATACATCACTTCACATTTTTGAGGATATCTCCGAAACAAGCTGCGATATTGAAATTTATCACATTGATTATGAAATCACTTTAGTTTCATACCCATATTGTACTTACACATTTTTGTTCACCCCCCACTTATTGGTCGATAACTCGGAAACTGGTCGAGTTATTGAAATAAGCGATACCTTAAATTTTAAATTGAACGTCTACTAATAAATGACGAAAGATTCATTTAATTACATTCACAGTTTTTGAGTGATGCGATTACAAACATTTAGACAGACAGACAGACTGACAAAAATTCTAAAAACGGTTGATTTGGATTACATTGGCTTAATAATGATTGACCGTATCAATTTTTTTGGAATATCTGCAATGTACATACATCGACCTGTTATAGTTTCAGATATATCCTTGAAACAATTAAAAAGGGGTTTTTGCCCCCTATTTCCAGATGGTGACCATTTTTTTGAAATTCTCGCTGTGTAGTTTTTGTGTGCTTGACTAGAACTACAACTTAAGGTATGTCCCGTAAAAAGTTAATGCTCGCTGTCACGCAGTGTGATAGGTCGCATACAAAAATTTGCATTACCTAACTATGAAACTTCAACGCGATTTCCGGTGGGTCAAAGTCGGTTTTAGACCAAAAGTTTCTTCAGCAAAGTTGCTTAAAATGACCCCTAGAATAGTTTCCGCTATGGCGATTTTTCACTTTTTTCCCTCCCCTGCAAATCAACCCACTCTATTGCCCGGGCATCGGAGGGGACCGTACGCGGTCAGCTATTCGATAAACACCCGCTGACCATTCAGCCCGTCGGCACGGTGCCTTCACACCTTGGGCTTAGGGTGGCGTTGGCGCGGATATCCTAGCATTCCCTGCATCAACCGTTGGTGCGTACACGTACACGCCGCCTGTTGCTGTAGGAAATAAAAGGTATTCCTCTTACCATCCACCAGGAGTGATCCCAATACGATACTTAAGCCCCTTCTCTACCACAAGGCGACCAACAATGAAGGGGAATATTTATCTTGAAAAATTGAATGAATTTATCTGAAAACCATGAAGGAATCTTTTAAATGTGGTCCTGATAGGATTCCTACATGCTTCTTGAAGAAGTGCGCTAACAATATTTACAAACCCCTTACCAATTTGTTCAATCTGTCACTAAAGTGTGGTGTTTTTTCTAAAGCATGGAAAGAGTCGTTTCTTCTACCGCTTCATAAAAGCGGAAGCAAGGCTTCTATAGAGAACTATCGTGGCATAGCAAAGCTTTCTGCCATCCCACAAGTGTTTGAAGCTATTGTTACCATTCAGCTTACGAATCCTATCTCTACCTTGGGAAAGTCCACCGTTACAAACTTACTTGAATTTACCAATCATGTCTCAAATGGCTTTAAAAAAAATCTGCACACCGACGTTATTTATACTGATTTCAGAAACAATTTTTACTATTTGCCTTAAGCGATCACTGGGATCCCTTGTATAATTTGCCATCGTACACGAGTCGCTTGAAACTAATTAATCTTCACAGCCTTTCTAGTCGGAAGGAAATGCTTTGAATTGTTTTCATGATTAAATTACTAAATGGTTCAATCACAAGCCCATTTCTTTTGAGCGGAGTGAACTTCAATGTACCTTCTCGTCCATCAAGACATTTTAAACCACTTATCTTGAAACAGTGCCGAACTAATTTTGAATTAAATGAGCCTTTTCGTTGTTTGTGTCAAGATTATAACTCTCAGTACGTTTGATATTTCAGACTCGCTATGTAGCATAAAAAAGTCAATTCTTTCTATCCTAAATACATAGCAACAATTTGCTTTCATATCCTTTGATTCTTATCTTTATTCTTTACAATAATTATTCGCTGTCAACTAATTATTTATTAATTGTGTCATCTATTTTTTATCTGCCTTACATAGCTGATTAGATTTTCTCTGTAGCTGGGCAGTTTTAAATCTCGACGATTAACAAACCAAAGCCTTTCAAAGACTCGGCACGAAAGAACAATCCGCGCGTCATGCGGATGCGCCCCTCGCGCCGGTTGGGCGGGATATGGTGGGTAATCCGTTGGGAATTATTATTAAATGCTTGAATCATAGGTAAATAACAGAGTTCGAAATTTATTTCATTTATTTTTAACTTTTTTGCGGTGGGACGAAGTTCGCGGGGTCTGCTTATCTACATATATGTATATAAATATGCCCCAATAAAATTTTTGCACCTCTGTTTGACTGATTTTAAAGAACTAAGCACCTTTGGAAGGGAAATAAAAATCTTCAGTGAATAACGGGTATAGGGTCCGTGGCATCTAGCTTATAGACACAGTCGAAGCAATAAATTTTAACAGGAAGATGTACAACATCAATATGGGCTAGCTGTGAAGTATTGATAATATTCGAATAAGGGGCGGGGCACCTCCCATACAAACCCAGACTTTCATATCATATATATCCGTAACCACTTAAGCTTTCTCAAAAGAACTCCATAGAGCAGGCATATATTGCTAATATCAATCGTATTACGAACTGCGAAACAGAGAATGTGTAGTCATACTCCAGAAAACACAGCCTCTAACGTTAGAGAAATACTGTAGCTTTACATTAGAATTCTAATGTATCTCTAATCGATCACGAAATCACGTTAGAGAACTAGGCTAGAGGACGATTAGAGAACGATTAGAGAAACACTCGAATAGCGAAGATGCGTGTATTGTCAAGTAATGTATTTATAAACTAAGGTAAAAAAAAACTTTGAATTTTATTCCCATTAGATATTGAAGCTTAAAACATGTCAAACATATTTAAAGCAATAAATTTATGGAAATAGAATTAAATTAATTAATTAATTTCTTTTCATTTCAGTTAGAAATTTCTCATTAGAATCCCATTAGAATTTCACGTTAGAATTCGAATCGATAACTAACCTTTTTCTCGATATCGAGAACTAAGTCCCCTTTTTGTCGAGAATGCTATAATTCGCGACACTTTCACAAATCGTTCTCTAACCATCTACCTTAGATAATAACATTAGAATTCGAGTCGTTTTCTAATCGTCCTCTAACCTTAATGTTTGCTGGTCACCCCTGGTCCACATATTGGTCGACAACTCCGAAACCGGTAGATTTATCGAAATAAGGGATGTCTTACACTTGAAGTTAGATGTCTAGTAATACAATGGTGGATTAAAAATTATACTTAATAACGATACCTCGAGCGATACATTGTTTTTGTACAAACAATACTATAAAAGTTTAGTTTTACCGACTTTTTTTCACAGCAAACGGTGTAACTGACTGAATTTCACTCAATTATAACGATGCTGCTTTTATTTCATACAGGTTGCCGACATATTAACTGTAAAAGGTGGTACAGGTGCTATAATAGAGTACCACGGAAGTGGTGTTAATTCAATATCTTGTACCGGTATGGCAACAATCTGCAATATGGGAGCTGAGATTGGAGCAACTACATCGGTGTTTCCTTTTAACGAACGCATGGCTACTTATTTGAAATCAACTAATCGAGGCGCCATTGCCGATGAAGCAAATAAATATAAAGAACGTCTTTTCAATCCTGATGGAAATTGTGAATACGATGAACTGATTGAAATAAATTTAGATACATTGGAACCACACGTCAATGGCCCGTTCACACCTGATTTGGCCCACCCAATAAGTAAATTGGGTACAAATGCTAAAACAAATGGCTATCCCTTAGATATTAAAGTTGGACTTATTGGGTCTTGTACAAATTCTTCTTACGAGGATATGGGTCGTTGCGCCAACATTGCGAAGGATGCAATGAAGCATGGATTGAAATCAAAAATACCGTTTAACGTCACTCCCGGTTCTGAACAGATCCGAGCTACCATTGAAAGGGACGGTATCGGTGCAGTTTTCCAAAAATTTGGAGGGACTGTGTTAGCAAATGCATGTGGTCCCTGCATTGGCCAATGGGATCGTAAAGATATTAAGAAGGGAGATAAGAACACAATTGTAACATCGTACAACCGTAATTTTACAGGAAGAAACGATGCTAATCCTTCAACGCATGCTTTTGTTACGAGGTAAGTAATATTAACTTACTGAAAAAAAGCTATGATAGTAAACTTGTGTTGTGGTTCATTAAAAAGCACTTCCCGTTTAATACTAGTCCGGCTGTTATATGCACCATTAGAAAAATTCATGTATGATATTCTAGGTAAATCCATCAAATGCAGTAATCGAATACCAGGTCTGAAACTTTTACAATTGGATCCTTAATAACTACATATAATATTTTTTTCCAAAATAAACTTATTTATTTGAACCAAAATGACTCCAAAATGGATTTGAGATATTCAAGTTTAAAGTTTACTGACTTTTGAAAATTCTCGGTAGAGCGTTTGTTGTATGGGAAAGAGATGGCACTACAATGTCCGAAATGACTCGGATTTCTTTGCCAACAAATAAACACCATATTTCACTATACAAGTATGGGTATAACTCAAATTCAAAATTAAACGTCACTTAGATCCTTTTGGTTCTGACCCCTTCATATATGTATATGATTTAACCCAATTGGAAACAATGTAACATGCAAATATGCTCTTTTGCACTCACTACTAGTAGATGAAACGAAAAATCAAGAGAAAAAAAGCTGCGGTTGCCCCATCTAGAGTAGCGAGACTTTTGGGTATTGTACATTGGGGCTAAGTAATACTTAAAAAAACGTACCTCTAATATTCCTTAATACTAAATTGCCCTACGTGTACGGGCACTTAGGGAAAATGTTACCTATGTACAATGTACATATGTGTATAGTGTAAAATATTAAACAAAGCCGAAAACCACAAAAGAAGGAGAAGTAAGAAACTATCAATGTTTTAGTTAAGCGCATGAGGTCATAGGTGATAGATATCATGACTCCCTCTAGCCCATTTGTTGTTATTAACAGCGCTTCGCTCTGCCTAATTGGCAAGCTCACTCTAAAAATCATCATTGAGTTCTTCTAACGGAAGTCCAAGGAAACTCAGTTTCAACATAGTTGGCTTCTTTTAAGCTATTTCTATATATCAATTACGGGGTTCACATGCCGATATCTGAGGGATATGTTGATGGACTTATTACGGAGGTTGGTTAGAGACCGCCTTTGGTTACGGAAACCAAACGGCAAGGTAATGTGGTGCCGCATCCCTATATAGTGCTTACGAAGATGTTTTCTTATGTAAGTTAACACAGTATAATCTTCTGTAAATTGTTTGGACTACATTGATGCATTCATTTCCGCAATTTAGCAATGTAATGAAAACTTCCGCTTATGGAATCGATTCACAATAAACAATTCGAACCATAGGAATCGCTGAACCAGCATACTCGCAGGAAAATACCAATACCACCGATATCATAATAAGCTGCAAGCGCAACAGCAGTGACGACGACGGTGATGGCTATAGCTCAGGGCATCATCCGCCCTTAAAGATCACCTTACAATAACCCGATTTGGGTTGTTGAGAAAAAAACGATAGATGATGCAGGAAATAAAAAAAAACGTTTAGTGATTGACTTTAGGAAACTTAATGAAGTCACAATTACGGACAATTATCCGATGTCTAATGCAATGGTGATATTGTCAAACCTAAAGCGAGCACAATACTTTACCACACTGATCTGAAATCTGGATTCCATCAGATTGAGTTGATAGAGAGAAACTGATAAAACACTGCCTTCTCTGTAAACAACGGCAAATACGAATTCTGCCGCCTGCCCTTTGGACTTAAAAACGCCCCCAGTATATTTCAGAGAGCGATCGATGATGATCTTAGGGAGCAAATGGGCAGGGCATTGCCAGGCTTACGTCGACGGTGTAATTATCTACTCAAAAACTGCAGAAGACCATTTAAGGGACGTTGAGTGGGTTCTTAGCGAAACCACTGCCTGGTAGAATAATCAGTTCTCAATTAGACTCAATAAAGCACACAAGTGCACTAAAATAATTTGTATGTAGGTGGCGGAGCTTCATCCAATAGATGACGGCTTAGATGGCTTGGTTTGTGACAGTTCAATAAAAGCTATCTGTTTATTAGTTCATTTTATCCTCCTGATGCAGGTGAGACTCGGATGAAATAAACAGACATCCCGTGACAGCTCTGCGGCATGGCTAAAGGCGATTAGAAAAATTGATATAAACAACTGCTTCCGTGTGAGTTTTTGTCTCCCTCTAACACATTAATAAAGCTGAAAATGAGTTTGTGGATTGTGGCTGCAATACACCTTCTACAGTGTACATGCCCGTTATTCTTGCCAGCGTTTTTTCTGCTTCTGTGAACGTCAGTCAGTGAACGTCTGTTATGATTACACAAGTTCAATATCACAATGATTTTAAAATTCATCCAAATGTTACCTTTTTCCAACCGTTCACATCCTTACTTGGACCTTGGCTATTCAAAGCATTGGTCAATTCCTGCCATTCCTGCTCCACTCTCACTCGGTTTCCCTTGGTATAGCCTTGGGCAAAATCTGGATGTCTTTCCATGAATTGCAGCATAGTTGCGCTTATGTTTTCCCCTTTATGCATATATAAAAACAATTAATTTATAAAAATATATTTAAATCATGACGTATACTTACATTTTCTTCTATTAATTTTGTCTTAAATGAAAAATTTTCACAAAGCGGTTATTTCCGCGAAGAAATACCTCGTCGGATTTATTTGAACTGAAATTTCCGATAGGTCGGAATACAGAACACCAAATACGGTGCAAAAATCGGATTCGAACATTGATTCCGATCATTCTAAATCCATAGAATTAGAGAGCACGATCTACAATTTTGATCGGATTCAATTCCGATTCCTACAGATATCGGATTTCAGAACAGCCCTGAATGATGTTTACTGTTTATTTGATTTTAAAACAATATTAAATTATTAGTAATAATAACTACAACCATATTATGCTAATATTAATATTAAAAATTAATCAGCTAGGCGCAAGGAAAAAGCAAACAAAATTTAAAATACTACTTTGGTATTGTTGTGTCTGCAACAGAATTGCTTGACCACGGATTGCTGTTTTTGCACATCAACATTAATTGATTGAGGAGCTAAAATGTTGTTGTTGTTGTAACACTACGTAGCCCTGTAGGCTCGCTTGAGCAGACAAAAAGATGGTTTGTATTATGGGGGACAAGCCGCGTGCCGGACAGCCATTAGGCAAGTCGGAGTTCAGTCTGGATAGGTAAGAGTTTAACCTATTACAATATCCAGACCGGAGTTGAGCCAGCATCACCCTAGTTTCCCTAGGCAGCACGCGCTCCTCTTCGGCAACGGGTGGTGTTGTTGCCTGAAGAACGGCGTTCGCTGGAGAGAGCTGACAAACGAATTTACCGAATTGGTGTGGATGCGGGTGAGGGCCTGTCGGTACACCTTAGGATCAAACGGCGTTGAAATCAGGTACCGGATCTCATCGGAATGTTTGCGTAGATGGCTTCTTATGCTCCTGGGGGGCGGATTCTCTTTGACCATGTGTCTGTTCGGATGCTGTGGTTTGCAGCAGTTGAACAGGAATTGCCTGGTCAACAACTCACTATGCTCTTTAACGCGAGCATTTTCGCTTCATTATGGAGATGGTGCTCAGGAGACATAAGAAGTGGCTGACCAATTGCCTTGTATGTAGCTAGTAACATTTCTTTGTCTTTACCCCAAGTGCTGCCAGCTAGTGACTTGAGGATTTTGTTACGGCTTTGGACTTTATTGGCAATTGCGGTTACATGAGCGCCGTATTTGAACATGTTATCAAACGTCACCCCTAAGATTTTGGGGTGTGAGACAGTAGGTAGCTTGACACTATCAACGTAGACGTCTAATTCCATGTTCACTTGCGTTGTCCACGTCGTGAATAGGGTGGCCTAGGACTTATTCGGTGACAATGCCAGATTTCTCCCGGCGAAGAATTCGGACACGGCTGGGAGGTATGAGTTTATGCGAGAGCAGAGTTCTTCAACGGAGGGGCCCGTTGCCAGAATCGTACAATCGTCAGCGTAAGAGACGATCGAGACGCCCTCTGGTGGAAGGGGAAGTTTCGATATATAATAGTTAAACAGAAACGGGGATAGGACACCACCCTGTGGCATTCCTGTTTAACTATTCTGGGTTTTGATCTGGCGCCTCTGAATTCAACCGACGATTGACGACCACTCGGGTAGTTGGCAGTCCAACGTTTAAGACAGTGGGGAAGGGACGGCTCTTCAAGGTCTTTCATTAGTTGCGCATGGTTGACCGTGTCAAAAGCTTTGCCCACTGTCCTGTGGTTTGGACGCTTTTGGCTTAATCCGTCCCCTATCTGTGTGGTTATGCCGTTCAGCGCGGTGGTGGTGCTGTGATTTTTGCGAAATCCATGCTGAAGTTCGGCGAGCCGCAGGTTTGCGGTGAAATACGGCAACAAGATAGATTCCAACACCTTCACTACTGGCGAGAGGAGAGATATCGGGCGATATGACTCCCCTAGCGCAGCTGGCTTGCCAGGCTTTAGTAGTGGGACCACCTTTGCCTATCTCCATCTCTCAGGAATAACAAAGGTGGACAGGGAAAGGTTGAAAATGTGTATCTTATGCCGTCGTCGCCGAGGTGTTTCAGCATCAGCATGGAAATGCCATCGGGGCCAATATATTTGGTGTTCTTAGATCTCCAAATTGCCTCATGAACTTCTGTTGTGGAGATGGCAATGGGCCCTTCGCTGTTTTTGTGTTTATGCGCTTCCCTGGTGGCTCGGCGAATCTCTTTGTTTTTATTATAAATTTATTACGGTCTTTAAGACCTAGTTAATGTTAGGTTAACATTTGTTTCATTGAATATTCAGTGATTTACAATATAAAAATAATTTTACTTTAAACTTATTAATATTTTCACAATCTTTTATCTCAGAAGGTAGTTCATTGTACATTTTGTACCCTGTATATACCAAAGTCTTCTTTGCGAACTCCATACCATAGGCAGTCTTATATTATTGCAGTATCTAGTTCCATAACTATGTATCTCGTGATTATATAGTATTTTATTGCTCAGGTAACTCGGTAGCATTCCTAATCTGACATGATGTATAAATTTAAAAGTGAAGTAACTTATTGACTGTTTTATACTAAGCCAGTTTAACTGATTCAGCATTATAGTTTTTGATGTTCTTGGGGGACATCTTAATATAAATCGCATTGCCTTGTTTTGTTGTATTTGTAGTCTTTTAATTTGCATATCACTCGCTATTGTAGGGCAGTATATGAAGTGCGGTTCAATAATTGAACGATATACAAGTATTTTATGATGTTTACTAATATGTTTGCATGTTCTGTACATGAATCCTATTTTCTGCGCAATTTTTTTTTTTCAAGATAATTAATGTGTAAGTTGTTTTTTATCTTAAGGGTTATATTGTTTAAATCGTTATTACGTATGATGTTCTGGTTTTTGCAAAATATCTACATTTAACTTCAGTTTTTTAAGGCACAACCAGTTGTATAGAGCGTCAAGATCTTCTTGTGCTTTCTGCACTGCACAGTCGGCATTTTTCTCACTGATGATGAGCAGTGCATCATCCGCAAATAGACATATATTGCAATATTTTAAGCATTTTTTTATATCATTTATGTACAATGGCTGTGTGCCAATCGGTAACTTTTTCCTCAGAGGAAAAATGAGGTGAACAAATTTTCTATGGTGTACAAATATTTTCCATTTTGCTGTGCCAAGTGAAATGGGAAATTTTGACAGTTGTAAATTTTGACATCTAAGAAAAGCACATGCGAAAGCAAACATTCCGTGAATGAAATGTAAATTTACGTATTTTTTCTGCCATTATATTTGATATTTTTGGCTTTAAGCTATATTTTACCGTTTAATAACGTATTGGCATATAAATTCATTTGAAATAATATTAGTGGCAATACCGAATGCATACATGTGTACACATTCACAGTTGTCAGAATTTTACCTAGCCCCATGGGCTAGGGAAAATTGTGACATTCGTATTCACCCCAACATTTGTCAGAATTTTCTCCCGGACTGTCAAAATTTTGCTATTTTCAACCGATTGGCACACAGCCAATGTAAATAGTATCGGTGCAAGTACTGAACCTTGTGGCAATCCAATATCTACATTCACAACTGATGAAACTGTTTTCCCAATTATCGTTTTTTGCTTTCTGTTACTCAGGTAACTTCGGAACCATGCCAAGGTCTTTCGTCTGACACCAGTTTTGAACAAGACATTCAACAATTCCCGTCTATCAACTGTTTCAAAGGCCCGTTTCAAGTCTAAGAAGACAGACACCACAACTTTTTTATCTGATATATCTTTTTTCCATTCTGCAATAACCATATTTAGTGCTGTTTCACAAGAATGGCTCTTTCTGAATCCAGACTGTTCTGGTATAATAACTTTGTGCTTTTCTAGGTAGGTATGCCACCAACTGATTTTTCACCACCATTTCCATAATTTTCTCATCTGAGGGTAACGTATTGATTGGCCGTAGCTCCTCCGGTTTCACTGTATTTTTTACTTTTTCCACAGGTACTATTGTTGAAACTTTCCAACAGTTAGGAACAATGCCATTATTTAGGCACTCATTTATTATGTCTTTATAAAAATTACCAATGTAATTCATGGAATCCTTAAAAACACTCTCAGATAAAAGCTTTTCTCCGCCATCTTTATTTCTAAATGCTTTTGTGATATTCATTACATCATCTAACACAATGTCAGTGAAAAGAAATAGTTCTATTGCGATCGAGCGATCAACGTTTAGTTCGGATGCAGTAGGCATTTCTTCGATACTATCATTAATTTCTTCGATACTATCATAATGTTCAACGGAGGATGCATTACAAATTGTCGGCAGAAGGCGCTCGCGCATCTTTTAGGCTTCGACTGAACCTTATCACCGAAGGCGATGGATATTTTGTCGTTTGGTTTAGTCGGGTTGGACAAAGATTTCACCGTCGACCAGATTTTCCAACTCCAGCCGAGAGGTTGCAAGACCTTAGGTGCTCTTCCCACTTAGCGCGTTTGTGTTTATCTACTAAGCGTCTGATTTTCGCATTAATATCCTTTATTTGAGGATCCGTAGGGTCAAGGCGTCTAACATGGTCACGTTCATTTGCCAGGGCCGCTGCCTCTGCGGGGAAGAATGGACGCACTTCCTTTATTCTACCTGACGGAATGTGTTTATGGGAGGCTGAAATTAGGGCCATACGAAACGCCTTTTACCCGTCAGACGGGGTGGGAAGAGCAGCGAAGGCGCTCTCTGTGGTGGTTAGAAAACCCTCCCAGTCGGCTTTACTGAAGTTGGTGAATGTGCGATTCTCAGCGGTGACAAAGTCGGTGGGGCGATCGATAGAGAGCACTATGGGTAGGTGGTCAGTTTCTAGGCCTGCGCTGACTATGGTGATGTCTGACGAGCTAGAGCAGTTTACCGCCACTCTGGTGGGGCATCCCCATTTACCGTGCAGAACGTCGAATCATCTATTTGGTCAGCCAGCTCCTGTCCCCTACCATCGGCCTGCAAGCTGGAGTGCCACAGGTCATGGTGTGCGTTGAAGTCACCAAGGATGACGCGGTTCTCGTGGCCCCTGCGGGTTGGGGCTTAGAATATGCCCGCGGTAGGCATACCGGTCGTAAGAGGCGACCAATATGCACAAAGGTAATGATGTGCAACTCGATGGTTGATCTACGGATATGATGCCTCCCACTCTCATTACCCATCTTCTCTTTCCTTTCGGAAGGAGGGATGACATGACCTAGAAGGTTGCACTGGTCATACCAAATCGCTCCCACGACAGTCGGGCAGTACCGCAAGGGAGTACCGGAGCGTACCGGATTCATATCCGGCCAAGGACTGTTATTTCGACAACACTCCCCAAAACCTTCGGGTAGTGATTTTGTTGTTAAGACAACAACAACAACAACGCTGTTCTCGCCCCTGAGTAACGCACGAATGTCGGGGTGTCCCTGAGACAGCAGGTGACAGGAGATATGTAAATGTTTATGATTTCAAAGTCGACATCGCCTGACCGGACAACCATACCTTGACGTTCTAAGGTGGTGTCCCTCGGATCGATATCAGGCTCAAATAGACGATACTGCACAGATTGATGCGTGATGAATGCCAGACCACCCCCAAGCCCTCTCGCACGGTCACAACGGTGTACATTGTACCCGTTGCAGGTCTGAAGAGACGACCTTCCACCGAGCTTTGTCTCCTGAATCGCCGCGATCTTAATGTTGTGACGCTTCATTAAGTTTATCACTTCAACAATTTTACCGGTTAGGCCGTTGCAATTAAATTGCAGGATACCGAAATGCGAAGGCGGAGCGGAGTTGATGCTGGGGGTCAAGGACTGGTGCGTATGCCTAGGTGGTAATAGGCTGGGTCGCGCACTACGGCTCATTCTTGAAGTCCAAGGAATCGCGTTACCAGAAGGTAGAGGCGAGTCAGACGACGTTGTAGGTTACGTAGCTCGGCAGCATGGCGCAACGTACGTATAAGTCCATAGGTTCCTGTTCGCGAGTCCAGAGCATTTAAGCAGGTGACACATGCCAAGGCAGTTATTACACTTGACTGATGCCAAGGGCGTGTATAATCTTAACCGACAAACCGTGCACGTAGTATAAGGGACCAGGAGCTGATGGTTGTGGCTTATACTCGTGCTGATGCTGGAAGAAGAGAGGCTGACCGAGGGGGTGGGAGAGAGCGGACGCTCAGCATTGCTCAAATCCACTTGGGAAGTGCTACGTAGGGAGTAGCTGTGAGCGCTGTGTGAGATGTTGACGCCTGGGGGCGTGAGCGGCCGCTCGGAAGGTCTACTTGCTGATAACTGACGGTTTAGGCAGGGGGATAGCGAAATAACAGCCCTTGGTCGGGGAAACCCCGAGTCATTCCGGTACGTAGAACCGGCTGTCGTGGGAACGAGGAGCTAAAATGTAAAAGGGATCAGTTAAATGTCCACAGTAAATGTTGTTAGTTGCCCTTACCATTTTCAAGCGATCTGTACAATCCAGCTGTTATTCAGTTTCCAAAATTTATTATTAATGTTTGTGTTATTACACAGAAAGCATTTTTGAAAATGCAACATGTGTGATGATATTTTCATGTTCATATGACAATAAGTATTGATAATAAATTTAATTATCACTGTTTTCGTCAACACATGATCAGCATTGTCAATTAAGACTGTGATTGTATTAGTAAAAATATCATAGTTTCTTGTAGAGAAGTTAAGCAAAGCTAAAGCCAAATAAGTCGTTCTCAAAGCAAAAAGAAGAAATAGTTCTCGAAGTACAAAAGGTTGCCAGTCTAAATAAAATCAATGTTGATAAGAATGTTGCCTGGTCATATTCATATGCAAAAGTAGCAAACGGATTGCCTCCAATTGTAATCAAACCAAAAGTAAAGCAAATATTAGAAAAAACAAATGAGATTTGAACAACATATAACCATCTGAGTTGAAAGCAGGTAGGGTAGTAAATAAAAACAATGGCAATATAATCATAAGTGCTAATTCAGCAAATGATCAACAGAAGAAGAACAAAATAAAAGATTTGCTAACGCTAACATTAGATCCAAATGAATACAACATATAGAGCCCAAAGTTCATTGCCCGAAAGTTGAATGAAAATTAAATAGTTAACAGAATAGTTGCCCAAAATGCGATATTAAGAGATTAAAAAAGAAATGTTTAAAATGTATACATGCCAAGAAAGAAAATAGATCCTAACATTTCAATGCTAAAATTGAAAGATTACATAAATATTACGACGACATATTGAAATGTAGAAAAACTAGTGTTGGTTGGGACAGTCACAATATTATGAGTCATGAATGTTCAGTTTACCAAAAAAAATGTAAACTGGAAAAGCAAAGAGTTGGGTTTTAGCAAGTATACCTTAGTAAACGGGGAAGAAATGCTTTGAATTTGAAATGCATTTATTTAAATATCTGTAGTTTATAAGCTAACTTGAAAGGCTCATAGAAGAAGTAGATCTGGACCTCATATTGTGTTCCGAACACGCTTAACATGAGATATTACTGATAGTGAAAAAATATGTCGTGATATGCAGCAATTCGATGCGATTCTCATAACATACGTACCGCATGTACGCATGTAGTTCTACTAATAAAAAAGGAATCGAGTTAAAGGTCAGATACAATAGAGCAGTAGGAAATAATGTCTGGTGTGCAATAATCGAATTAAAGAACTGCGTACCATTCTCCGAGTTCTAGCAACAGTGAACTTTAAGATAGATACTATACTGCCACGAGTATGTGACACCTGATCGAATTCCGTATTATTTGGAGATTTCAATGTTAGATAACATAAATGAGAACTGAACATGTAGCGGTAAACTAAACGAATTTTTGCACGAGGTGCATTGAAACAAATAATAAAACTTAACACGAAAATCCCTGAGACGTCCCAAAAAAATTTTTCTCTTTGTATTAAAATGCAGACATACAGTCTTGTGCAAATCTCGTGAATAAAAGAATCTCAGACATGAAACCGTTTCATTCTCATTTAAAGTTAATAATCCACATCCGAAAGTTGATTTCAGTACTTACTTACTTATATATGTTACAGCTTACGAATTAAGATGAAGAAATAAATATAACAAGCATATCAAGTAAAAATCATACAAATTTAACTTTCTCAGTAATAAGTGTACTATAGGAATGTTGCTTATATGATGCTTAGAAGGGGGCCTAATGAACCCGAAGGGACTCTATAGAATAGTAGTAGGGAGCTGATCAGAAGTGCCTAGAAGGAGGTACGTGAGCCAGGAAAGGTTCATCAAACCGCTCAATTTATGTATGTGTAGATGTCGTGCTGCTGATGTGGTCGCTTAGAAGGGGGCCTAATGAACCCGAAGGGACTCTATAGAATAGTAGTAGGGAGCTGATCAGAAGTGCCTAGAAGGAGGTACGTGAGCCAGGAAAGGTTCATCAAACCGCTCAATTTATGTATGTGTAGATGTCGTGCTGCTGATGTGGTCGGAATGGACGCGATTCCGAGCAACACTCGTTTCCAATCCTTAGATTCCTGTTTGCCAACTCAATAATATGGTGAAGCCTTATGATTTATTGGTACACATATTTGAACGTGGTCCTGTTATTGTGGTGTGTATTATAATTATGGTTCTATGGTTATATGATACTAAATTTACGGCTGCCGTGGTTTGAAAATCTCTTCTTTTTTTTTCAAAACGGAGTCGCCACTCGGCAATGGTTTGCCAACTTTTCGATTGTATTTCTGCCATGGAGGGCTCCTCAGCAAAAATTCACATCCTTTGTAGCTGCCGCTCGGAGTTGACAAGACTTGTAGGTCCAATTTGTAGGGAAAAATTTAAAGCGACACACAACAAATTGAAAGAGAAGCCCTTTAAGCCTCTTCTAAGGTTTATGATCATATAGGTTAGGTTGAAGTGGCTTCCAGAGGGGCACACTTTGGCCAGTACCAGTAGGCCCGTTGTGATACCACATAGAGACACCTTTATGCCTCCTCCTCTTCGAACCACCTGGAAGAGCTGATGAAAAACATCACGTCCTTGATGTCATACTCCAAAATTTAGCGCTAAGTGCAGGGCAGTTGAAAATGAAGTGTTCTACAGTTTCTTCCACTTCGTCGTCTTTGCAGCTCCTGCAGCAACGGCGGTCAGCACACCCAGTCTCTCTGCGTGCCTCCCAATAAGGCAATGGCCAGTTAGTAATCCTATAATCTTGGATATATCAGCTCTTTTTAAGGTGTAGATCTGTCGAAATCTCTTTGGATCCCTTTTTGCCAGGTTTGTTTGGAGCGTTCCTTGTCAGGAAGAACCTGCTTGGTAGTACACAGCCTAGCAAGCTCGCCTGCCCTACAGTTACCCTTAATACCCCTGTGATCCGGTACCCACGTGAGGTTGACACAGTTCTGCTTGGCCATCTCCTGAAGAGATCGGCGACAGTTTAGCGTTAATTCAGAATTGAATGAATTAGAGACAAGTTTCAAGCTTTAATGGCGGCTTGGATATCGCTGAAAATGAAGATTTCCTTGCCGAAAGTGTCCTGTACCATCCGGGATGTGGCCTCCATGACTTCAGCCTGGAAGACACTTGGTAGCCTAAAGGAGAGTTCCCTAAAGAACACCCCTCCGCCGACCCTCCCGTTTAGTTTTGAGCCGTCGGTATATATGCAGACACTGTCCGACTCGACTCAGCCCTCCCTACTGGGGATGTTTACCATGAAGTCGCACTCCGAAACTGTAGTATTCACGCTCCGTACTTATGGGAATAAATTTAAAATTATTTAGTATGGTGGAATATCCTTTGGCCCGTCTGATCCAGCTAGACGATTCCCGTGACCTGTAGAGCTTCGCTCGGAGTAGTTCTTAGAGCTCCTATGAACCTTCCCTAGTACGTTCAAGTTTGAGTCCTTACCCAAGGCAGGCCACCATGCATATCTTGGGGCTAAGACCCCATTTCCTGCCTATGGCCCTCGCAATATACGCTTTCTTTTTAAGCTAAATGGCGTTTTCTTTCCAATTCAGCCTTTTCCAGAACTACACCTAGAAATTTGGCCTTAATGGCCAGATTAAGACGTACGCCGTTTAGTTCTGGTAGTATTAAAGGTGGTATTTTGTATCGCTTAGTGTATAAGACAAGTTCCACCTTCTCTCTTTATTTATTTACTAGATGGACCCGTGCACGCCTTGTGCACAGAACTTCACCACTACCCTCAGCCACATTTGCAACCTAGTAGATAAAGTCTCTGATTCACAATGGCGTTGCAGTACAAATTGATTATTTTGTGCATTCACAATGGTTTATTTAAACAGATAAATTTTTATAAAATACGCTTAAACAAAAGCACTGCTGTAATTAGTAAATGATTTCGCATGTAAAGGTAACCCACCCCTTTAAAACCATACCTTATTTATTAATATTGGTTCGAAATGGGAGCAGAAAATTAGGAGCAAACACAAAAAGCCCTTACAGAAATAATATATGCGATATACTAGTCGAAATTCGACCATCTTAAATTAGTTTAACTTATTAAATCCTCTGTTCGCATTTTTCTCCAGTACCTAATGCCTAGAGGCAGAAATATTGGAGACATTGATGGTGGCTCTCATAAAAGCTGGTTTACTCTGAAGACGGGTAATTTGACAACTAACTAAAAAAAATCCGTCCATTAAAGACCAGTAATAGGAGATGGCAAAAACGGTACTTAGCAATGTTTCAACGTCCACCATCAGACCCGCCACTCCTTTCATATTCCGTCAATATTTCAATAAACAAAATTAAATTTCATGGACATTGGAACACCCACAAAAAAAACAGAAATGTTTCTTCGCTCCACACGCATTTTCTGAAAGAATGGGGATACAAAATAAGTTCTGCAAAAATGCCATGGAAATTTGACCTAAAGGCTAAAAATGCACTAAAAAATGGAATATGTCTTTATTGGCTAATATCTCCTAAACTAGTAATTTTAGCAGAAATAATGACATAACGACTTTTATTTAGATTGGAGTCAGGAGTAAATTGCCCATTTAAAGGTTGTACCTGCGAGTGTCCTTTCAAGGACTTTTAATAAGTCGAAGTAAATTTTTTATTTTTCATTTTTTTGTAATGGTCAAATAAAATACTTGCAAAATTATGGATTAGATAAGCTATACATCGTTTGGTAGGATATTAACCACAGTTTAATAATATTACATTTTAATTTAACCAACATTTCTGCAATGGTTGGTTGACATAAAACTGAGAAAAAACTGTTTTTACATTTCTAAAAACATGAAATATGGTATAGTTCAGGGGTCAAAGTGCTAATTCTCTTCCCTATACCATATTTCATGTTTTTAGAAATGTAAAAACAGTTTTCTCTCAGTTTTATGTCAACCTACCATTGCAGAAATGTTGGTAAAATTAAAATGTAATGTTATTATTAAACCATGGTTAATATCCTACCAAACTATGTATAGCTTATCTAATCCATAATTTTGCAAGTATTTTATTTGACCATTACAAAAAAATAAAAAATAAAAAATTTACTTCGACTTATTAAAAGTCCTTGAAAGGACACTCGCAGGTAGAACCTGTATATGGGCAATTTACTCCTGACTCCAATCTAAATAAAAGTCGTTATGTCATTATTTCTCCTAAAATTACTAGTTTAGGAGATATAAGCCAATAAAGACATATTCAATTTTTTAGCGCATTTTTAGCCTTTAGGTAAAATTTCCATGGCATTTTTGCACTACAGATGGCCAGATTATTTTAAAGATCTTATTTTTTATCCCCATTCTTTCAGAAATTGCGTGTGGAGCGAAATTATTTCATACTTTTTCAAATCCCATACATTCTGTGGGTGTTCTAATGGACATATACCAACAACATAGTTAGACTTATAATAATATATAATGGTTACTGATTGAGCGACGTAAGCTGTAATTATTTCTTTCGTTTATTTCATTTGTGTTGGATGCGATTTTATTTCGCAATCTCAAAGCCACAGATGATCATGAGTTATGTCCACCGTTTAGACATGGTTGCCATTTTGTAATTTTTTGTTGTTAGTATACAGACAGTATTTTTTGTAATCCATTTACCGGGAGCATATTACAAATTCAGTTTAGCAAATCCGACCCAACGACGCTCTTACCTACTTTGACTCTGCTTTCTTTTCACTTCAAATTTTGAATTATAAGGTGGTCATGGGTGCTTTGGAATCCCATTTTATTATTGGAGTTTTATGAACAGTAAAAGTTTGTATTTAAATATAAACACAGCTTTTTCAGGATTTTAGGATGCATATAAATACCCGGCAGAAAATAGTGGTCGCGAATGACTTCGAATCTCATTTTCATTAAAGAATTTTACCAAATATAGAAGTATGATTGCGTTTTTAAGAAAAACAAATAAAAAAATAAAAACAAAACTTTTGTCGTATTTTCCAGAAAATTGGTACCTTTGAACTATTTTTTGCAGCAAAACATGCAAGATATTTTGAAAACAAATGTTTTAGGATGCATCTAAAGAACTAAACGAAAATAGTGACCATGAATACCTTCGAATCTCATTTTTCTTATAGAATTTTGCAAAAAATAGAAGTTTGATTGCGTTTTTAAAAAAGAATAAAAATTTTGAATTAAATACATGAAAAGCAGAGACAATGATAATATAGTTCTACTAAATAAAACTCTCTATTTAACAATCGTATTAAATATTTCATTATTATGTTGTTGGATTTTGCGGTCTATTTTGTTTACAAATTTGTAAGTTATGAGCAAGCTCGAGACCAGTTAACAATAATTCTAAACGAATTAATATTGTCAGTTTTTGGGAAAAATTGATAATTGGAGAAAAATTACAAAGAACAAATCTACAGCGATGGATAGGATTACATGTTTCAGAGTTTCCAGGCTCATCATCAGATCCCTTTTCGGACACGGATTCGAACTCGTGTCTGCACCAAAGCCGCTGTTAACATCATAACATAAAGACTGCATGTCTTAAAGAAATTTTGTGTATACTGTTGGCAAGAACAAACAAACAAAAGGGAATTAATTGAAGTGGAGATAAGTGCATTGTGACGTCACAGGGCATCATTGCTTAGTGTTGGAATTTTCTAACAGCGGCTTTGGTGCAGACACGAGTTCGAATCCGTGTCCGAAAAGGGATCTGATGATGAGCCTGGAAACTCTGAAACATGTAATCCTATCCATCGCTGTAGATTTGTTCTTTGTAATTTTTCTCCAATTATCAATTTTTCCCAAAAACTGACAATATTAATTCGTTTAGAATTATTGTTAACTGGTCTCGAGCTTGCTCATAACTTACAAATTTGTAAACAAAATAGACCGCAAAATCCAACAACAAAATACATTGAAACCAAAGCACGGGTTTACGTACATATGTAAATATGTACAAACAACAAGACCAACACACATCATAACATAAAGACTGCATGTCTTAAAGAAATTTTGTGTATACTGTTGGCAAGAACAAACAAACAAAAGGGAATTAATTGAAGTGGAGATAAGTGCATTGTGACGTCACAGGGCATCATTGCTTAGTGTTGGAATTTTCTAACAGCGGCTTTGGTGCAGACACGAGTTCGAATCCGTGTCCGAAAAGGGATCTGATGATGAGCCTGGAAACTCTGAAACATGTAATCCTATCCATCGCTGTAGATTTGTTCTTTGTAATTTTTCTCCAATTATCAATTTTTCCCAAAAACTGACAATATTAATTCGTTTAGAATTATTGTTAACTGGTCTCGAGCTTGCTCATAACTTACAAATTTGTAAACAAAATAGACCGCAAAATCCAACAACAAAATACATTGAAACCAAAGCACGGGTTTACGTACATATGTAAATATGTACAAACAACAAGACCAACACACATCATAACATAAAGACTGCATGTCTTAAAGAAATTTTGTGTATACTGTTGGCAAGAACAAACAAACAAAAGGGAATTAATTGAAGTGGAGATAAGTGCATTGTGACGTCACAGGGCATCATTGCTTAGTGTTGGAATTTTCTAACAGCGGCTTTGGTGCAGACACGAGTTCGAATCCGTGTCCGAAAAGGGATCTGATGATGAGCCTGGAAACTCTGAAACATGTAATCCTATCCATCGCTGTAGATTTGTTCTTTGTAATTTTTCTCCAATTATCAATTTTTCCCAAAAACTGACAATATTAATTCGTTTAGAATTATTGTTAACTGGTCTCGAGCTTGCTCATAACTTACAAATTTGTAAACAAAATAGACCGCAAAATCCAACAACAAAATACATTGAAACCAAAGCACGGGTTTACGTACATATGTAAATATGTACAAACAACAAGACCAACACACATCATAACATAAAGACTGCATGTCTTAAAGAAATTTTGTGTATACTGTTGGCAAGAACAAACAAACAAAAGGGAATTAATTGAAGTGGAGATAAGTGCATTGTGACGTCACAGGGCATCATTGCTTAGTGTTGGAATTTTCTAACAGCGGCTTTGGTGCAGACACGAGTTCGAATCCGTGTCCGAAAAGGGATCTGATGATGAGCCTGGAAACTCTGTAACATGTAATCCTATCCATCGCTGTAGATTTGTTCTTTGTAATTTTTCTCCAATTATCAATTTTTCCCAAAAACTGACAATATTAATTCGTTTAGAATTATTGTTAACTGGTCTCGAGCTTGCTCATAATTTCATTATTATATATCCAATAACGGCCTTATTGAAACAAATTCTAAGACAGGACATTTTAAAAAATTTTTTTCAAATAGGGTAATCTTCCAATTAGCAGGCAAACATTTTATGGTTAGGATTTTGCTACATATACATATTTTTTATACATATATGTAATACTCCTATATTGCTGGAAAGCACATAGTACATTCCACCATATCAGAGTGCGGAAATATAAAAAATAGAAAGGGAGATCCTATAATGAAATGTACCTAAAATGACAACTTCACTTTAAAAAATACATGGGCGGATCAAGCCTTCATAGAAAAATCGTTTATATTTACATGTTGAAGAAATTATTTAAAAATTGTTAAAAGCAAAAAATATTTATAAACCAAAATATATGATGGTGAGGCTATGCTTTATGTGCAAAAAAAATATAGATAAAGAAGAACATCTTCATGCGTAAGTACATATGCATATTCCAATTGTTTAAAAAGCTAATAAACACATTTTCCAAACCAGATTACCCAAACATGCAGAGCTTCTCAAATGTTCTTGTAGGCCACTTTCATTTAGTTTGATGTTTTCTTGGCCCCTTTTGT
This sequence comes from Sphenella marginata, assembly GCA_951509765.1. Taxonomy (NCBI): domain Eukaryota; kingdom Metazoa; phylum Arthropoda; class Insecta; order Diptera; family Tephritidae; genus Sphenella; species Sphenella marginata. The sequence continues at coordinate 79,478,386 of OX608080.1, read as the reverse complement.
ACTTGAACCGCCCCTGTAATTATTTGAATTTTCAGTCCATTTGACAATTTACAAGTTTATTTTGTACTACTACAAACTCAACTAGTAAGGAAGTCTAAGTTCGGGTGTAACCGAACATTAAATACCTAGTAGTGATCTGTTTTGGTATCCTAATTTACTCAGGTCTATTTTAATACATACCTGAAAATTTGTTATAAAGGCAACTGATTGTTTTCGATAAAAACATTTCTATTGTAAGTGGGAAATTAAACTATCACTAAATAACAAAATATAAATAGCTTTCCCCATGTTCATGAAAGGTATGAAAATAAAAAATATTAATAAAAAAAAGGCAGTAGGGTGTTAACTACTTGTCAGTATATTTTGCGTGTTTGCTATCCGATTTGCGTAATTTTTGGCAGGAGTATACTATATACTATTGGGAAGCATCTCACTCACTTTCATTTAAATACCTTCTTGAAATTTCAAGCAATTGCTTTTGAAAATAGCTGACCTTTTATGCTAAAAAGTGGGCGGCGCCACGCCTACTTCACCAAAATCCACAAAATTTATACACAGTTCAGTTTTGCTTAAAAGGTTTGTTATGTGTGTAAAATCTTATTTATATAACTTATACAATTAAGGAAATATCGCGATTTTAATTATACGAAGAAATTTTTTAGAACTGTGTTCAAAAAGTGGGCGTGTTCGTTCACCAATTTTGTTTATTTTTACAGCAAAGAGTTAGCTTTATATGTTGAACAATTTCTCTAAATATCGCTTCAATAAGTTATGGCATGAAAAGTTTTTTGGAATAATCCCCCATAAAGGGGCGGGGCCACGCCCATTTTCCAAAAATGGTGTGCTTTCGACCTTCTTTGCCCACGAACACTTTAGAGGTGAAATAGAAATGATATACAAGTAGTTTCAGCAAAGTTATAGCATATTCAATATATCTATGATCCTTTTCAAAATCTTTCGTATAAAATTGGGCGTGGACCTAACCCGATTTAAATAATTTTTTTTCGAAATATTGCTTGTATTAATATAAATATGTGTGCTGAATTTTATTTTGCTATCTTGAGCGGTTTTTGATTTATGACTAATAATATTTCCAAATTTGACTTAATCAAAAGTGGGCGGTGCCACGCCCCTTTTTTAAAAATTTCTTCAAAAATTTATTTTTTGCCTTAACGCTAAAGTGCACACCAAATTTTATCCTTATAGGTTTATTATGTACTGAATAATCACTCTTTTTGTATTTTCGAAAATATTATATATATAGAAAGTGGGCGTGGCTTTTAACCGGTTTTGCCTATTTTCAATAGCGCTCGGAGATAAGTGAAAAGGAACCTACATACCAAATTTCATTGAGATATCTCAAGATTTACTCAAGTTATCGTGTTTACAGACGGACGGACGGACGGACGGACATGGCTCAATCAATTTCTCTTTTCCTCCTGAACATTTTGATATATATAAGTCAATATCTATCTCGATTCGTTTATGCCGTTACATACTACCGTTAGGCGAATGAAGTTAATATACCTTGTGTGCGAAGCACTACTAGGTATAAAAATTGATGTAGTCTGTCTCGTTTTGGTTTCGTTTTCAAAACACATTACGAGCCTAACCCACCCGCAATATAGAAGTATGTATTACATATATGTTTTTATTAAAATTAATTTGGCGTTTATTTTGAAGTGCTCAATATGAGCATTAGGCCGGTTTCCATTTTGGATTTTTTAGGGTTTTTTCCTCAACATATATAAATTATATATCTGTGGTCATTAGCGATAACAACCTAACTCGACTTAAGAAATTAGACCAATTGAAATTTCTTCCGGCGATTTTTTGTAACAAAACTGCTTTATAACTTAGGCAAACATATTGTATTTAATTGTTTATAAACAAAATAATAAAAGACCAATGAAAGTCTTGAAAAATGGTTTGATGCTCCTACTCAAAATCGCCAGCAAAAATTTCAACTGGTCTAATTTCTTAAGTCGACTTAGGCTGTTATTGCTTATGACCACAGATATATATATATATAAGTACATTTTATATTGACTTTTACATATATCATTTCAATAATTTTTTGCGATATATATATAGTATGACCTCAACTTATATATATAGCTATGTATATGTATTTATTAAAGCTGTGCATATAACTTTACCCTTAGTCCTATATCAATTAAGAAAAAGCAAATTCCTTAAACCTAGTTCGGCCGACGAGTCACCCGGGTGACTATTTCACATTTAGGGCACAGAAAGACATATTTTTAATAAACTCTGCTAGCTTATTTTCTCTGACATCTAAGAATAATGAATTTCAAGCAGAAAAAACACAAAACAAAGTTTTAAGAACGTATTCATAGCCAAATATTACAGGCTGAAAAATTGTATACTTGTTTTGGCCGATATAGTCACCTGGGTGACCAATAGTAAAAACCAATTTGGAAGCTACATAGATATGAAAATATATTAGCGTATGATCGTTAAAAATAGCAAAGTTTTGTTAGTATGGAAAACTTTATTCTCTGCACATGATACATTTAACAATAGATTGAGAGTGCTCCTAGCATACTATACGTTTACAAAGTAAGCAAAGTTTCCGGGAATTCCGTTGTCTTTTTGGCACTTGCTGACAAATATAGATGCAGTGGCAAATCCACTAGCAAGTCCATTTAGATAAGTTCGTTGGCTGATATTAGCACGACTCCTGTCATCATTTTCCCGATAAATATAGTGTGCAGCTAACGCCATTACATCCATTATATTGAAAAATAGAGCCACTAGCTATCGATGCGATTTTTTTTGCATTTGTAATTTTCCGGCATTTGATCCATCGTAAAAACATTTTTGTTGGCTTTAGCAATAGAGCTCAGGAGAACAGTTTTCTCGCGAACAAACTTCGATTCACCCTAAGGCGCAGATTTATCAAACTGTTTACCATAATATTTTTATACTCGTCGATTTCCTCCATGCTAGACTTATCTTTGTCTAAGTATATTGTGATGTGAGTTGGTGATGAATTTTGAAATCACTGTGTTCCGTTAGGCTCATCGTATACTAAAGGTGACACCATTGAAGTGATCGCAGGACTTCGTTTATTTCCCCATCGCTTTCTTGCTCATCTACATTGTCCAAGACATCACCTGTCTCCCCATCCGATGCAATTTCAGCAAAATGTGTCCGATAATGTTCTATACAGCATATAGATAAAGTATATATTCATATGAAATGTATAGTTTCTTTCGACTAAAGGTGAGCCATATGGAAACCGGTCTTTTTGCCTCAATTTCCATTCCACTTTCCATTTTTTTCAATATTCGTTGAGCAGACGGCGTTTTCAAATTTCACACGCTTATTATAACTCATTTTCAACAGTTAAAAATTCTTTTCCAATTTTAACGAAAGCGATAAAAAAAATAAAAAATATGTTACCAGATGCTCAACTGCGGTGGGGTGCAATGAAGCCATACGCAATAACGCCATATGGCTTTATTTCTCAAACCAAATGGAAATAAGGCCATATGGCGATATTTCCAATACGGTTAAATCGCAAAGCGAAATAAAGCCATACCGAAAATTCTCTCAAATAAGTAATAAAGCCATAATATGGAATTACGGAGGTAAAACTTAAAATAAATGGCAAGCAAGGCGGTATTGCGCCGGGCCGCACATTACCCTGTGAGAAAAGAGTGGCACGCGGAAGGACATCACCGTGGCGGTAGCCACGGCAATGGCAACCACCCGGAGTTGGAATGGCGTAGCCCAGGGTTATTTTTTGAAGCGCGGCCAAAGGCCGCCTACGCGTAAATGTGTTCTGCCGCCTACGCGTAAATGTGTTCTGCACATAAAAAACATGGATCACGCCCCGAATTGGGCATCTGACCTAAGTCAATCCCAAATTAATTTTTTAAATCCCAGATTCATGATATCGCGCCGCCCATGTTTTGAAAATGGCAATAAGGCCATACTGGCTTTATTTCCATTAGCAATTGGAAATAGGGCCATATGGCTATATTTCTCAAACTTATTGGAAATAAAGCCATATGGCTTTATTGCGTATGGCTTCATTGCACCCCACCGCTCAACTGCACTATTTCCTCAAACTTGCTTTTACCCCCCGTTCATTTACACTTACATTTAAATACAGTCACCCGGGTGACTGCGTCGGCCGAAATGAGTTATAAAAATCGTCGACCGAACTAGGGTTAAAAAAATGAATAAAACTACATATACATATAAACAAAGTAGTAGCGAACTTGACTTCTCTCTTTTCTGTAGGAGTTTTAACGTCAAATGAAAAAAAATTTTAACCCGTTCGTTTTTAAAATTTCTTATTTTTATCAATTTGTTATTTTTATTGAAGAAATAACAAATCGTGGTAGTTGTTTACGACTGCAATCGAGTGCTGAAACACGTCCAAAAATTGCCGGGAGAGGTATCCGATTCCGAGAACAATTTTTTTGAGTAGTTTGCAAGATATTAGCAAAATAATTAAACAATTTGTGTACCAAGAAGAGGGGAGCTCGTTAGTTTTTTAAATCGTGGACAATATTCGGAAACTCAAGATGTAATTCACACAAAAACTAAAGAAACCGCCCCTGATTAATTCTTCTGATTTTTGCAAATATTTTTCAAAATGATAACAATATTTATTCTTCGGAGGCCGATTTTCATTTGAACCGAAAAGTGTCTTCGGTTTCAGTTGTTCTGTGTTTTAAAGCGCCTAGTTGTGATGAAATACGTCGACGGTGGGGCATTCTTCCTGTGCCATAGGTGGAAGTCGACAAATATTGTCCCAATGTCAAGAGGTAGACTCCAAAGTAGTACTTGGTGGCAAAAGTGAGCTTATTAGATAGTTTACAAATAAGTACATTAATACGCATATTGTCACATGCGAAGCGAATGAAAATTTTGTCGAATTTCGCCGTCTCGAATTGCGGCATGCGAATCTGTGGCGAATTCGCCAAAAAGTGGCGAATGAGTGACGAAAATGAACTTCTCGAATTGCCAGTAGCGAAAAACTTAGATTCGCTTCGCCAAATGTGTCAAAATTTGACCAATGCTTATTTCATTCGCATTTGAGAAAAAGAAGCGACAAGTTTTGTGTTTATTCATATATTTTGATAGAAAAAAGAATTTTAACCGAAAATAAAACAACATAGAAGTGAGTAAAAAACTTTTGTGTGTTTTTTTAATGAAATTAAATAATAGTTCCTCTAGGTCAATGTGATTACTACTGACAATCTCCGGGTGCAGATGCAACATACTCCTAATAAGAAAGTGAAGTCCATTGTACAAGACTGCATGAGGGGCGAGTAGAGGATAAACATTCTTCTTTCAAATATATGTAAATCAATTTGTTTTTGAACCAAAGCCCGTATTTGTTTCATTAAATTCAAGCGAGAGTTCCACATTTGTTAAATGGATTTAATAAATAATTTAATGGTATAATTTTTTGTAATGTTGCTGCAGTGGCAAAACACAAACGTTTGAAGTAACGCAGGCGCACCACTATGTATTCATGAGCATCTTTTGCGCTATTGCCAATTGTTATATTCAAGTGAATGTGATTGCAAAACGTCTTCTACTATCATTAAATCACCATTGGTGCCACTGTGGGTTTTACGTTTCTTTGCACCACTACTTCCCACATCCAGCTCATCTGTATCCGAACTAGCACCACTTTTTATGATCTCGGTATGAGCTGCCATTTCCAATTGACGCACATCATCCTCGCTACCTACTACAATACACAAACACCGCGCTCTTTTGTACAAATAAATAAACAAAAACATATGCAAATGACACAAAAATGACAGAAACGTCAAATTCGGATGAACTTTTTGAATTTGTTTGAATGGCAACATAACATGACAGGCGAAAAAGTTCATTCGCCACTCACAATGCAAATTTTAGGTGAGTTCGCCATTCCATTCGACTCGCCAAATGTATTCGCTTCGCAAGTGACAATATGCGTATAATAATTATTTGACTTTTGCAAATGCGGTTTAACTTTTTAATACAAAAATTGTATGGGACCCAAATATTGTACGTGGGCCAGTAAGGGTAAATACGTTGGTTTATACTTATTTGAAGTAAGAATTCCTACAAAAACAAAATATTTCAGTTGTCAATTCTACCTTGTTTAATTTGCCTTGCATATAAGTATGTACTGTATGTGTTATGATAAATTTTAGTAATTTCCCTGCTAAAAAAATAGTCATAATGAAAAAGGAAAAAAAAATTGTATGTCCGAAGCTGGGCTCGAACCATGGAACGCACGCGTCCCACCCGAGACCATTACACATGCGATATTGGTACACATAAATATAGCATGTCAAATGCTATACATAAGCGCTAAAGGTTCAGCAAATATTTCCACCGCTAAGAATATACATACACACATAGCCATATGGATTGAAACGAATGAACGTTCATTTTGAGATTCCGCTAACTTCTTAACATTAGCCGGTTTCCAAATTGTGTTTTTTTTCGGGTATACAGACAGTTTTCTCAATTTTTCCTTTAGTTGTGGATTTTTTGAAGTCCGTATAGCGGGAGAATATTGCAACTTCAAAATATGATGGTTTTCTGGTTTTTTTTGTCGTCAGAAATATTGAAAACACATATCTTAACAGGCCCAATTTAGCCTAAATATGTAAGGATTCCGATTATATGTCGACTCTTTTACAAATAAAAATTTTAAGGAAGAAAATAGTTGATATCTTTAGGAAAATTAACGGGATTTCTACCTATTCCGTAAATATAAAATTGAAGAGGCTACAAACTGTATTTTTACTTTTTGTGTATTAAATATGATAAATTTCTTAAAAAAAATAAAAAGAGAAATAATGATAAATTAGAATAAGTTTTAAGCTTTTTTTTTTCAAAAAATTTGATTTTTTCACTCCAAGATAGAGGTCATAAACGAAAAAATATTGAAGTATGTATTGGGTTACAAATATGATAAATGTAAAAAAAGAATATTATGATAAAAAGTTTTCATATGTTTAAAGGCAAATTCAATTTAGTAAAAAGAAAAAAAAAAATTTTCCTGCCCTGAACCTGCAAACGCACGCACCATAGCCGGCACGCTTACCATCTGCGCCACTGCTGTTTGTACAGTAAAACAGTCAGATACTGTAGTTAACAGCTTTGGCTTTTGGTGAAAACTTTTATGAATTATTACAAATTAATGAAGCATTTTTTGTTAAATATGCCAATGCAAAACTCCTGGCCCATGAAAAGATATCAAAATGTATAATAATTGGAATTATGCATGTTTTTATAAGATCCACTCTGGCAATTGATTGTATGGAAAAAATGTTAGCCTATTAATATAAGATAAGCAAGTCGTATTGCTTAGAAAGAAAACACTTTACACTTTTAATAATAAAACAACTTTATTAAAGTTTTCTCGCTTGTTGAGTTGACTGTGCAACTTACATTCACTTTTAGTATTGGCTGACTGAAGGCAATGATACCGCCTTAAAAGATATCAAAATGTATAATAATTGGAATTATGCATGTTTTTATAAGATCCACTCTGGCAATTGATTGTATGGAAAAAATGTTAGCCTATTAATATAAGATAAGCAAGTCGTATTGCTTAGAAAGAAAACACTTTACACTTTTAATAATAAAACAACTTTATTAAATTTTTCTCGCTTGTTGAGTTGACTGTGCAACTTACATTCACTTTTAGTATTGGCTGACTGAAGGCAATGATACCGCCTTAAATACACTTTTTGATCAATGGTTTCGCATGTTTTAGTTGTTGTCTAAGAAAAGGTGATGCGACCTAACATTACATTTTTGTCAAAGAAAAGGTCGCATCGACCTAACATTACATTACGCGCATGATCTGATGTCAAAGCATACCGGTTAACAATGCGTTGCCATGCAATCTACATACATATGTTGGTAGGGCAAGCGCAAGCAGTGATCGCGCGCAGTGTATCAATGCAAAGCACAGTCAGCCTGTTGTCAGGCTGCATCACCTGCACCTGTCTCTGGGCTACGGTATAACAATGTATGCAGGTTATATGTATGAAAATGGTATAGGGTATGTGCAACGAAATGTGGTTGCTATGATGGGTTGGGTATCATGCCTTAACTCCTCCCCTTCTTAAGTTCGGAGCGTCTCTGATCCGACGAAATTATTATTACTCTATACATATATCTTAATATAAAACTTATACTATTCCTTAAGCTTTTTTTTTGCAATTAAATTGGCCTTTTGCGGACTTTGTGCAGAAATTAAAACATTAGTATCCTGTATTTAGTATTTAGTATTTTTAATTTTTAGTTAAACATATGGGCATTTTAATATTTTCGTGTTTTTATCTACTAATTAACAATTTTGTATTTCGATTTCAAAAGTACATTTAAGCTGATTTTTATAAATCTCAACAACAAAGCAAGACATTATAATTCTAAATTAATATCTCCGTATTCACATGTAAGGTCTTTAACTAATTGGTAAAAGTTAAGCTTTACAAAAAACTGATTTTAAAGCTTTGGTTTTTTTATCAAATAATACAGTTTGACATTAGTAAAGGTATTTTATTAACTATTATTTATCATTGGTAGTCAATCGTAAAGACTTTATTGTAGGGAAATAAAAATTGCCGTATGTATATGTACTTTTTTTGCGTGATAATTTCCCACTTTCTGTTTTCTATAACAAAAAGTGATTTTTCAATCTTTTTAAACAAGTCGATCATAAATTAAAGAAATTCAATTTGCTTTCTCAAAATTACATATATAGAATTACATTCTCACAATGAGATTATTTTGTTATAATCGCGTTTTTAATTTGGATGTCGATCTTAAGAAAATCAGTTCAAGGATATTAAATATGTTTATCGTATGCGTATGTACGATATTTATAATTATTTTAAAAGTTGTTTTATTTTTGAACTATCAACATTTTTTTTAAGCTAAATTTTAACAAAAAAGGGACTAAGTGAAAATTAACAGACTTGATTTATTATTTAACATTTTTTTATGCTGTAAAAATTGCTATAATTACATATTAATGCATGTACGTATTCGTATGTACGTTCTTATAGTTATTCAACATTTTTATTTTTAACGATTGATACTATTTATGAAACTATCAAAAAGGACAAATGGAAAATTTACAACATTCGTTTCAATTCTTATTCATCAAATTTTTGAAATAAATGTAAGGAAGTTATATATTTCGTATACATATGTACGATTTTTGTTTGTTTATTGTAACAATTCAATGAATTTTTGATTTTTAAAATTTAAAAAATTTTATATTACAAATTTCTGGAAAACTAGGAATGGAAACTTGTTTCATCAAAATTGCATATATTTAAAACTAGTTATGGTGCGAACAGTAGAAGTCGTTGAAACCTTTCAGAAAAATAAAATTTTATTTCATACGGAAAAAATTTACCTTAAATTATCCTTATGGACTTTTTTGCCATTTATCAGCACAGTTGTACCTAAATCTTTCTGTACGATATTTTCAACGTACACTTTACTTAGCTTATTTCCTAGACGTTTATTGCGGCGAACATATACTTTTTCGCCTTCCTGATATATCCTTTGGTTATTATTGGATTTTTTAACAATATTATCCTGTGCAGTACTAAGTGCTAACTTAACTGAGTCAAGGTGATCTTTGGTAAAATTATTAATAATATCTATAGGTTTTGAATCAACAGTCGAATGAATGGAATTATTATATTTATGTGTGGCAAGTAATATTAATTCTTGAATATTGGTTATATTTTGCTCGGCTTTTATGCATCGAGCGATTTCTGTTAGCGTGGAATGCGCTCTTTCGATTTGGCCATTACTTTTACTGTGTAAGGCAGGTATGAAAAATTGTTCAATATTGAAATTATTCTTTAACATGATGGAAATTGTGTTCGAATGAAGAGATTTTTCGTTATCTGAAACAATTATCTTGGGTTTCCTAAACTTGTTCAATACAATTAATAAAGCGGTCTTAATATCAGTTGTTGATCTGGTTTCAATGGGAATTGTAATTGTGAATTTAGAAAATTTGTCTATACAGGTGGAACAGTGAAATTTGTCTACAGAGAATATATCCACGTGATGGATTTGACCGGGATATTCTGGAATTGGTGATTGTCCTATATCTAGTTTTGATGGGTGTCTTTTATATTTATTCTCTAAGCATGTCTTACAGTTTTTAGCTATTGTTGTAAGGGCTTTCTTAATATCAGGGAAAAAATATTCGGATATCAATTGTTTGTAGTTCTCCTGGATTGAGCGATGGGCTCTGTTGTGCTCCATGTTAGCGGCTTCGATTTGGTCTTCCTTCTTTATTAGGTCTATTACCAATTTTTCCGTATGGATAAATCTTACTCCTGGGAAGTTGGACAAGAGAAGGGACTGAACTCTAGCTAGGGTTTCGAGGTCGCAACAGATTTTTTTTTTTAAAGGCATTAAGTATAATACAGCAGTTTAATATTTACATTAGTTCAACCCAAAGGTATTTTGAACTTATATACTAACAACTAAGAAAATCACAATTTGAGTTGTATAAACTTAAGTTAAAATGAAATTTTAAATAAAATGAATTTTGAGTTTAAACAAAATGAAAATGAAATTTAAATGATATTTACAATGGATTGCTAGTTATAGTACAACAATTAGTCTATCTCTCACAAGTAAATAATCCTTCAACTTATTTTTAAAAAGTAAAAGATTATTTGTCCTTTAAATATCTATCCAAGGCATTGTACCAGATAACACCATTATGGGAAATACTCTGTGCAGAGGTCAAGTTTGAGACTCGAGATACTACAAGGTTATCCCTGTCCTAGTGTTATACGAGTGATCAAAGCTCGTGATTTGAACATTATTCGGTATCAATTTTTTGGTAATCTTATGAATATACACAATCAACTGAAAACGTTGAATAACTTTTACCGGCAAAATTTTAAAATTGCTGTATAAATCAAGGGAATGGAAACGAAAATTAAGATTAAAAACATTTTTAAGCATTTTATTTTGCATCACTTGGATTCTATTAACATTAGAATACGAAGCCCAAACAGCCGCTGCATAGGTAATATGACAGTGCGCAAGTCCAAAGTAAATAAGTTTTTTCGTTTCAGTTGATAACTTATTCCATTAACATTTTGTTGTTGGTTTTTGCGGTCTTTCTTGTTTTACATATTTGTAAGTTTTGCAAGCTCGAGAACCAGAGAAACAATAATTCGTAATGAATTTTAATTGTCAGTTTTTGGGAAAAATTGATAATTGGAGAAAAATTACATTGTTAAATCACAGCGATGGATAGGATTACATGTTTCAGAGTTTCCAAGCTCATCATCAATCCCTTTTCGGACACTGGGATATGAACCAGTGTCTGCACCAAAGCCGCTGTTAGGAAATTCTAACATCTAAGCTATGATGCCCTGTGACGTCACAATGCATTTATCTCCACTTCAATTAATTCC